>JAMRXY010000066.1:600000-934662 GCA_024447195.1 Panagrolaimus sp. LJ2414 | reverse complement strand
TAACTCTGGATGCAATAACAATAATAACAATGGTGGAGTTACCGTAATCCAACTTGATTCATCCTCAAACAGCAACTGCGGATGTCAACAACAATCAAACTGCTGCTGCCAACAACAATCCTCATGTGGATGTAATTCTGGATGCAATTCCGGTTGCAATAATAATAATGGCGGAAATATCCAAGTTATTCAATTGGATTCATCCTCTTCAGGTAATTGTGGATGCCAACAACAATCAAACTGCTGCTGTCAACAACAATCTTCATGCGGTTGCAACAATAACAATAATGGAAACGCTTACGTCATTGATTTAGGATCTTCATCCAACTGTGGTTGTTAATCAACAAAAAAAAGAAAACGAAAAAACTCTGCAGCAGTTTTTTTTTAAATTTTCACATTCTTGATTATTTTCATGTCTTGTTTGTATCTGTACATTTAATGAAAAAAACACATTTTTTCTAATAAACATTTTTGATCCAAAATAAACCTTTGTTTAAACAATTTTTAAACATTTTCAAAGATGTGAAAATGTGAAAAATAATGGTTGTTTGTATTTAAAAAAACTTTTGTTCTAAAAAACTCGACTAAAAGGCTTCAAAAAATTATCATTCTTGAATAACAAAAAAATAAGAATTCTTTTTTATAATTTGAAATTTACTCATTGATGAAAAACGTATTCTAGCCAGCTTTTTTTCTTATACCGTAATCTGCTTTAAACTTGTGTTATTTATCACCTTTTTCCTTCATTGAAATTTTTGTCATTTCACATTCATTTTTTCAAAGAAGATCCCAGCCCAGCATACTGTAAATGCAGTTTTTTTTACTAGAATGACAAAACCTATTTGTTGTAAAATATTATGTTTATTAAAATTATTCCTTACAGTAATCTTCATAAATTTTAGGATCTGTTTTTGAAGAAAAAAAGATATACAAAAGTCAAAAAAAAATGCAAATTTGTTGAAAGAAAAGTGCAATGAATCAACAAAATTTTTTTGTTGTCAATGATTTTTCTTTCTTGAGCATCAATCAATCAGTCAATCAATCAGTTGCTGCTGCAGCATTTGATTTTGTATCAATTTTTACTACTGTATTATTTTAATTGTTTATGATCAAGAAGAAAGAATAAAGAAATGAGTACTGAACAAGAACAAAATGATAAGCTGCCACAGCTGGGTGAAATGATTCCAAGTAAACGACATCAATATGAAGTAAGTTTTTGTTTATTATAACTGTTCACTATAGAAATAACGAATCCAAGCAGCGTCATTGTACATTCGTGTTGAAACATTTTGATGCATTTTTTCTCTTCCACAAAAAATTTCTGTTTTATCCGATTTTTGCAGATCTCAGCAATTACTAGACCAATTTTTATGATTTAAAAAGCATTATTCTTATTTTAAATAATTAAGAATAGCCAATATCATAAACAAGCTTGAAAAAAATTCAGCAAAAAATTCATAAAAATGTTTCGACACGAAAATACCTTCTTCATATATGATGCTGTTTGGATTCGAAAAGGAAGAAAAAATTCCATAGTGTGTTATATAATTTAGTAAGCTTCTCTAAATCACATAATTTTACAATCATAAGCATACTGTAATTGAATTTAGATGAAAGGTTAACTGTATAGTATCCAGAGGGTTCGAAAGCATATATGCATGATCAAAGCTTTAAAGCTACATTCTGTAATTTTTATAAAGATTCATGTCTTATGTCCATGATGTGTCAGTGGATGTGCTTATAAGCACATCCACTGACACATCATGGACATTACTTGTCGAGAGTTGGAAAGCATATAAATATGCTTTCCAACTCTCGACAAGTAATTCACCGCCTGTACAATTTCATTGAGGATAATATTTTAAAAGCTTTTGATGTTTCTTTCAAGGACTTAATCATATTAATGTGTTGTTGCTGCATATTTCTAATTGCATAATATTCTTATGATAATTTCGTTTTAGATTACTGTAATGAAATAAGCAGCAGCTTTTTTGAAATTCTTAATGTTGAACACGTTGAAGAACGTTTTGCCAAGCGCATGTTTTTAACTCGAGCAAAAATAAATTTTGTTGCAAAAAAAGTTGTTGCTGCTGTAAATTTTTAATTTTGTTAAAAAATATTTTACGTTAGCGATAATGATTGCTTTTAAGTAATATGCAATGTAAATATAATCTTCATTAAATTAGTTGCCACTTTTAGGTATCAAAACTACTTGGCAAGGGTGGATTTGGAGCTGTCTTTCATGTCACCAGAACAAATGATAAACAAGAATTTGCGATGAAATGTGAAACATACGATGTCAAGAAACAAGTAAGTTTGCTTTCTGGTGCTTCAACTTTATATAATGATTGCAATTTTAGGTATTATCAATGGATTGCAAAGTTTTGAGAGGTGCTTTTCTCATTCATTCACCTCATTTTTGTACTGTCTTGGATCGTGGTAAAGCTTCTGGAAGATTTCGATTCTTGATTATGAAATTGGTAAGCTTTTTATGAACTCCGACATGCTTTTAAGCAGCCTTTCATCATTATTAACGCATCTGTGTACTGTAGCTTATACATTTTTAGGTTGGAAAGAATCTATGGGATCTTCGAGTTAATCAACCAACAATGAAATTTACTATGAGTACTGCTTTGAAAGCTGCAGAACAATGTTTAATGGCATTAGAAGATTTACATCGTGTTGGGTTCCTTCATCGCGATATTAAACCTGGTAAGTGATTACTGTATTCGAGAAATGTTTAACTTTTTAAATTTTAGGTAACTTTGCAACTGGTCTAGAAGCTGCTAATGATCATCATTTAATTTATATGCTTGATTTTGGATTATGCCGAAAATTTATTGGGTATTCTTTTTGTGTAATTATTAACGTTGTTAATATCAAATTGTTGTTTCAGAGATCAACAACTGAAGGATTTGAGAATGCCAAGAGTATCGGCACCTTTTCGTGGAACAACTCGGTATGCTTCATTGGCTGCTTTGCGGCAAATTGAACAATCAAGGAAAGATGACATTGAAGGATGGTTGTATATGATTGTCGAAGTATGTCTTTTGCTTTTTCTGGTTATTGATTAATTTAATTATTACAACTTTTTAGTGGACAAAAGGACATTTGCCATGGAGAAAATTGAAGGGTCCGGATAAGGATGAAGTTCTGAAATGGAAAGAAGATGTTCGTGGTGGAGAAGCTTTGGAAGATTTCCTTACAGATTGTCCAAAACGTCAATTTACTGCAATTATGCAATATTTGGATGGATTATCTTATCAATCAATACCTGATTATGATTATGTTTATTATTGCTTGAATAAGGCTTGCAAAACAAATAATATTGATCCTGCTGAACCTTTGGATTGGGATCCTACAAAACCTTATCGTGGACCAACAAAAGCAGATCGTGACAAAAGAATGGAACAAGGAACAAAAGCACTGGATGGACAATCAGTTAAAAAAGATGATATGGTGTCAACTGGAGAAGAAAAAGATGTCAAAAAGAAAAAGTAATTATTTTTGTATTATTGTATGTATTCATTTTTTATAATTATTGCTAAAGGTAATGTATTAATTTAATAAGACATTAAAAAGATTGTTGTGTGTATTCAATTTTAGCTTTTCGTTATATGTAGTGTAGTTCTAAATATTACTTTTGACAAAAAGATTTCTTACGATTACCGTAACTATTAAATTATATGTTTCTGATACTCACTACTTTAAGCAAACTTGTAAAAATTGCTGTCAGAAAAAGAAAACTACAAATTCTCATATGTCACATATGATATGTGTTTTTAGAAAAGAAAACAAAGTTAAAATATAAATTTTATTTTTACAAATTACATCAGTTTCAGTTAATACAAAAAATTTTGATTATTAATTTCTTGTTCCAAATCACGGATCTCCTTTCGAATCTTCATTGTTTTAAGTTCTTCTGCTGCCGAGTTCTTGGTGCATTGGTCAATGTTGGAGTTTGTGGAATGCTGGTACGGTAATTGTCATTGTCATCTGAAATATAAACATGAACTCATTTGCATTCAATCCTTTCAAAAATAAAATTTACTACCCACCAGCTCTTTGATCATTTACAGGTGCAACAGGTAAATCATCATCAGGTTCAATGTTAGGTTGAATATCATCAAATGAAATGTCTTCAATTGTATCTTCAACATCTGATTCTTCAAGAAGTTCAGTATCTATAAAGAAAAAACAAAATTAGGACTTTCTGTTATTCTTAAACCTTTCTTAAAACCTTTTTTGAGTTGAAAGATTCAAAATGGTGTGTGGTACAGTATTCTCAAGTAAAGTTTCACGACTAGTGTTCATTCCCCCCCCCCCCCCCCCGTTCCCCGCGGGGATCCCCGCGGGGACGGGGATGTCCCCGCTCCCCGTCCCCGTAAGATTTTCGTCCCCGCTTTTATCCCCGCTCCCCGTCCCCGCAACATTTCGTCCCCGTGAACTTAAAAATTCATTGTTTTTGACTATTTAAAGGGTCGGATCAGCTGTGTTATGTGATAAAAATGACACTTCCACTCATTAATTATCGATTCTGGGAATTTTAGAATTTTCCCGTCAAAATTCCGTCCCCGTCCCCGGGATTTTCGATTTACGGGGGGGGGGGGGGGAAATGAACACTATTCACGACTAGCCAATTAAAAGCTCAAAATCCTAAAAATAAGGATTCATAGAACTTCTTTTTTGAGTAATGACAGATACTGTACCACCATTTTGAAAATTTTATCCTAATCTTTTAATATTACCGGAATCTGTTTTACTTCCCCGTAATATCCAAAACTTACCAGTTTCTTCATCACTTCCAGAAAATAATGGATTATGTAGGGAAGTTTTACTGCTACTTCTTGCTGTATTAGTTCCAAAAGAACTAACAGTGACTTGACGCCGAAGTTCTCTCTTTTCTTGGCGGCTTTGATTGTAAGCTTTAGTTGAAAGCTTGCGATTATATTGAAAAATCTTCTATCCAATTCCATGCCGCTTTCAGCGAATTCCACAATCAAATCTAAAACGATACGGTAGTTAGGATACTGTTTTAACAACTAATATAAAAGGGAGGATATTTCTATGGATTTTGGTAAAAAAATTACTCAACAACCAATTTTTTTAATATGTTTCTCAATTTATTTTTTAGTTATGCTTTTAACAATAAGCTTTCTAATTAACTATTCTTCGCAACGTCTATGAAAAAGGATATAATTGTTCGTAATAACGTTTTATCCCTAAAAATCGTATACCCCAATGATTGTGTTCGAGATGACAAACTACCGTATCCTTGATGCAATACGATAATGAAGAATGACTCTTTCTTTAAAGCAGTTTTATTTTGCCTTGTGATATTTTCCTTTGCAAAAATGCAATGTTGTATGTGATCATTTTTTTCGACCCCGAAGTCGATAAAGACGGCATGTTTTTCTTTGATGATTAAAAAAATAGACGTCAAAGTTGATTCCGGAATCTGTGTCGCAACAACATTAACTACAACCATATATAACGATAAAAAATACAGTAATCTCTTTTAGAATGATTGAAAACTTGGTTTAAAGGCTAACTTCAATAAGTGTTCTTTTTCGTTTCGTTGGTGTTTGCGCTGATTATTGCTGATGATGATTTGGTTGCGTTGAATATTTCGTTACTTGATACTTGATTGATGAAAAAATCCTTCACCTAACTTCTGCTAGTGTAAATGATTTGATCTATTTAGTTGACACTAACGGCAAAAATGTAATGTTTAAAAGTTTAACAGATCAAAGGAAAGCAAATGACCTTAAAAATTGGTTGAAGAGTAATCTTTTTGAAGGAACGAAAAAGTTATTGGGGTCTTAAAAGGAAATGTGAATAAGAACCAACCTCCAATTAACGCATTTCGTAAAACTTTAAATTCTTTACTTTGATTTCCTTTTGGTGGCTTACATCCTGAAAATTGTCAATGTCATTAAATTTATTGCGATAATCGGATAACATACTTAATTGCAAAATTTTCCAAGCTGAATAATAAGCATTCCACCCATCTCCACCCATATTCATTGTTGTATCTAAAGAAAAGTAGTATTAAAGATACTGTAACGTTAAAAAGCAAAAATAAATGTTAAAATATTAATCGTTTGAATCAAGTCTAAAGCAATTCCTTCCCCAACAAAAAACCTTGGTCAATTTTTTTAAAAAATGGCAAAACAACATTTTTCAAAGAAGTCGTTTTCCGTTTGGGACCATTTTTTGTTGATCAAATTTTTTAATAATCTTTAATGTCTTTTTCCCAAACTTTGAGCACTATAAAAGCCTTTTTTTTTAAATTGAGCAATATTTTGAGGGTTTGGTGCAATGTATAAAAGTGCATATTTTTTAACAATTTTTTGCCCATATAGGCAATTTTTTATGCTGAATCGAATGAATTATTTTTTTCTCCAAATATGTCTAGGGGGTACAGTAGGCACGTGCAACGAATATTTTGTTTTAGCAAGATCTCAGCTTACAAACCACTATGTGACACAAACTGTATCTTAAAAAATAGGATTCTGTATGCTTAAAATCCTTAAAAAAAGAAAACCAGAAAAAAAATTAAGAATGGCAGATCAAAGATTCAGAAGGAGCTAGTTTTTTAAAGGAGAAAATGTTCAAAAAAAATTATTTTTCCTTAGATCTAAAGAAAAAAACGTGTTTCACTGCCAAAACCCCTACATCAGATCTGGACAATCCCTTACAATAAAAAAAGCAATGATAACGGAAGATGATTTTCTGGTGTGAAAAAAAATGAAATTAAATTTTCAATTAAATACTATAGATTATTTTTAAATTTTTGAATTTAGTTAAAGCCCTGCCCCTGCGGGCCCAGAAGCAAAGGGGCTAGCATTGAGCCTTCAAAAAAAGGGGCTCGAGCAATGCCTAGTTACTGTAATAAAATCATTTGAGTTGTGTTCAGCAAACGTTGATGGCATTTTTCACCTTTTTTTGCAAACTAACGATGATTTAAATTGTAAAATTTTAACTTTTAAAATATGCAATTTTTTCCATTTTCTTCTTTACAATTGTTGTTTATTTTGTAGTTTGATAGCACACTGTTGAAAAAATGAATAAACATTATTTGTTATTAACAAACTACAAAAAATTAGCATAAAAAAAGTTTGTTCAATAAATATTTAAGTCACTCTTTCTGTTGTTGGAAGAAGTGGAGTGAGTGTATTTTTGGACGAAACTGGCTTGATATATATTTTTTTTTCAAATATTGAAATTAAAAAGGTGGGATATTTAAAAAATTAACCGTAACAAAATTAAACCTGATTCTTTAGAATAAAATGGCAGAAATGGCATGGAAAGATTGGCTGAATTTTGTTATATGTGCTAAACATTTTGAGCTGGGTAATTGTTTTCTTACTGTATAAAACGTATTAACCCGATTAAATAATTTTAGAAAATGGTCGAAATCGGCGAGGACGTGAATCAAATGAAAGACATGCAAAGAAGATAGGTAAGTCTTATCTTTACAAAACACAAACGAACAACTTGGCAACTTTTGATTGTACCATCTTAAGTAATTCATGTCAAAAACTGCTATTTCTTCATGTTCATCTTTCTTCCTTGACTTTAAAATATAATTCATCTGTTCATTTTTAGAAATGTGCAAGCGGTACAATGTTGATGTAAGATGGTTCAATCGATACAAAGATGACCTGAAAACTGCAATCTCAATCATCAATGAAAATGTACCAGTTGCACCAGCAGTTCCTGATATTACTTTGGATGTAATTAGTCTTTCTGTCTCAACAGCATCAGAAATTTCATTTGTTTCAACTGCAAGAAGTAGTACGTTTAAGATTTGTCTTGGACTAATTAACGTGTGAATAATTTTATAGCAATATCAACTGGTGAAAGAAGATTGCCCCCCCAAGGATGGGATTTCTCACATATGTATCGACAGGATATTAATGCTTTGATTGATACAGTACATTCAAGTAAGCAAACTAACATTAAGTAAGCAATTTGATTTAAAAGGATTAATACTAGCATTGTAATTTTTTCTATTTTTTTAGATATGCTGCCGCAATGACAAATACTACACTATTTTTATAATCTTCTATTCATCCGTCATCACTTGCAATCAAACGACTCTGTGATAATGTTAGCATTTTTCATGTAGACTTATTGTTTTTTAATAATGTTTTGGTTTTTATTTTTGAAAATTAAATAAAAAGAATTTGTGAATAATGAAGAGTTGTTGCCTATTACGTTTATTTATGTTTTTTCATATCAAAGATATTTTTCGACAGTTTTAATAATTTCGAAATTCATTTGGTGACTACGAAGCATTTAATGACTGAATGAGACTCTTTGATTTTGGTGAAAGTTATCAAAAAATGCAATTCAAAGTTCTGTAGACGTTCCTGGGATTTTCAAAAAACGAATTCTTGGTTTTGTTGGGTTTGGGTCCGCATGTTTTCTGTGACAATTATTTTCTTGTATTATTTTGTATTGTAAAACTTACAGCATGGAAAAAATACGACATTAATTAGCATAATATGCTTATTATGTTTGTGTTATTTTTAATATGAAAAAACAACAGAGTTTTAAAATAATAAATTTCAGTTGTAAACTTATGAAAAATTTACAGCGTTATTTTTTTTTGAAAACTCAGCTAGCAATGCATCAAAACCAACCTCCATATTTCGGAAGGCTGGCTTTGATGAAGAGAGAGAGAACGACTGCTTTGTATTAAACAAAAATAAATAAAATGTGTGTACAACAGAAGAGCCAAACTAGGCATGGCTCCGGGCCCGATCGGGTCTAGTAAGTCCGGAGGCATGCCAACAGCCTAACTGAATAGAAAGGCAATATTGCTTGGGGCGATGAATCACAGTTTTTCCGAATATACATTTGTAAATTTTGATAGTCATAAAAACTGTTTTACTTGGCCTGTATTTTTTTGTAAAAGGAAAAATTATAAAACTGTCAGATTGTTTTGTGAAGTTATTTTATATTATTTATTATTTACATCAAGTTTTTGTCAAAAATAATCTTGAACTTCAGTAAATTATGTAACATAATCCTAAAAATTATATTTTTCAGTAAACAAAAAGCTAATTTTTTAGTTATTTATGTAAAACTTTTTTTGTTGATTTTGAATAAAATACCTGTTTATTTAAGCCCGAACACAAGAAATTCAAGATATTTAAAATTTTATTTTTAAAAGAATAATATAACAACAAAAAAAAATAAATAGTAGTACATTTAAAAATCAAAGGTTTATTATCGAAAAGTGTTTTCTAGTTCAAACAGTCCATTTGATTTCATTTGTAAGAGCCATCAGAGCTGGTAGCAGATATCTAAAATTCATAAATCGTTAAAAAGCACAAATTAAAGATAAACTTACTTGTGAACAATTTCAATGGTAGTGATTACATATTTCTCTTTTCCACTGGGCCGGCCAAAATATTCTTCAGTTCGTCGATGCTTTGCTGTGATTGTGTAGCATCCAAAAGTCAATGAACCAATATGGATAGCATACTTGACCCTTTTTTTCATTGATTTGACAAAGCATCAATATTGCAGTCATATTTTCATCGTATATCATTTGCCAAAAATCATTTGTTGTATTTACCATTGGTGCTTGGGTACAGTAATATTTATGATTTCCATTATGCACAACATTTCCTTGAATGAAATTTACTAAAATCATTCACATCATCTTCATATAGAGCTTTCTAATTTGCATGAATAAAATGAGCTTTGAGTGTACAAGAGTGCTTCGACAGATGGTTAAGTTCGGTGTAAGCAAAAGCGACTGCATTTTTCATTGTAAACGAACGACAAAAAAACTTTTATTGGTTTATTATTCTTCTGTATGTAAAAAACAATAATAATGATATCATTCATTCTACCAAATACAGTATCTTCATGTAATAATCACATCTACGGAATTACAGAGTTTATTTTGGAGAAGTCGATTACGTTATTCTCCTAGCAAAAGTTTAGAGTTTATTTCGGAGAAATCGATTACGTTATTTTTCTAGCAAAAGTAGTTATTTAAATCTTCATCTTCATCTAAAATCTGCTTAAAAATTTTGTTTCCCACTAAAGCAGGACAAGAGAAGTAAGATCGGTGTTGCACAAACTCGAAGCAAAAATTATCACCAAAACCTTGGAAAAAGTCAAGAATTTTGTATTTCCAAAAAATGGAGTGAAAAACTTTGGACAATTTCTGGATGGAATTCCATGAAATTTTATAAAAGTATAAAAATTTTAAAATCTTTATTGGGGGTTTTTGATTTCATTGACCGAACTTGCCGTAGTTATTTTTACATTTAATAGAACCCTTCAGGCCAAAACAAAAATGTGTATGAAAGCCTAAAGTATGAATTGAATATGTTGTTTTTTAAAAGATTTAAAAGTTTTTATTTCAATGATACTAAATTAGAGTTTTTTTAAAGTTCCACTTTCTATTTTTTTCCTTTTTAAAAAAAAGCTTTGTGTAGTCGTTCAAAAAGTTTAAATTAAGCATTAATGAAACAACATATTCTTTTATGACTCCTACATTTTTATCTAAAAAAATTAACTTCCTTTATTAAAAATACCAAAACCACAAGTTTTACAACATGAAATTAATTTTATGAACAGCTGAAAAGACACACACAATCTTTGAATAATTTTTGATGAGATGAAAAATGAATGGGCGGCAATGCCGTTTTATGTTTATTGATTAAAATTTATAATTTAAACATTTCACATGTAAAATAATTAATTTAACACTTTTGTACGCATGAATTTTCATCAGTTTTTTTATTTAATTTTAAAAATTAAAAAACAGTGTTTTAATTACTTTTTTTGTTTATTTTTTTAAAAACGTGGGAACTATGGTGAGTGAAAAAGAGGAAGTATAAATGAATTATAGTACCATCTTTTAATATAAAAAAATAACAAATTTGATTTGATAAATATGGTTCACAGTAATGCTGAATATAGGGATTATCTCAATTATTTGTGACACGCAAAAATTCCATCGGCCTGTTCCCCAATAATATTTTATTTTCTATCATTTTTTTCTTTGTTTTTCAAGATGACACGATTTTAAACATTTTTTTGCAAATAAAAAACAGAGTTTTCAAATTTTTAGTGAATTTATTGGGTACTGTTAAATTTTTTACTTAACGAACATTACCTATCCACGACATTGATTTATACCGTACTTTTCTGTCGCTTTTGTCACAATTTTCTGTGCCAATTTTGTTATTTCCTGTTTTTTTTCTAGAAAAACTATAATTGTAAACACAAAATATTTAGAACTTGCGTGTTCTTTTCACCATAAAAGTGCCATTTTGTCTGTTTATTGCTATTTTGAAATAAAAAACGGAAATTTAAAGCCAGTAATTTGCGCTTTATTGTCTTTTAACGACCGTGAGAAAAAAAGGCCAATAACTCAAAACTTATAATTTATTTCCACAAAATTTAAGGTTGAAAAAAAAGTAAACGACTAAAAAAAGTGCATTCAAAAATATTTCACGTAAAAATATTTATTTCGCCCCTGTGAATTTCAATGGCTGCAAATCGATGGCTTGTCCTTGGAGAATATTTAATTTCATTAGCTTCTCAAATCTTCAGTTTTTACGTTTTTGCATATATAATTATTAAACGTTTAAGCAGTGTCCGAAATTCTACCGTAATCAAATCACCATGCATTTCATTCTATTTTCAAACAGAAATTATTACTTCAATTACAAATATTACTTTTATTTTTTATTATTTAATTAATTGGAAGCCATATTTGGTGGAATACAATAATGCATATCATATTTACTTTCTCGGCGGAGCTCAAATTTTATTCATACTTTTATCCCCAATTTCATTGTTTGGATTAGGCTTGGATAGAATTCTATGTGTACTGTATCCAAGTGAATACAGTTTGAATCGAATGTCATATCCAAGATATTTTACGATTTTGTTAATGCTTGGCACAACAATTTTTGCTGTAACAATTATTATAATTCCTACATTCCCTACAAAGCCTACAACAGTCTGTGCAGTGTTCGGGTGTATGGCTTCTGAAAAGATTGTCAAAATTTTTCTTTACTTTCGAGGCTTTACGGGTTTCTTCATTTTTGGAAATTGTATTTGTTTATTCGCTTCAATGAAATATATGCATAATTTTAAGGAACCCAATTATCAGGTTAGTCACCTTTTAAATCCATAATAAGAACTAACCGTAGACATACTCAACGAACGCCGGGATTGGGGCTTCATCTTTTGCCCATAAACTCGTCTAGTATAAGGTATAATTGTGGCAAAAAATTAGCTGCGCAATCCTCATCCTGTGGGTTTACCAGGGACTCAAAGTTACTGTAATACAGTAATCCACAATGTGACATACTCACTTTTAATTTGCATATTCTGCAAATTTTAGAAGCTAAAACGTTTCAAATCTTTCAAATTCGGATTCAGCATGCCCGAAAACCTATAAATCATGGAAACAAGGCCAAGAAATCACAAGCTTTTAGAAATTTGCACAAATGTACGGAAAAATGGTGCTTCAAAATTATATTCGCTCGTCTGAAAAAATTTGCTTACAATTTTTTTGTAGAAACTAGTGTTTAAATGTAGTTAAATATTCTTTATCAAGCATTGTGGATGTAATAATTATGGTAAAAATACGAAATGGAATGTTTAGATTCACTAAAACCAATTCGTCATCGCTGCACCGTAATATGAACTATCTTGATTTACACCGAATACCGCAATTTTACCTTGATGACTAATCAGTACAATTGACTTTTTTCCCTATTAGATTCCCAAATATGATTAATAAAGAATATTTAACCACATTTAAACACTAGTTTCTACAAAAAAATTGTATGCAAATTTTTTCAGACGAGCGAATATAATTTTGAAGCACCATTTTTCCGTACATTTGTTTAGATTTCTAGAAAGTTCTAATTTATTGGCCCTATTTCATAGATTTATAGGTTTTCGGGCATGCTGAATCCGAATTTGAAAGATTTGAAACGTTTTAGCTTCTAAAATTTGCAGAATATGCAAATTAAAGGTGTGGATTTCACATTGTGGATTACTGTATTACAGTAACTTTGAGTCCCTGGTAAACCCACAGGATGAGGATTGCGCAGCTAATTTTTTGCCACAATTATACCTTATACTAGACGAGTTTATGGGCAAAAGATGAAGCCCCAATCCCGGCGTTCGTTGAGTATGTCTACGGTAAGGAATTTAAAAAAATTAAATATTTTAAGTTTAACAATCTTGTACTTTATACAATGCTTGCAACATTATTCTTGGATATTTTTCCAAATCTTGGTGGCGCTGTTTTACACAGTGTTAGTTTTCTTCACTTTTTTTTATTGTTGGTTTTATTTAAATTTTTCTATTTCAGTTCACTGGTTTCAGTTTACAAGATTATATTGGTCCTTATTCTACCGTATCAGCTTGCATTGAAATGGGAATTTGTGCATATTTTTATAAAAAAATGTTTAAAAAACGTTTTAATACTTCTAAAGTTTTAAAAGGACCTGGTGGTTTAATGTCATAATAGATCAAAAATAATTATCTTATATCCCAGAATACTAAACTCAATTATTCAACATAGCCTTATTTAATCTTGATTTTTTTAAATAAAAATTTGTTTTTTAAATTATTTCTAACACCAAGGCCGTAGAGAGGGTGCATTTGGGGCACGCGCTCTCCTTCCAGAAACTGACAAAATCCCTTGATCTTTTGCCGCCACCGTGTTAAAGCGGCAAAAGATTAAAAGCCTGCCCCCTCCAAAATGAAAATGACCACCCGGAAATTTTTTTCTCCTTACTGCCTTGTCAAACACATTGGTCCTTATTCTACCGTATCAGCTTGCATTGAAACTTTCCGACACATTTTTGTGAGTGTATTAAATTTTATTTATTGCAGTGCACGATTGTCTTTGAAAAGCATTTGTTGATTTGTTGGGAATAACAAAATTTTTGTTTCACAAAATGATCTGACAATTTTATTCTTTTTCTTATTAAAATAGAATTTAATGCTTTCTGTGGAAATCAATAAATGTCAGTTTTAACAACTTTTAAAATGCGTACAGAAAAACATAACATTGTAAAACTTTTGAATTTTTCGAAACTTTACAACTGAAATTTATTGTTTTACAATTTTGTTATTTTTGTGAATATGAAAACGATAGTAATATATGCTTACTTATTTCTTACAAATTTTAAGTTTTACAACAGAAAAAGGGTAAGAATATTAATTGACGCACACAAAATGCAAACATGACAGAAAACCATTTAAAAAAGATTGGCACTATTGCGTTTTGGATATTTTTACCAAAATCAAGGATCTTCATCATGTGTGATATAATTTATTATCCTCTCATCCAACATTGCTTCACTCATTAGATTTGTCTGAATTTAAGCATCTAATTATAGCTTTAAATATGTTCAATTTAAGGATTATTTTTTCATTAGAATTTCAAGAAATTTTAACAACGAAAATTCCATCTCAAAATAAGGCTGCTCAAAAGTAAAGTCAAAAGAAGAAAACACCAACGAGAAAAAAATGTTACTCTTGGGGCTTGTACAATGTCTTTTAAGATATTTTCAGTTATCGATAATTTAAAAATAACAAATAAAGAAATAATAAAAAGTAAAATAGAATTGCAGTTTTCTCGAAACGAAAATTCGCATGAAAATTTTTCTATAAGAAGAAAAATGTCATCCTTTTTTCCTCATTCTGCGTTAAAGGAAGGATTGAAAGTGCTTGTTTTTTATTTTTCTCTCTCTAAAAAGAATATTATTATTTATCAAGTGATTGTGTTGCTCACCGTAGACATACTCAACGAACGCCGGGATTGGGGCTTCATCTTTTGCCCATAAACTCGTCTAGTATAAGGTATAATTGTGGCAAAAAATTAGCTGCGCAATCCTCATCCTGTGGGTTTACCAGGGACTCAAAGTTACTGTAATACAGTAATCCACAATGTGAAA
This sequence comes from Panagrolaimus sp. LJ2414, assembly GCA_024447195.1. Taxonomy (NCBI): domain Eukaryota; kingdom Metazoa; phylum Nematoda; class Chromadorea; order Rhabditida; family Panagrolaimidae; genus Panagrolaimus; species Panagrolaimus sp. LJ2414. The sequence continues at coordinate 919,699 of JAMRXY010000066.1, read as the reverse complement.
TCCACACCTTTAATTTGCATATTCTGCAAATTTTAGAAGCTAAAACGTTTCAAATCTTTCAAATTCGGATTCAGCATGCCCGAAAACCTATAAATCTATGAAATAGGGCCAATAAATTAGAACTTTCTAGAAATCTAAACAAATGTACGGAAAAATGGTGCTTCAAAATTATATTCGCTCGTCTGAAAAAATTTGCATACAATTTTTTTGTAGAAACTAGTGTTTAAATGTGGTTAAATATTCTTTATTAATCATATTTGGGAATCTAATAGGGAAAAAAGTCAATTGTACTGATTAGTCATCAAGGTAAAATTGCGGTATTCGGTGTAAATCAAGATAGTTCATATTACGGTGCAGCGATGACGAATTGGTTTTAGTGAATCTAAACATTCCATTTCGTATTTTTACCATAATTATTACATCCACAATGCTTGATAAAGAATATTTAACTACATTTAAACACTAGTTTCTACAAAAAAATTGTAAGCAAATTTTTTCAGACGAGCGAATATAATTTTGAAGCACCATTTTTCCGTACATTTGTGCAAATTTCTAAAAGCTTGTGATTTCTTGGCCTTGTTTCCATGATTTATAGGTTTTCGGGCATGCTGAATCCGAATTTGAAAGATTTGAAACGTTTTAGCTTCTAAAATTTGCAGAATATGCAAATTAAAAGTGAGTATGTCACATTGTGGATTACTGTATTACAGTAACTTTGAGTCCCTGGTAAACCCACAGGATGAGGATTGCGCAGCTAATTTTTTGCCACAATTATACCTTATACTAGACGAGTTTATGGGCAAAAGATGAAGCCCCAATCCCGGCGTTCGTTGAGTATGTCTACGGTCAATGTTAATAGTTATTAAGTGATTGTGTTGCTTAATATGATTATTTACCAAGTGATGATGATAATGCTCTCATCAAACTCATCAATTGCTCCTGTTTGTTACGACGATAAACGACGTGATATTGCTAAACGTGCTATGAAAAAAGCTGAAGAAATGCTATAAGATGATGCTGCTGAAAAAACTGAAGCTAATGTAAGAAAAGCTGCAGAAGGAGTAGCAGGGAAAAGAAGAAGTGATAAAAATGAAACATATAGTGATTGTGCTCGTAAACGTCGTCGAAAAGAAGAAAGAAAGGGAATAAAAGCTCTGGGAGGAACAAATCGATTGTTCGATTTAACAGATAAGAATCCTGGTGTTTTTCAAGTGGTTGTTGCTGAAGAAGCTTGCAGAAGTTTTGATGGAGTTTCTAGTGGATTATTGAAGCCGGTTCATGAATACCTAACTTGTGATAGTGCCTCAAAAGGGATTGTATGAAGAAGTTCCAAGAATTAATGTATTCAGGTTGGTATACGTTTAAAGCTTAAACTCATTTGTTTAGTAAAATGTCCGATTGTGTCGAATCTCTTAATGCCCCGTTATATTCCCAGGAAATTTTGGTGATAGGTATTGTCCCTCACGTAAATCCAGTTCCCATCGACCAATCTCTTCTTTTTTTCCTAACCAACTGAACTCGCCCATTAACAGGTTTTTTATTGCCGTTAACACTGAAAGCTTCTTCTCTGAGCCAACGGAATGCAAAAAGCGAATAATGAATCGAAGAAAGCATTGTTTATTTCGTAATGTCCTATTAGAAGTGATTGCTCTATTTGTTGTAAAAGCTTAATGCTGTCCTAGTAAAAGCTTTATGCTGTCCTATGAATGATGACTGCCCTTGTGTTGGTAAAGATTAGTGAAGTCCTTGAAAATGGAATCTCAGTGTTGCCCTGAAAAACCGAAGGTCCCGCGTTATTGCACTTTGAAAAGTTGAATGAAGTCCTGGTAAAGTATCTCCCCAAGAAAGGCTTAATACTGTCTTGTAAATCCAAAAGACCCAACTAGTGTTTTAGGCTCAGTGCTTTTCCGGAATCCTATAGATCCCCGTCCCAGCGTTGTATAACTCCCAATACTGTCCAGAAAATTCGTAAGCCCTGCATCACGTTAATTGATAAAGCTCAATGCTGCTCTGTGATATGTGATCCCCTCGAAGTCGAAAAGCTTAATGCTGTCCTTTAAATAGTGTTTGCCATGTATTCTAGTAGAAAGTAACCACAATGATGACCTGTAATTATGGAAGAATCTGCAAGCCATGTATTATTGTAATTATTAAAGCTCGACTTTGTCCTGTGAACTATGAATAGTGATTGCCCTGAATGTTGTAAAGCTGAAAATAAATGAAATTCTCTTATTACTGTAATTAACGGAAGTCAATGTCGTACTGGAAAGAAAATTGCTCATGATGTTTTTAAATCTCTTTGCTGTTATGGAAATTTCGAAGTCCTCTATCCCTACGATGTGTAAGGATCAATGCTGGCCTGAAACTCTGGAATGACGTGGATGTCGTGTATCATTGTAATTGGTAAAGCAAAAGGTTGTACTCTGAATAGTGATTGTCCTTGAATCTGGTGAAGCTTATAGCTGTCCTAAGACTCAAAAGCCCTGTATCTCGGTAGTCTATATAGCTTAATGCTCTCCTGTATATCTGGATGCCCTCATCACATTAATTGCCAAGGCTTGAGGCTATCCTACAGATGACGATTGCCCTTAATGTAACAAAGCTCAATATTGTCCCTGAAATCTCGAGTCCTGTTTCCAATGATATTTGAAGCCCATTGCTGTCCCGTAAAACGAAGCTCTGTCTGTACTGTAATTAGTAAAGTTCAATGACATCCTATGAAAAGTGATTGCCCTTAATGTCGTGATGCTTAATGCTGTGTTGGAAATATGAAAATCCTGTATTCCCGTGATTTGTCAAGCTCAAGGACGAAACGAATCCCTGTTATTACTTTAATCCATAAAGCTTAATGCTGTCCTACAAAGACGTTCGCTCTTGATATGGTGAAACTTGATGCTATTTCTGGTAACACAATTCCTGTATTCCGTTAGTGTATAAAGCTTTATGCTGTCCCAAAAAATTTTGAAAGGCCTGTATTACTGTAAAGCTCAAGCCGGTTCAAGAAAAGAGATTGTCCGTGATGCTGTAAAGCTCAGTGCTGTCCCAGAAACTATCCTCGTGGTGTCAAGGACAACACGGCCCTGTCAATCCGAAAACCCTTGTTTACGGTTGCTGATAAAAGCTCAATGATGTTCTGATAAGACGTACGCTCTCGATATTGTAAAGCTCAATGCGGTTCTGTTAAGACGTTCGCTCTTGAAATTGTGAAGCTCAATGCTGTTCTGTTTAGACGTTCGCTCTTGGTATTTTAAAGCTCAATGCTGTCTCGTATAACGGAAGTCCTGTATTCAGGTGGTATATAAAGCTTTATGCTGTCCCAAAAATTTTGGAAGACCTGTATTACTGTAATTGGTAGCTCAATATGATTCTAGAAAAGAGATTGCCCAAAGGGCTAAAAATACCGTGCTGGCCTGGAAAATTATAAGTCCTGTATCCCCGTAATGTGTTGAAGTCAACATGGAAATCCGGAAACCCTTTTTACTGTTGTTGGTACAGCTGAAAGCTGTAAAATGAATAGTGTTTGCCCATGATGACGAAAAGCTCATTGCTGTGTTGAAAATCAAAAAATATTAAATGACTGCATTCTCTTATGTTTGTTGCTGTTGTAAAAAGTGATTGTTCCAAAGTTTGATACTCTGTGGCTTACTTGAGTGTCTTGTACTACTGTAGCATGTAAAGCTGAACACCATCCTGAATAGTTGATTGATGTAATCTGCGAAATTATCCACTGCCTTATATAAATGAAATTTGTCCACTCTTCTTGGAATGCTAAAAGTTGGTTTTCTTTGGTTATATTCCGTTCTTCGAACATTCGAAAACTATTCTGTTATTTTTGTGGTGGAGTTGTATCCTTCCCAATAAACCAGAACCCAACCTTAGAGAAAAATTGTAATGTGAATTAGAAGTGTAGAGAAAATGTAATTTTTCTCGGAGATGAAGAGATAATATTTTGGAACAAAATATTAGAACGGAATCGTAGAGAAAATTGCAGTTTTCTCGAAACGAAAATTCGCATGAAAATTTTTCTATAAGAAGAAAAATGTCATCCTTTTTTCCTCATTCTGCGTTAAAGGAAGGATTGAAAGTGCTTGTTTTTACCCTCCCACCCAACCCCACAGACCCGTCGATAATCCGTTGAGATCATGGTAAGTTTATAATGAAAAATTTCTTTCAGATGCCAATGGTAAGTTTTAATACATAAAAATTTTTTAGAGTTGATTGATACGGATTGTTCTCTTTGCCCCCTCTATACCCGAATCCCTCTATTACCTGATCCTTGTTGCTATGTCAGTGAAAGAATACTGGAGCCTGTTGTAAATATCGGCCTTTCTTTAAAGAGATTGTTGTTATCTTGAAGAATACTCTGTGAATATTTGTTTACGGAAAAGGTTGCCACCTTTAGAAAGATATTTGTTCCGTTTTTCCCGATGACCTCAGACAAGGATATCGCCCCTAAAGAGATTGAAAGTTTTCGGATGGCTGGATTAGCTGGTAGAATTTATAAAGCTGGATGTAAAACGCTCCGTAATCAGAAGAATGGTTTACGTCAAGTCGGCTCCTTCAAAGACGAAAACTTTTGGCCTATCGATACTCTCAATGCTGTCGTATTTACTGTAAAGAGAAATGCAACTGGTCCTATGAAACCTTCTTATTTGGAATTGTTGGTGAAAGTGATTGCTGAAGAATCAACTCTTGTGTGTCATATGGAAGAACTTATCACCTGTCAAGTATTATTATTCTTTCCGATGGCTTATTCCTCTGATAAAAATGAAAGCAAAATTGGTATTGTGGCTATTACGCTGTTCTCTGGTGTCTTTCCTCCTATGAAAATATTGTCCCTGATAAGATGTTACTTGATTTTTTATCTCAACCAACATGCTGATATTACTACCAAAGTCAAAAGGAAATCCACGAGCTCAAAATGGTCTTCCTGAAAAATGTACGGACGGCGATAATTGTCCTGTTAAAGTGCTTGAAAATTGGTTAAAGAATTCTCCCAAGTCCACGTATGTTTTCCTTGTTTTACCCTTAAAGATAGGCCCTGGTCTTATGATGCTGCACTGAATGAACTCATGAAAACTCTGGTGAAACTTCATTTGAAAGATAATTTTACTCTCCACTCGTTCCAAAGAAGTGCAGCAACTGCAGCAGTAGAAACTGGAAGCACCGAAGCTGAACTTGATCGTGGATGTCGATGGAAATCTTTGTCTCCCAGAAAAATCCTATGTTTTCTGCCATAGTGCTGAATGATTGTATTTATTTGTTTACTTATCTCCAAAGTGATTGCTGTCTCTCTCAACACGAAATCGCGACATAATAGGAACTTTTTTATTCTGAAGTGCTCTCAAGAAATTGCGGGTATCATCCTTAGTTTATTTTATTATTATTGCCACCACAATGTTTTTAATTTGTATCCCTATACTTAGCCTAGCCTTGTGATCTTACTTTGTGTCTTGTATTGTTATTTTTGTGGTGGAGTTGTATCCTTCCCAATAAACCAGAACCCAACCTTAGAGAAAAATTGTAATGTGAATTAGAAGTGTAGAGAAAATGTAATTTTTCTCGGAGATGAAGAGATAATATTTTGGAACAAAATATTAGAACGGAATCGTAGAGAAAAACTCATATTTTGTCATTAAAACTTGACTTTGAGGGGCATTGAAACATTTTTTGATAATTTGAATAATAATTTGCATACACAACAACAATAAAAGAATAAAGCTCATTCAACATTTTTTAATTCATTTTTCATCAATCGTTGCAACGAACCTTCAAGGCTTTCAAGCAGCTCTCTGATTTTAAACTTATTTTCTTGTCTTCGTAAATACAAAATGAATCCAGAACAAAATTTTTATCGACTTTTTGGGAAGAATTACGAAATCTTTAAGACTCAAGATCAGCAGGATGATCACTTTGATATTGTATTTGAAATTGATGGAAAGGTATGTTTCTTTGTAATGAATCAATACTTACTAATAAAATGTTTTAGAAATTATATGCAAATAAATTAATATTATCTACCTCCTACACCGGTGCCTCTTCTGTATTGGGAAATATTACTGATTTCTATTTTTGCAAAATTAATTTAGTTTTTTTAAAGATTTTTTACTAATTCGATTGGTTTATTCTCTATTAAATATTCAAAACAAGAGCATTTACTGCTTGCAAGTTGCAACGCAAAAAGCTAAAAAGATGAAAATTTTCAAAAGGAAAATAAAAATGAAACAGACAGAATGTTTTTTTAAATTCAAAGCAAAAAACTTTTTTATGCATTTTTGTGTAAGAAAAATGAACATATGTAATTTTTCTTGTAAAACATTTATTTAAAACCATTGATAAAAATGCATGTGACGAGAATTAGAGCCAAAAGCTAAAGTATGTTTATTACGGTAAAGCATTTTTTTCCCTGAGATTTCTCGATCGGCAAATGCTTCCAATTTCTTCGTCATAGTTACAGTAATATTTTACGTTATCTTCAAATATGATAATCATGAAAAATGTAAAAAATATACATTAAAAACACAGTAAATAATCAAAAATGATAAAATTTAACGTTTAACTTATCTTTGGAATTTTTAGAATATTTTAAAAAAATATTACTGTAGTTTCAACTCCTATAACTCTTGGAAATGGGGACAATTGTCCATCTTTTTAATGACCTCCTGAAAAATGAGCAACCCTTATGTTTATCAAAAACTATTCCAGAAAAAAATATAAACGAAAAACAAGTATTCGACTAAAAATAAAACTGTGTCAAATGATTATCGTTTTTTTTATAAACATCCTTTTTTCGTCGATATCGAAACCGTGTTTTTCTAGGCTAAACATTCGTTTCTTTATTTTTTTTTTCAACATTTATGACGCCTTTTTTCTTGTCTTTTTCAAAACACGAAAGTGTAATTATTGAAATTAGTTTTATTATTTTCTAAATCGTTGTTCTCTCAAACTAAATTTTACAAATTTTATAGTCAAAATCATGAGACGTTAGATTTACAAAATCAGAATCTTTTTCTTGTGTTTGAATTTTTGAATTTATTTTTTTATAAATAAATGCAACTCATTTCAGCCATGTTATTTTATTTTTGTGTCATTTTAATAAAAAAGGATAACATTCCCATATTTTCCGACAATGGACGATATAAATTAAAGCAGTTATATTATAAAGACATCATTTCGAGAACATCCAAATATTTCTCCGGCATAAAAACATTTTTGATGTATTTAAAAGACACATCTCTTTACGATCTTTGAAGTTTAAAACATATAAGTCAACTTCCTTACTGTTTACCTTTGACATTACAATGAAAATGAGACGAAAATCTAAGAGATATTTTGAAATTCAAATGGTATTAATTTTAAATAAACTAACCGTAAACATCTTCAACTAATGATGGAGTTGAGGCTCCATATTTTGTCCCTAAACTCGACTAGTATAAGGTATAATTGTGGCAAAACATTAGCTGCGGAATCCTCATCCTGTGGGTTTACCAGAGGTACAAAGTTACTGTAATACAGTAATCCACAATGTGAACCCAAACTCTTAATTTGCATATTCTGCAAATTTTAGAAGCTGAAACGTTCCAAATCTTTCAAATTCGGATTCAGCATGTTCGAAAACCTATATATTCAGGAAATAGGGCCAAGAAATTAGAACTTTTTAGAAATTTGAACAAAATTACGAAAAATCACTGCCACATAATCATAATCACACCTGCGAAAAAAATTTGAATATGTTATATTTTGGAGAAAGTAGTGTTTGGGGGTTGTTAAATATCCAATTAATCATATTTGTGGAGAAAACAGGCAAAAATATTCAATAACATGAACGTGCTGTGATTTGTTTTCAAGGTGAAATTACAATTTTTAATGTAATTTTGTTGCAGTGATTTTTCGTACTTTTGTTCAAATTTCTAAAAAGTTCTAATTTCTTGGCCCTATTTCCTGAATATATAGGTTTTCGAACATGCTGAATCCGAATTTGAAAGATTTGGAACGTTTCAGCTTCTAAAATTTGCAGAATATGCAAATTAGGAGTTTGGGTTCACATTGTGGATTACTGTATTACAGTAACTTTGGGCCTCTGGTAGACCCACAGGATGAGGATTCCGCAGCTAATTTTTTGCCCATAATCATACCTACTTATGACCAGTATAAGGGCAAAATATGGAGCCTCAACTCCATCATTAGTTGGGGATGTTTACGGTAAGGCATGAAAAATGTTTGTCATCTGTTCTTGCAATGAAGATTATAAAATATTTTGGTCACAAAAATGTTGCAAACAAATACTAAAGATCTACAGTATGAATAAGGGCTGTGATATAATACGATGTTCTCTAACAAGGACAATAAAAAATTGAGTTCAAAGCACAAAACTATATCCCATTGAGAAATTTAATTTCAATCAATGAGAATCAGGAACGAATATTTCAAGGAGATAATCGGTGTTGCGGAAGATTAACAAATTGCCATAATGCGTGAAAAATCAAACGAAATATTAGCAATGATTAAAAAAAGAATAAACTTACTGTTACCGTAAACTTACGAAATCCATAAACCAGAGCATCCCTCCATCCATTCATCAGCAGGAACAAAAAAACCTCAGAAAATGTCCCCACAGAATCATTACAAGAAAAGCGAGGCATAACCTTGTAATGATTCAACAAAAACAAAGAATAGAAAAAACACTTTATTTATTCATTTTTACAACAAAAATACAGAAGCAGCAATGACAATTTATATCTCTTAAAAAGTCCATCACATGTTATCCCATTTGCTCAGATGTAACGCGTTTCAGATTGTTCAACAGTAATTCGATTGGCATGTATGAAATTTGAACCTTTTTGTCGATTTTTATTTTTCAATAATACAAGAGTCGCTTCAATGAAAGTAATATTTCCGTATCTGAAAAATTATTTTTTAGTTTGCTTCTTAGACAAACAGTGTTGATGACAAAAAAGAATTGTTGCACTTGTAAATGAAAAAATACTGTACTTTTTTGTACAATGTTAGATTCTTTTTCATCATCTTCACTGTTTTTATATATATTATCTTACCGAACTTTTTTCCATAATCATTGTGCAGTTGAGTGATTTCCGGACCATCTACTTTCTTTGTTGCTTTGGCAATTTTTTTAAATTCTTTATTGCTTTCTTTCCATTAATTGATCGAATAAATATCCTTTGATTATTCTGGAACGCTAAAACAGAAAAAAAATCAATAATTGAATAAACATTTATAAATTTTACCTTTTGTTGCATTAATATCAAGAAAAAGCAAATGACCAAAAATGTATTGAGAGGGTGTTTGAACTGCACTATGCCGACATCTTCTTACATATTTCAACACCTTTAAATAAATATTAAAAGTAATAATAGTTATGCTGTAATTTTTAACTCAATTTTTTTCAGCTCATAGATCATGTATGACGACGACAAAGTAATATTAATCTTAGAATTTTGAAAAACTTACTTCAAATAGAGTTGTAACAATTCCTTTAATGAAATTTTCGAACAAAACACAAGCCATTACAACAGTTCCAGTTCGTCCTACCCTAAAGTTGAAAAAAATGCATTAAATTTGTAAATATATATAATATCTGCCGAAAAGCCACATTTTTTTCTTTTTTAATAATCTAATAATTTGTTTAAATTCAAACCCAGCGGCACAATGAACAGTTCTTCGTGGTTCAAATGAAGAACCACGAAGAACTTCGAATACTTTCCAACATATCACCAATTACTCGAGCATCCGATGGCACACCAAAATCTGGCCAATTATAGAAATAATAATGAAATATGTACAGTTTTAGCAATCTTTGTTACACTGAAAGAAGATAAATTAAAGATTCTGTAGATAATGATAAAAGGGGCTTATCAAAGAATGCTTCAACTAAAAAATCTTAAAACTTAACATGTTGTTCTAAATTTAATTCATTCTTGTCTAAAATGCTTAATGTCTCATTTATCCTATCTTTGACAAATGCATGTAAATGTTGCCCTCATTGGAAGGCATTTTGGAAGCTGGGTCTGGTGGACAACACGGGGTACTGTAGCTCTTGATTAACTTACTTGTGAACAATTACAATTGTTGTAATAACATATTTCTCTTTCCCACTTGGTCTTTCAAAATATTCTTCCGTTCTTCGATGCTTTGCCGTAATATTAAAACATCCAAATTTCAAGGTACCTTCCATAGGCCAATATGGATAACAAACTTGACCCCTTTTTTCATTGATTTGACAAAGCATCAAGATTGCCGTCATGTTTTCATCATATATCATTTGCCAAAAATCAATCGTTGTATTCGCCATTGGTGTTTGTGTACAGTAATATTTATGATTTCCATTATGTACAACATTTCCATGAATGAAATTATTATTGATTGGTCGATTTTTTAGAATGTATCGGTTGAAATTCGTGCATTTAAAAGTAAATCTATAAACAATGTTTTATATTAAATTTATCTTTAAGAGTATTAACAGATAAAAGGAAGGATACTGTAGTTTTAATTTTTTTTAAACTTAAAAGAAGAATTTTGTAAGCAAAAAATCTTTCAAAATTCACTTTTTGGAGTTTTCGGTAAAATACTTAATTTCTTCAACAACAATTTGTTATTTTTGAGAATCAATTATCCTACAGTAAAAAAATTCTATTTTTTAAATCCTGAATCAAGTATCAACAAATAAAACATTTCTCATTCTCTTATTTATTGTTAGATTTCAAAGCAATCAAGGTTATAACTAGAATGTTCTGTTTGCAGTGTTGTCGAAACGCCGATGTCGATTTGTTTATGAAAAAATCAAAGAAGAGATCAAAGAAAAATACCGCCGGCATGAACGACATGACGCCGACTTTGGCAAACTATCGATTTTTAGAGATTTACTAAAAATCGGTAACATAAAAGATCAAAGGGATTTGTTAACTTTGGACATGGTTTGACCTTAAATGGCACCAACTTTCGATATTCTTTAACACGTAAAAAGGGTCAAGGGGGCATGAGATTTACAGTATGACAAAAACTTTTGTACATGTTGTATTACCGTAATCTTTTATTGAATAGTATTCAGCTGAATTCTTATCCTTTCATTTAAAAACTTAAAGACATATTTACTCCTATTTTGTATTGAAAACAGTTTCCTTCCTTTTATCTATCGACCAGAAATTGTCTCACCGGAATTTGTCACCGTAATTTTCATGTAAATGTCCAAGTAGTTCATCATTATTGTTTATTTTCGTTAAATCCTTGTATTCAGTCATAACATCCTTTAGAAGCTTTGGTCGAAGTTTGTTCAGAATTTGTAATTGATTAATTTTCAATGGAGTTTGATCTAAATGGGGCAAAATTTTATAATTTATAATATGCTTGGTTAAAAGTGTCACCTGGTCCAAGAGTGCCCATCTTCAAGCAAATAACAAGTCGATTGATCCAATTTGTGATGAAAATTTATTACAAGAAAGTTCAGGAAAGTTCGAAAATAATGTACCAAGTTTAGAAGAATTTTATACAGAAAAAGACTTCAAAATGAGAATGGTCAAAAACAGGGATAATTTTTAATTTTTATGCATGTTGCATAAATTTTTTGTTACAATTTACTTTTTGCCAGGAAAAACTTTTTACAAAGTTTTGTTAATGTTGGTCGACAAAAGTGAAAAAAATAAAATAAAAAAGTTAGCCAAGTTAAACACACTCAATGGAAATTACAATATACCATGACCATTTTCAAGGATCCTACAGTAATACAAGGATCCTACAGTAATTCAGACCCAAAATGCCAAAACATTTTTTCTTGTATTTTTTCACGCGTGCTTTTATTGTTCGTGTTTTATTTTTGCCTTTAATATTTATTCATTAAATTTTTTACATTAATTAATGCTTTTATTTCAGAATTACATGTTCCATTCTTTAATCATCGTCATCAACAAAAAATTTTCGTGTGACAAAAAACTTCTATGGACAAGTTTTATGGACAAAGATAAGTTTTATTTTTATGGAACTGTTCCGATATTTTTGTCCTTTGGTTTTAACGTGATAAGTATTTTTAGTATATTTCAATCGCTTTTGCTTACAAAAGCCATTGAAATATATTGATAGATATTTATTATTCCCATGCTTTAAAAATAGTAGTAATGTTGTACACCAAGTGTAATTTCAACTCTTTTTTCGGTTAACGAAATTAGTGTTAAACATTGGAGATGAACTTCCTTGATCTGGAGAAAATTGCTGTTTTTAAAAAAGAGAGGTTGAGGAAAAAAAATTGAAGGACTCGTTTTTTATCAAGACAAACAAAGGCATCGATAAAAAGCATCTAACATTTGAATGATTACTGTAATGATAAGAAGTTGTTAATAATGTTGATAAGAAATATTAAACATTAAATTAATTAAAAAACTCCTGATTATAGTATTTAAAAGTTTTTATTCAAACTATATCTATTTATATTGTTTGACTATATCTAAGATTTATATTGATTGTTTGAGAAGTTTTTACTTTACTTTTGCTTGGTTTTTAAACTTAAAATATTTTAATTTTATTAAAAAGTGCAACTAAAAAATAATTTTATTTTACGGTTGCTAATTTAATAACAAATTTCCTACCAAAAATAATTATGATAACAAAAGAATTATTGATTATTAGTTATAGTATTTGCAGTGGAAAAAAAGTTTGCAATAAGCATACTGTAACATCTTTTTTTTGTTCAACACAACAATTTTTAAAATGGTTTTGACGCGAATTAGAAATTCCAAGTTTTTCTTTTTTGTTGAACACGAAAAAAATAAATTTTATTTGAGAATGTTTTGTGTATTTTTTCTTTGATAATGGATTATTTTTCGAAATATTCGTGCCATGTCGATTTCTGAGGAAACTCGGATGTCCATGTTTGAATCGTAGTCAACTACTGCGAAATTTTCAAACTTTTCACTATCTGTTTTAGTGTCACAAGAGTTATCTTTTGTGATTCATGAATTAGTGGAAACACTGATTCAAATCAAGGTTATGTCTATCTTCTTATCTTCAAGCTATCTCATTTTATAGTTTGTTAATAAGATGATAAAAAGACTAACTTTTGTGGAATATCCATAAAACAACTTGACTGACAAAAAGGTCATACAGATTTCGTGTATTTTTCTTCGCGTTTTTACCTTCTCCAAAGTCCAATCATGATCTTTTTGGTAAAGCTGTCTGAATTTTATAGTTTTACGAAAGTATAAAGATTGTGATGGACTTTTTATAAGATATAAATTGTCATTGCTGTTTCTGTATTTTTGTTGTAAAAATGAATAAATAAAGTGTTTTTTCTTTTATTTTGCTTTTGTTGAACCATGACAAGGTCATGCCTTGCTTTTCTTGTATTTCTGTGGGGACATTTTCTAAGGTTTTTTTGTTCCTACTGATGGATGGATGAATGGATGCTCTGGTTGATGGATTAGGTAAGTTTACGGTAACAGTAAGTTTATTTCTTTTTTTAATCTTTACTAATATTTGTTTCTATTTTTCAGGCTTGATCATGTTGATTTCCCATTTATGAATTTTTCTTGACCTGCCTGCTTTGTTCTGATTTTATTTTGACATTATCTTAGGATGACTTGAGATTTCTCTTTTCATCGTCCCATAATTTTCTTCGAATTGGAAATTGTCCAGACATTTTGCTTTTTCATTTGTCCAATGATTTCTGGATATTTCGACTAAATATGTTCTAACGAAAAATTTGTCCAGGATTTTTGGGAATATCAAAATGTTTCTTATTTTTATAATAGTTCTTTTCGATGAAGCTGTCAACTTCTTTGTTAAACTTCTAAATGCCATCAAAGATTATGGACAAATTTTTCGGCGAAATATCCAGAAATGCAATTTGGAGACATCACTTTCTCACGTAACCCTAGTTTTCTATTCGTTCAACTTCTGCAAAAGATTTTCTCCTTGTTCTCGTCATTTTTGTGGCAAATTTATTTCTTCTGAATTTCGCTTTTACTTTTTCTTTCCTTTTACGTCTTTTAGAATTTTTTAAAAAACACTTTAAATTTCTAATAAGCTTCTCTCTTTTGCATCAATTTTCTTCGTTTTTGCTCCGCAACCTTATTCACCATTACTTCGACCTATACTGCTTTGTTTGTACAGTATACATTTATGTAACTGCATCATCTTTTTTCTTTGAGTAATTCATTTCTCGTCTTTCTTTTTGTTGCTGCATACTGTTTATCTTTGATCAAATTGTACTTGTTCATCACCTTTTTTTCTGTTTTTTGATTTCATTCTCGTAATTTCGCTGGTAAGTAAGTATGCTGTTGTCATACTGTATCACAGAACAACAAAGCAATTTTTTTAACTCTTCATTGGAACACCTCTCATCAAATTTTTCAAAACGGCTCGAGGTATCATTTATGAGCTATTCCTTTGCCGCCGCCTTTCTTTACAAAATATCTGGAAAATTCAATAACGAATTTTTGTCACAAAACTTAACTTCTACAACATTAAGAAATTTGGTAGTTTAACTGAATTAAAAGTATTTGTATTCGTTTTCTCTGAGATTTGTCTTTTGTTACCGTTCTTGAATCTACAAACAAGCATCTAATAAGCACTGATAAAATTTATTTTATTTTGTCTTTAAAAATATTCATTACTTTCTACTTTCTTGTGAACGTTTCAAATGGAATAAAAGAAATCAAGTTTACAATATTGACACACATAAATAAAAATTACACAATAAAATCAAAAATGAAGAAAATCAATGAATATTCATATGAATAATAGAGGAGAAAAAACATATTAATTTGATGTTTGAAATGCATAAAACCAGGATTCTCAAACATTTGCAAATATGTTGAAGCTAAAATGAAATAAATTAGTGATTTTATAGAAAAAATAAAATTACATATGCGTAGTTTCCAAGGCAGTGTAAACTGACTTTTCAGGATCATTTGCTTTGTCACGGAACTCTTCAATTGTTCGATGTTGAAGTCGTACGACATATTCCCCAAATATAAGTTCACCTTGCATTGGCCAATATTCAAAACATACTAGTCCACGCTTTTCAACAATTTGACATAACATAATAATTACGTTGCAATTTTCTTCGAAAACCATATGCCAAAAATCGGCAGCTGTTTTGATCATTGGAGCTTGAGTAGCAATCCACTTCTTTGATGCACTAACAATAACATTTCCATAATTGAAATTCTTTTCAGGGGTTCTATTCTTCAAAATATATCGATTATAATCAGTGCATGGAAATGGGAACCTGTAAAAATTAGTTAAAATATATACATTTTGGCAAACCTAAAAAATGTATATATTTCATTACTGTTCTTGTTTTCGCCCCCCTTCTTTCATTCTCAAAAAAATTAAGCAAATTCTTCGTATTTCTTATCATTCATTTTCTTCAACATTTTGTAACTGGCAGCTGCCGATTTTTGGCATATGGTTTTCGAAGAAAATTGCAACGTAATTATTATGTTATGTCAAATTGTTGAAAAGCGTGGACTAGTATGTTTTGAATATTGGCCAATGCAAGGTGAACTTATATTTGGGGAATATGTCGTACGACTTCAACATCGAACAATTGAAGAGTTCCGTGACAAAGCAAATGATCCTGAAAAGTCAGTTTACACTGCCTTGGAAACTACGCATATGTAATTTTATTTTTTCTATAAAATCACTAATTTATTTCATTTTAGCTTCAACATATTTGCAAATGTTTGAGAATCCTGGTTTTATGCATTTCAAACATCAAATTAATATGTTTTTTCTCCTCTATTATTCATATGAATATTCATTGATTTTCTTCATTTTTGATTTTATTGTGTAATTTTTATTTATGTGTGTCAATATTGTAAACTTGATTTCTTTTATTCCATTTGAAACGTTCACAAGAAAGTAGAAAGTAATGAATATTTTTAAAGACAAAATAAAATAAATTTTATCAGTGCTTATTAGATGCTTGTTTGTAGATTCAAGAACGGTAACAAAAGACAAATCTCAGAGAAAACGAATACAAATACTTTTAATTCAGTTAAACTACCAAATTTCTTAATGTTGTAGAAGTTAAGTTTTGTGACAAAAATTCGTTATTGAATTTTCCAGATATTTTGTAAAGAAAGGCGGCGGCAAAGGAATAGCTCATAAATGATACCTCGAGCCGTTTTGAAAAATTTGATGAGAGGTGTTCCAATGAAGAGTTAAAAAAATTGCTTTGTTGTTCTGTGATACAGTATGACAACAGCATACTTACTTACCAGCGAAATTACGAGAATGAAATCAAAAAACAGAAAAAAAGGTGATGAACAAGTACAATTTGATCAAAGATAAACAGTATGCAGCAACAAAAAGAAAGACGAGAAATGAATTACTCAAAGAAAAAAGATGATGCAGTTACATAAATGTATACTGTACAAACAAAGCAGTATAGGTCGAAGTAATGGTGAATAAGGTTGCGGAGCAAAAACGAAGAAAATTGATGCAAAAGAGAGAAGCTTATTAGAAATTTAAAGTGTTTTTTAAAAAATTCTAAAAGACGTAAAAGGAAAGAAAAAGTAAAAGCGAAATTCAGAAGAAATAAATTTGCCACAAAAATGACGAGAACAAGGAGAAAATCTTTTGCAGAAGTTGAACGAATAGAAAACTAGGGTTACGTGAGAAAGTGATGTCTCCAAATTGCATTTCTGGATATTTCGCCGAAAAATTTGTCCATAATCTTTGATGGCATTTAGAAGTTTAACAAAGAAGTTGACAGCTTCATCGAAAAGAACTATTATAAAAATAAGAAACATTTTGATATTCCCAAAAATCCTGGACAAATTTTTCGTTAGAACATATTTAGTCGAAATATCCAGAAATCATTGGACAAATGAAAAAGCAAAATGTCTGGACAATTTCCAATTCGAAGAAAATTATGGGACGATGAAAAGAGAAATCTCAAGTCATCCTAAGATAATGTCAAAATAAAATCAGAACAAAGCAGGCAGGTCAAGAAAAATTCATAAATGGGAAATCAACATGATCAAGCCTGAAAAATAGAAACAAATATTAGTAAAGATTAAAAAAAGAAATAAACTTACTGTTACCGTAAACTTACCTAATCCATCAACCAGAGCATCCATTCATCCATCCATCAGTAGGAACAAAAAAACCTTAGAAAATGTCCCCACAGAAATACAAGAAAAGCAAGGCATGACCTTGTCATGGTTCAACAAAAGCAAAATAAAAGAAAAAACACTTTATTTATTCATTTTTACAACAAAAATACAGAAACAGCAATGACAATTTATATCTTATAAAAAGTCCATCACAATCTTTATACTTTCGTAAAACTATAAAATTCAGACAGCTTTACCAAAAAGATCATGATTGGACTTTGGAGAAGGTAAAAACGCGAAGAAAAATACACGAAATCTGTATGACCTTTTTGTCAGTCAAGTTGTTTTATGGATATTCCACAAAAGTTAGTCTTTTTATCATCTTATTAACAAACTATAAAATGAGATAGCTTGAAGATAAGAAGATAGACATAACCTTGATTTGAATCAGTGTTTCCACTAATTCATGAATCACAAAAGATAACTCTTGTGACACTAAAACAGATAGTGAAAAGTTTGAAAATTTCGCAGTAGTTGACTACGATTCAAACATGGACATCCGAGTTTCCTCAGAAATCGACATGGCACGAATATTTCGAAAAATAATCCATTATCAAAGAAAAAATACACAAAACATTCTCAAATAAAATTTATTTTTTTCGTGTTCAACAAAAAAGAAAAACTTGGAATTTCTAATTCGCGTCAAAACCATTTTAAAAATTGTTGTGTTGAACAAAAAAAAGATGTTACAGTATGCTTATTGCAAACTTTTTTTCCACTGCAAATACTATAACTAATAATCAATAATTCTTTTGTTATCATAATTATTTTTGGTAGGAAATTTGTTATTAAATTAGCAACCGTAAAATAAAATTATTTTTTAGTTGCACTTTTTAATAAAATTAAAATATTTTAAGTTTAAAAACCAAGCAAAAGTAAAGTAAAAACTTCTCAAACAATCAATATAAATCTTAGATATAGTCAAACAATATAAATAGATATAGTTTGAATAAAAACTTTTAAATACTATAATCAGGAGTTTTTTAATTAATTTAATGTTTAATATTTCTTATCAACATTATTAACAACTTCTTATCATTACAGTAATCATTCAAATGTTAGATGCTTTTTATCGATGCCTTTGTTTGTCTTGATAAAAAACGAGTCCTTCAATTTTTTTTCCTCAACCTCTCTTTTTTAAAAACAGCAATTTTCTCCAGATCAAGGAAGTTCATCTCCAATGTTTAACACTAATTTCGTTAACCGAAAAAAGAGTTGAAATTACACTTGGTGTACAACATTACTACTATTTTTAAAGCATGGGAATAATAAATATCTATCAATATATTTCAATGGCTTTTGTAAGCAAAAGCGATTGAAATATACTAAAAATACTTATCACGTTAAAACCAAAGGACAAAAATATCGGAACAGTTCCATAAAAATAAAACTTATCTTTGTCCATAAAACTTGTCCATAGAAGTTTTTTGTCACACGAAAATTTTTTGTTGATGACGATGATTAAAGAATGGAACATGTAATTCTGAAATAAAAGCATTAATTAATGTAAAAAATTTAATGAATAAATATTAAAGGCAAAAATAAAACACGAACAATAAAAGCACGCGTGAAAAAATACAAGAAAAAATGTTTTGGCATTTTGGGTCTGAATTACTGTAGGATCCTTGTATTACTGTAGGATCCTTGAAAATGGTCATGGTATATTGTAATTTCCATTGAGTGTGTTTAACTTGGCTAACTTTTTTATTTTATTTTTTTCACTTTTGTCGACCAACATTAACAAAACTTTGTAAAAAGTTTTTCCTGGCAAAAAGTAAATTGTAACAAAAAATTTATGCAACATGCATAAAAATTAAAAATTATCCCTGTTTTTGACCATTCTCATTTTGAAGTCTTTTTCTGTATAAAATTCTTCTAAACTTGGTACATTATTTTCGAACTTTCCTGAACTTTCTTGTAATAAATTTTCATCACAAATTGGATCAATCGACTTGTTATTTGCTTGAAGATGGGCACTCTTGGACCAGGTGACACTTTTAACCAAGCATATTATAAATTATAAAATTTTGCCCCATTTAGATCAAACTCCATTGAAAATTAATCAATTACAAATTCTGAACAAACTTCGACCAAAGCTTCTAAAGGATGTTATGACTGAATACAAGGATTTAACGAAAATAAACAATAATGATGAACTACTTGGACATTTACATGAAAATTACGGTGACAAATTCCGGTGAGACAATTTCTGGTCGATAGATAAAAGGAAGGAAACTGTTTTCAATACAAAATAGGAGTAAATATGTCTTTAAGTTTTTAAATGAAAGGATAAGAATTCAGCTGAATACTATTCAATAAAAGATTACGGTAATACAACATGTACAAAAGTTTTTGTCATACTGTAAATCTCATGCCCCCTTGACCCTTTTTACGTGTTAAAGAATATCGAAAGTTGGTGCCATTTAAGGTCAAACCATGTCCAAAGTTAACAAATCCCTTTGATCTTTTATGTTACCGATTTTTAGTAAATCTCTAAAAATCGATAGTTTGCCAAAGTCGGCGTCATGTCGTTCATGCCGGCGGTATTTTTCTTTGATCTCTTCTTTGATTTTTTCATAAACAAATCGACATCGGCGTTTCGACAACACTGCAAACAGAACATTCTAGTTATAACCTTGATTGCTTTGAAATCTAACAATAAATAAGAGAATGAGAAATGTTTTATTTGTTGATACTTGATTCAGGATTTAAAAAATAGAATTTTTTTACTGTAGGATAATTGATTCTCAAAAATAACAAATTGTTGTTGAAGAAATTAAGTATTTTACCGAAAACTCCAAAAAGTGAATTTTGAAAGATTTTTTGCTTACAAAATTCTTCTTTTAAGTTTAAAAAAAATTAAAACTACAGTATCCTTCCTTTTATCTGTTAATACTCTTAAAGATAAATTTAATATAAAACATTGTTTATAGATTTACTTTTAAATGCACGAATTTCAACCGATACATTCTAAAAAATCGACCAATCAATAATAATTTCATTCATGGAAATGTTGTACATAATGGAAATCATAAATATTACTGTACACAAACACCAATGGCGAATACAACGATTGATTTTTGGCAAATGATATATGATGAAAACATGACGGCAATCTTGATGCTTTGTCAAATCAATGAAAAAAGGGGTCAAGTTTGTTATCCATATTGGCCTATGGAAGGTACCTTGAAATTTGGATGTTTTAATATTACGGCAAAGCATCGAAGAACGGAAGAATATTTTGAAAGACCAAGTGGGAAAGAGAAATATGTTATTACAACAATTGTAATTGTTCACAAGTAAGTTAATCAAGAGCTACAGTACCCCGTGTTGTCCACCAGACCCAGCTTCCAAAATGCCTTCCAATGAGGGCAACATTTACATGCATTTGTCAAAGATAGGATAAATGAGACATTAAGCATTTTAGACAAGAATGAATTAAATTTAGAACAACATGTTAAGTTTTAAGATTTTTTAGTTGAAGCATTCTTTGATAAGCCCCTTTTATCATTATCTACAGAATCTTTAATTTATCTTCTTTCAGTGTAACAAAGATTGCTAAAACTGTACATATTTCATTATTATTTCTATAATTGGCCAGATTTTGGTGTGCCATCGGATGCTCGAGTAATTGGTGATATGTTGGAAAGTATTCGAAGTTCTTCGTGGTTCTTCATTTGAACCACGAAGAACTGTTCATTGTGCCGCTGGGTTTGAATTTAAACAAATTATTAGATTATTAAAAAAGAAAAAAATGTGGCTTTTCGGCAGATATTATATATATTTACAAATTTAATGCATTTTTTTCAACTTTAGGGTAGGACGAACTGGAACTGTTGTAATGGCTTGTGTTTTGTTCGAAAATTTCATTAAAGGAATTGTTACAACTCTATTTGAAGTAAGTTTTTCAAAATTCTAAGATTAATATTACTTTGTCGTCGTCATACATGATCTATGAGCTGAAAAAAATTGAGTTAAAAATTACAGCATAACTATTATTACTTTTAATATTTATTTAAAGGTGTTGAAATATGTAAGAAGATGTCGGCATAGTGCAGTTCAAACACCCTCTCAATACATTTTTGGTCATTTGCTTTTTCTTGATATTAATGCAACAAAAGGTAAAATTTATAAATGTTTATTCAATTATTGATTTTTTTTCTGTTTTAGCGTTCCAGAATAATCAAAGGATATTTATTCGATCAATTAATGGAAAGAAAGCAATAAAGAATTTAAAAAAATTGCCAAAGCAACAAAGAAAGTAGATGGTCCGGAAATCACTCAACTGCACAATGATTATGGAAAAAAGTTCGGTAAGATAATATATATAAAAACAGTGAAGATGATGAAAAAGAATCTAACATTGTACAAAAAAGTACAGTATTTTTTCATTTACAAGTGCAACAATTCTTTTTTGTCATCAACACTGTTTGTCTAAGAAGCAAACTAAAAAATAATTTTTCAGATACGGAAATATTACTTTCATTGAAGCGACTCTTGTATTATTGAAAAATAAAAATCGACAAAAAGGTTCAAATTTCATACATGCCAATCGAATTACTGTTGAACAATCTGAAACGCGTTACATCTGAGCAAATGGGATAACATGTGATGGACTTTTTAAGAGATATAAATTGTCATTGCTGCTTCTGTATTTTTGTTGTAAAAATGAATAAATAAAGTGTTTTTTCTATTCTTTGTTTTTGTTGAATCATTACAAGGTTATGCCTCGCTTTTCTTGTAATGATTCTGTGGGGACATTTTCTGAGGTTTTTTTGTTCCTGCTGATGAATGGATGGAGGGATGCTCTGGTTTATGGATTTCGTAAGTTTACGGTAACAGTAAGTTTATTCTTTTTTTAATCATTGCTAATATTTCGTTTGATTTTTCACGCATTATGGCAATTTGTTAATCTTCCGCAACACCGATTATCTCCTTGAAATATTCGTTCCTGATTCTCATTGATTGAAATTAAATTTCTCAATGGGATATAGTTTTGTGCTTTGAACTCAATTTTTTATTGTCCTTGTTAGAGAACATCGTATTATATCACAGCCCTTATTCATACTGTAGATCTTTAGTATTTGTTTGCAACATTTTTGTGACCAAAATATTTTATAATCTTCATTGCAAGAACAGATGACAAACATTTTTCATGCCTTACCGTAAACATCCCCAACTAATGATGGAGTTGAGGCTCCATATTTTGCCCTTATACTGGTCATAAGTAGGTATGATTATGGGCAAAAAATTAGCTGCGGAATCCTCATCCTGTGGGTCTACCAGAGGCCCAAAGTTACTGTAATACAGTAATCCACAATGTGAACCCAAACTCCTAATTTGCATATTCTGCAAATTTTAGAAGCTGAAACGTTCCAAATCTTTCAAATTCGGATTCAGCATGTTCGAAAACCTATATATTCAGGAAATAGGGCCAAGAAATTAGAACTTTTTAGAAATTTGAACAAAAGTACGAAAAATCACTGCAACAAAATTACATTAAAAATTGTAATTTCACCTTGAAAACAAATCACAGCACGTTCATGTTATTGAATATTTTTGCCTGTTTTCTCCACAAATATGATTAATTGGATATTTAACAACCCCCAAACACTACTTTCTCCAAAATATAACATATTCAAATTTTTTTCGCAGGTGTGATTATGATTATGTGGCAGTGATTTTTCGTAATTTTGTTCAAATTTCTAAAAAGTTCTAATTTCTTGGCCCTATTTCCTGAATATATAGGTTTTCGAACATGCTGAATCCGAATTTGAAAGATTTGGAACGTTTCAGCTTCTAAAATTTGCAGAATATGCAAATTAAGAGTTTGGGTTCACATTGTGGATTACTGTATTACAGTAACTTTGTACCTCTGGTAAACCCACAGGATGAGGATTCCGCAGCTAATGTTTTGCCACAATTATACCTTATACTAGTCGAGTTTAGGGACAAAATATGGAGCCTCAACTCCATCATTAGTTGAAGATGTTTACGGTTAGTTTATTTAAAATTAATACCATTTGAATTTCAAAATATCTCTTAGATTTTCGTCTCATTTTCATTGTAATGTCAAAGGTAAACAGTAAGGAAGTTGACTTATATGTTTTAAACTTCAAAGATCGTAAAGAGATGTGTCTTTTAAATACATCAAAAATGTTTTTATGCCGGAGAAATATTTGGATGTTCTCGAAATGATGTCTTTATAATATAACTGCTTTAATTTATATCGTCCATTGTCGGAAAATATGGGAATGTTATCCTTTTTTATTAAAATGACACAAAAATAAAATAACATGGCTGAAATGAGTTGCATTTATTTATAAAAAAATAAATTCAAAAATTCAAACACAAGAAAAAGATTCTGATTTTGTAAATCTAACGTCTCATGATTTTGACTATAAAATTTGTAAAATTTAGTTTGAGAGAACAACGATTTAGAAAATAATAAAACTAATTTCAATAATTACACTTTCGTGTTTTGAAAAAGACAAGAAAAAAGGCGTCATAAATGTTGAAAAAAAAAATAAAGAAACGAATGTTTAGCCTAGAAAAACACGGTTTCGATATCGACGAAAAAAGGATGTTTATAAAAAAAACGATAATCATTTGACACAGTTTTATTTTTAGTCGAATACTTGTTTTTCGTTTATATTTTTTTCTGGAATAGTTTTTGATAAACATAAGGGTTGCTCATTTTTCAGGAGGTCATTAAAAAGATGGACAATTGTCCCCATTTCCAAGAGTTATAGGAGTTGAAACTACAGTAATATTTTTTTAAAATATTCTAAAAATTCCAAAGATAAGTTAAACGTTAAATTTTATCATTTTTGATTATTTACTGTGTTTTTAATGTATATTTTTTACATTTTTCATGATTATCATATTTGAAGATAACGTAAAATATTACTGTAACTATGACGAAGAAATTGGAAGCATTTGCCGATCGAGAAATCTCAGGGAAAAAAATGCTTTACCGTAATAAACATACTTTAGCTTTTGGCTCTAATTCTCGTCACATGCATTTTTATCAATGGTTTTAAATAAATGTTTCACAAGAAAAATTACATATGTTCATTTTTCTTACACAAAAATGCATAAAAAAGTTTTTTGCTTTGAATTTAAAAAAACATTCTGTCTGTTTCATTTTTATTTTCCTTTTGAAAATTTTCATCTTTTTAGCTTTTTGCGTTGCAACTTGCAAGCAGTAAATGCTCTTGTTTTGAATATTTAATAGAGAATAAACCAATCGAATTAGTAAAAAATCTTTAAAAAAACTAAATTAATTTTGCAAAAATAGAAATCAGTAATATTTCCCAATACAGAAGAGGCACCGGTGTAGGATAGGATTATTTATTTTAATAAATCATTAATGATGAAAATAAATAATCCTACACCAGACATTTACCTTTATAAATACATATTGTTTGAACAAAATCAGAAAATAAATGTTTAATCTCTTCAAAAAATTGCTTTGAAAAAATACTTTTTTTTGACGTCCTTAATTTTTGGACAAATTCTTTTGGTTTTTTTGTTGCTTTTATATGTTTTATGAATCAAAAATTATGATTGAATTAATTTATAAACTAACAAGGGAACCGCCAGAAGTGATTAGCGAGTTATTATGCCAAATATGGTTAAAAAGTATCCTTAGGGGTCGAAAACAAACATAAATTTTTTTTACGTGCCAGTCGCAAGGTTACGGTACTTTTTTGGCACTTCGAAATTCCGATTATCCTCCTATTTTACATTTGTCATTCATTTTCTCAGTGTGACAAAACGTGCTTCCATGGCGCAGTTGGTTGCGCTTTAGGCTTTCAAGCATATGTTGAAAGTTCGAATCCTACCATTAATTTTTTGATTTTTTGCTATTTCTTTAAAGTCTTTTTATTTTTTAAAGCAGAAATACAAAGATATTCAACGACTTTCTTCTCCCACGTTTTTCATTTATACAGTATCCTTCTTTTTTACGAAGCTTTTCATCATGACCACTAAACAAAGCTTTGTTGTGATGAATTTTCGTAAAAATTTTACTGGCTTCATTTTCTTTAAATACAGCCCCACAACGATTTTTATTATTGTGATTCAAATTATAATACTGTATTGACGATCGAAATTACCAGAGTTACCATGCACGTTTACATCACCTGACTCCAAGGTAGCCATTGTAAACAATCATCCAACTGCTTTTCAATAATCAAGAAACAAATAAATTTTTTTTAAATAAATAGATTTTTGTTCAAATTTTGATTTTCAAACAAAATATTTTGTCTATGTTATTTTTTTCCATGTCGCAAAAAACAAAATTATAACGAAGATGTGATTTTTGTTCTTTGCGGGTTGTTTCGTTTTAAAAATGTTATTGCTAATTAAAATTTAAAGAAAAAAGACTTTTTGAAAAACATCTTTGTATTTCTGCTTTAAAAAATAAAAAGACTTTAAAGAAATAGCAAAAAAATCAAAAAATGAATGGTAGGATTCGAACTTTCAACATATGCTTGAAAGCCCAAAGCGCAACCAACTGCGCCATGGAAGCACGTTTTGCCACACTGAGAAAATGAATGACAAATGTAAAATAGGAGGATAATCGGAATTTCGAAGTGCCAAAAAAGTACCGTAACCTTGCGACTGGCACGTAAAAAAATTTTATGTTTGTTTTCGACCCCTAAGGATACTTTTTAACCATATTTGGCATAATAACTCGCTAATCACTTCTGGCGGTTCCCTTGTAAATTTTTTTTGATATTTCACATACGAATTTTTTTCACTGCTGAATTGCAATGTCACATGACTCATAGATTTCTCTCTTTCTCTTTTGGTCTGTATTTTTGTTCAGAAAAACATTTTGTTCGAAAATCAAAGGCGCGACAATAATTTTCTTTTATAGCTTTTAAAATGAAAAAATAGTTAGTTTTCTTTTTGATTGATTTTTGCAATGATGGGATACTTATCTTTTTCGTTGATACAGACTAATTTTATTGAAGTTTAAAGTATAGCAATCAATATGAATGTTTGAATATTTTAAAATGTTGAGAATATTTTTAAAAATTAAATACCTATATTTAAAAAATTTTGATTTTTTAAATTCTTAGTAAACAAAATCATTAGGACAAGAAACCAATGTGGAAATCAACATTTTTAATGATTATTTATAAATGTCTAACGCTATCGCCACACAGTCAAAACAAAGTCCAAAAAAAGTAAAAAGCCAAAAAATTACATTTCTTAAATAAACTTTTTGCTTACTTTTTCTTTGCCAATCAGTGTTACCATGACGTCAATGCTGCCTTCATAGGGTTGTCTTAAAAAAATTCCTAGCTAATAAAAAGTGCCCAATAGCTCAGCAGTATAGAGCAGCTTAGACATATTTTAAGACAGTTAAAATATTTGTTTTTAAGTTCAAATGTGGTTGATTTATAATTTACAACTTTTCCATTTTTTGTTAAATATTCATTTTTGCATTAATATTGATGTTTTTGAAATTAATTTCTCCTATACAAAACAAAAAGTGACTTAATGGCATTTTTCAACGAAATGACGAAAATTCATTGTCTCGAAAAATAAATAAAAAATTCAAAAACAAAAAGAAATTCAAAAAATGAGAAATCATTAAACTTTTTGAAGAAAAAAATTGTAATTTTGTGTTTTTAAACATTTAAACCGCGATTGAAACAACTAAAGCAAAGATGGTTTATTTCGGAAAAATCCGTTTTTTTCGTTCAAATGACGATCGAAAAAGGCGTTGTAAAAAATATAAATTAAAAAAACGAATAAATATTTAGCAAAAATTGCGATTTCATAGATTTTTTGGCACCATTTTTTTTCTATTGTAGAATATTGATCTCATCAAAGGCAAAGTTGGCATGTTTGTTTTTAACTTCAAATGTGGTTGATGTATAGCTTTTAAATTGCTCTTTATGCTTCTTTTTTTCAAATAATCATATGTTCTACAAAATGCTGTTTATTTATCTGTTAAAACAATAATAACTGGGAAATAAACAGAGCAAATTTGTTATTTTTTTCAATAAAAAATGACCAAACATCAAAATACCATGACCAAAATGCGTTGAATTTAGAAATTAATTAAAAATTCAAAAAACAAAACAAGATTTCTACAACTTATCCATCTTTGGAACCAAATAATTTTGTATAACATTGTCTTTGTCGACGATGAAGAATGCAACAAAAATAAAAGTAAAAAGAAAATGGATGCATCTTTCGAAAATTCTTTTTTTCCGTCGAAACCGATAAAAAAAGGCGTTGTAAATGTTGAAAAAAATGACGAAACAAATGTTAAGCAAAAACGCGTTTTTCGATTGAAAAGAAAAGGATGTTAGCATTTTCTTTTAAATATTTTTTTAATGTACTAAAAATAACAAAAAAGTGTTTTTACAAATTTTAAGTGTTAGTAGGATGCTTACCGTTATATGAGGTAATTGCAATCTAAACTTTTTCATTTTTATGTGAATATTTTAAACATTTCTAATTAATATAGATCTATTACTTTCAATTCTTGAAGTTCAAGAATCAAGAATTGAACTGAACATTATGATAAAAAAAAGTATGGCTGAATATTTGGTCAATATGTAAATTTTATAAATATTTTTGTTAATACGATACTGTGCTAATAAATTAATTTCCGATTTTCCAAATTTTTATGTAATACAAAATATATATTGATACAAGCATTTTTAATGCACTTTTGATAAGGACTTTGAGTTAGAATTCATTTTCTCCCAGAAGCTATGACACTATTTCAATGAAAAACATCAAAATAACATGGCCGAAATGCATTGCATTGGATATTAAATAAAAAATAAAAAAATAAAAATTGATTCAACATCAGTTTCACATAAATTTGTTTGGGAAAAATGTTTTGCAAGATTTCTTAGGCAACTTTTGAAAAAAATAAAAATAAAAGAAACCAAATTCTTTTTGGAAAAATCTAGTTTTTTCTTTCACTAAACAGGATAGAAAAAAGGTGGTGTAAATGCTCGAAATCAAAATTTAAAAAATTTATGCCTAGCAGTAAAAAACACAATTTCTTTATTGACGAAAAAATATTGTTTATAAAAATTGTTTTCTGTAATTTTATGTAAGATGACAATATTTTACAAGTTGATATGTACAAATAATTAGAATACAAAAAGGTCAAAATTTCAAAAAAAACTTGCATAATTTGAAGTCATTTTACCCAAAGCAACAGCATTTTCTTTAAATTTAAAAGGAAAATGAAAAAATGTTTTAAATAATTAAAAAGAAATTAAAATTAGTGTTTTGGCCTCTAACCCCATTTCAACATTTTTTATAAATTCTAAGTTATTTCTTTTTAACCCATAAAAGTTAAGTATAAAAAAGCGGATTAGTCATGAATTGAGTACAAGGCCGTAGGCAGAAAAAAGGATGGGCATTTTTATTTCGGAGGGGGCACGCCTTTGATCTTTTGCCGCCTTAACACGGCGGCGGCAAAAGATCAAAGGAGGTTTCGAGGGAGGGGGCACGTGCCCCAAATGCCCCTCCCGCTCTATGGCCCTGATTGAGTATATTGAAAAATCTCAATTTTTTAAGAAAAAACGTTTCAAAAATGTGATTGAGCGTAAATCCCTATGATTTAGTTATTTCTTTACACTGGCAGCATTTTTAAATTTGTTTGTTCTTACATTTAGTAATTACTGTGAAAACTGTCTTTTGTTTTATCTTGAAAATATTCTTTGATTTTGGTTGTTGCAAAAATTATAACAAACATATTTTGTGTCTTCGGTTTTTAAAGTTACCAAAATCCCTTTTATTTCTGTATTCTCACGCGTATCATCTGAATTTCAAAACCTCATAAATTTTTGTCATCTTCACTTTTCGATCGTAAATTATTATCTGTATCAAAGGGGCAGGGAAAGGTGGATGATTAATGTGTTTGTATTTTGCAATGTGAAGCTATTGTACGATTCAAATTCTTTGGTGTTATTTTCTGCCATTTTAAAGATTTGTGATCAAAAAACTTAGCATTTAGATATAAATTCAAAATTCAAAAATAAAAATTTGCTGTTTTTTTTCTAATTTTCTAAACCACATAATTTATAGTTAAAAAACATTAATTCTTTTAAACGCAACAACGATAGAGAAATTTAAAAAAAATAAGCAGACAAATGTGGTGTCTGTCGCAAATTTTTTCGTAGACGATAAAAAAGAAACTTAGCAAATTTTCAAAAATAAAAAAAGGAAATGGATATTTAGTAAGCAGCGCGATTTCGTCATCGTCGACGACGACGATGATGATGTTTAACAAAAAATGAATACACTGGTGTGATTGAAAAAAATTCACTGCATTTTTTGATAATAATAAATTGATTCGAAAACTGACGAGATATTTTTTCTATAGAAAGAGAGATATTTTTTGAAAAACTGCATCATTTTTCTACTTTTTAGGTTTTTGTTAGTTGCATTTTAGTTAAAGAAAATGTTGAAATTTTTTCTCTGCAAAATCATTCTATTTCTCAAACTTTAAAAAAGTTGTGCAATCTCTTTTCATTTTTGAATTTTTAATTCTTTTTAAAAACATCCAAATTCATTAACCGTTTTCGCCTGGATTAAGAAAAATGAGCGTTGCATAATTTTTATTTTTAAAAAATGAAATGCATGAAGGTTACTTTATTTAAAAGAATTTTAAATTGTTTTTGTTTTTAATAATATGGGCCCGAATCAGAAGCATCACTTTGGGCCCTCGGGGAAATATTCTTTATTTCTTTTAAAAAAAACGTGTAATACATGTTTAAAACACACTGTTTTATAAAAATTGTTCTTAAACATCTTTGTTACATTTGTTTATGAAAGGATGATACAGTAGAGGGGAAATGTTGTGACAACATTGTAAATTTGCTGAATTTTTGTTACGCTTGACACAATCTCTTTTGAGGTTGTTCAAAAAACTCAGTAAAACTAGTTTGCTTAATAACATGTATGTTTCAGAGTTTTAGCAAATCTCGGTTTCCGGAAAACTCACTGCAAAAGATTAAAATGGCCAAAACTCGTATGCTGTAAAATTCTGTTAGGCAGAATGATAGCTCGTAGTTCATATCAAGTTTCAGAGTTTTTTATCAATTGATCTCAAAAATGTTCAGCGTTATGAAGTTGCTAAAATTGTAACAAAATTGGCAAAATCAGAAAATTGTAAATGAAGTAGTAAACTAGGAGCTATTATCCTGCTCATTAGAATTTTTGTATCTACAGTATACCGAAATTTAGACCATTTTAGTCTTTTATTGCAAAATAACCCGGAATCGAAATTTGACAAACGCTGAAATATGTCAATTAACAAAATTGCTATTTTTGTCTTTATCGGCACCCAAAAGATTTTTTTAATTAACTGAAACGTTATGATAATTTAACGTACTAATTTTAGACACGATTTTTCGTCAATTTACCTGAAATTTTTACTGTGACATACGTTGATAAAGAAACACTTTCTGAGTAAATAACAAATGCTGGAATTTTAAATTTACAAATGTATGTCATTGAAATATAATATCCTTCACTAAAAATGTATTTTTATTAAATTAAAAAAAATATTATTTTTACCAGTTTAATTTTGTAAACAGGTTTGAAGTTACAAAATCAGGAGTTAAAAACGAAGGCTAAAAATGACGATAAATTAGTTGACAATAACAGGTTGATCAAAATAAATTATCATATTTTACAACCCAGAACGCTTTGCTAAGTGAAGGCAAAAGTTAAAACTCTTGTAACGATTTGAAAATAAGAAAAATATTAAATATTACCCAAGAATTCTGTATTATTCCATACACCACAAATCCATTGTTGTTAATTATCTATAAAAAGATTATTGTTTTCATAATAGTAAAACAAACTTTTGAGGCTTACCTGAACACCCTGAGGGTACGAATGTTCAAATATTACAGCTTTTGTTGATCCTAAATCCAGGTCAAATTCGCTTTTAACTTTTGATAAAACAATCCGTGTATCATTAGAAGGCGCTAAAGAATCTGTATTTTTTTTTAATTTGCAAAACTTATGTTTTTACGTTCAAATGAAAAACTTTGTATCGAAGTAGCGGATAATATAGCTCCATATTTTGGAGTTATTATTTCTATGAAGTTGTTGTTTGATGAATTGACATAAACTTCGAAAGTGATAAAAGAATTATCCCCAGGTGAAAAAATAAGTTTTGCATTAACATAATCAAAAACAACAATATCATTTGAATATACTCGGCAAACAAAATTTCCATCGTCATAAGTTATGCCGATTTTAAATTGTAATAGCGTTAAACTTGTTTGACAATTTTGTACCTGAAACATGAATTTCAGAAATTACAGAAATTAAGTAAATAATCCATGTGTGAGTTGTTTAAGAACTTACAGTAAAATTACAATGTAAATTCCTGCATAACACAAGGTCTTTATATTTTGAAACACCTGTCTCAGCTAAAAACAATTAAATACACGATCACATCTTCATATAATTAATTCATTTCAAAATATTCTTACATTCGCATCTGAGAATATTTGTATCACATTCACAACCTGAAATATTTGCAATAAACGTTTTTGAAAGAACTTTACAATTTTCATAACATTGTATGTTTTGGAATTCCCTTACTGATTTTTTGAAATGTTAATTTGAATCCTACATCTTGAATACTTCCATCACTTGTAAATTCAAAAAAAATATTTTGATTTTCAGGAGTAAAAATATACTGTTGTGAACCAAGAAAAAGATTCTCTTGAGAATCAGTATCAATAAATCCATTTTTGTTATTACCAGTTTGAAATGTGAGGAAATCAACATTTTTTTCCACTGAAACATATGCATCGACGTAAAGTTGTGAAGTATCATTCGGGTTGAAGGTATAATTGTATGTACATTTTATGTTGTTTTGATATCCTTGTAAAGAATAATCATTTGAATTCCAGAAAAAGAATTTTTCACCATAATATGTTAGCGTACAATTTCCGTCCTCAAAAACTGGAGCATGTTTTACGACACTAATGTAAAGTTGAAAGTTGATTTCAGCTAAAAGTAATTTTAATAACTTAAAAATTGTATTAGATGTGGAGTTGGGGCAAAAGTAAATTTTACAATACAAACGCACTTCCCTTTTAAGATCGAGCAAACATTGTTTGCAGTTGCTGAAATAAAAAAATTTAACGTACGTCTTGAAAGATAAATTTCGAGTGATTTATCGCTATTGTAAGTTGGATGAAACACTTTTGCACTTCTACTACTGAAAAATATTTATTTTTTTAAAATAAAAATTAAGAAAATGATTAATTTTTTCCTTTTGTTATTTCATAAGTTCAGGGATCATGAAGTCAGATTCTTTGATAAATATAGTCTTTTTTTACGGTCAAGGGACCGTAAAAAAAGACGTAACGATTAATATGGGCTCTTTGTTAAAGGGACCACAGACAAAGTACGTTTAAAATCGAGGTTCGACTGTACCAAAGAGTCTGACTTTTTAAAAGTTTCGCTCTTTTCAAAATTTTACCAAACTTTTATCAGAAAACTTTACTTTATTAAAATATCAGTAGAATTTTTAATTACAAATTCTGTTTCGGTAGATATTTCAAATTGTGTTAGAACAACTTTAAAACCATATCCTTCAGGAGCTTCAAATTTCCATTTACACGAAACGGTTCTTGCTTCTTGAAAAAGAAGAGACGAATCAGATACATTTTGATAAACAGATTGAAGGAAAATAATATAGGTTTCATCAACGAAATAAAATGGTTTTTGATTGCTTATCGATTCCATTGGACAAGCATTTGTATTTTCAATTTCAAATATCACATATCCTTGTATAGCATAATATGTAAGGCCTAAAAATTACAATTATCTTAGGTTAAGATCGATTAAATTTTATTTTGTACGTTCATAGCAGGAATGCCAATCAACCCATAGACTTCTGACTGAAAAAGAAGAATCGCTGAAAATAAAGAAATCAGTTATTGCTTTGTCCAGTGTGGTATTCATAAATGTAATTTGAACCATTAATTTTATATTTAACTAAAACTTTGTTCAGATTAAAGGTATTTCGGAGATAGGAGTTGTCCAGATATTACGCCATCACGATGTTCTGTTTTACCACTCTACATCAAAGGCACGTTTTGCCGCACATCAAAGGCGGCACGGTCATTTACCACTCCCTCCCTGATGACGTAATATCTTGACAGCTCCATGTTTTTGTTCTTACTGCTAAAAATTTCTCTTGCAAATAAAATGTCAAATTTGAATTGAAAAACAGATCCAAATGGTGAAATTCTGGATAATCCAGTGATTCAAAAAATGCAATTTCTCCAGTTTTCAATGGCACTATTTGATTTGAAAGAACGTTGTGCTTTTTTCCTTGAAGCAAAGGAAAAAAATTCAATAGATTCAGAAGAAATATCAAAATACAAGTTTTCATGACAATACCACAAATTTGAGGCACGAGATAAAACTGACTTTCTGAAAAAATCGAGCAAAATGAAAGCATCGCGGACACTCCGAAATTTCAAAATGGGTCTGGGAAGCTGAAACATTGCATGTAGTACCCTTAGGGGTCAAAGAGGTGTGATCAAAAAAAAATTTTCGTGCCACGGCACTTTTGTGCCGTCGTGTCGCCCTGGCCTTCCCAGTGAGCCATTCGGTACAAATGAGGTATATTCTGGTAGCCCTTGATCAGGGCTATCAGATGCACACATTGGGATTTTCATTGATGGTCCCACCACGAAAAATTTTCATTTTTAAAATTATAAAGGGGGTTAAGTACCCCAAGAATTCAATATAGGAAAAAAAAAGTATGTTCTTGAATTTTTTTTGATGAAGGGACAAAGGTGGTGGTCGCACCCTTATTTATCAGATTTATTTTTAACTTTCACTTTTTTAATATAATCCTTTTCTCTGACATTGGAAAACTAGAGTAATAAATGTGCTTTGTTTTAAATGTGTCGTGATTTATCGTTTTTGGAATTTTTAACTCTTTCCAAAAATTAAGAAAGAAAAGCTTGAAACTCTCCTTTTTTATGTAAAAAATACGAGTAGTTCTATTTTACTTTATTTATCAAAAACAAGGGTGGACATCGGGCCTGCACAGAACTCCAAAATTTGATATTTCCAGCAATGAAAATTATTGGTACGAGAGGTAAGGGGTTAGTCGCGATATAAAAAGTTTGTACTATGTGAAAAACTGAAACCAACAATAAAATTCCTTGTCACACCTTATTCAAGCGATCAAAGCCTCTTAAAGAAAAGCTTCTTATATTTAAAGCGTGAATGATAGCTCTAATTATTGGTGAATGTTAATGTTATGTTAAATTTGTTCTATTATATTTTTTATTAGGCAAGCAAAGTTTCATTATTGTAATGCTTAGGATTTTAAAAAATTTGTTCGTTATTTTTTCATTTGCCGCTGCTAGCAACAAATTTTTTATGCTAACAAAAGATGAACCATTGCAAGTTAACATTTTCAACGACATTGCAGTAATGGAATCTTTGACTGTTTGTATCCCAAATGATGAAACTCTTGAAGTGATTTTCCCTTGGACAATAAATTTAACTTTTTACAGTTTGTACGACGGGGCTAACATTACTGACAGTACTCAAATTGAATGGTAGGTTTTAAGTATTTATGCTTAATAGTTCGCAAAAAAACAAATGCTTTTAAGGACAAATAAAATC
This sequence comes from Panagrolaimus sp. LJ2414, assembly GCA_024447195.1. Classification (NCBI taxonomy): domain Eukaryota; kingdom Metazoa; phylum Nematoda; class Chromadorea; order Rhabditida; family Panagrolaimidae; genus Panagrolaimus; species Panagrolaimus sp. LJ2414. Next base: position 884,897 of record JAMRXY010000066.1, on the reverse strand, counting down.
AAATTAGAGGACTTTGCTGTGATACAATCCGAATCAGGATGCTTCACTGTTTATAACAGCGGGGACACCCTCGAATTAAATATTATTTTATTTCGATGGAAAGAGGCACAAATTGAAAACTGTCAATCCGATAGTCTTTTTATACTACCTTCACGTAAACTTCATTTTTAAAGAAATTTGAATCAAAGTTTTAAATTTCTAATTTTTAGCTACTTGTTTCTTTATGGCCGCTTCATCATATGGTCCATGTAAAAGTATGGTGATGGCACCTCCTGGTGAATTACCCGGAATGATAGTAACATTTTCGGGGACGTTTCCAAAAGAAAACTGCACATTTCAAAGTCCTTTGAGTAAAAGAACTTGGGTGCCGCCATAGTAAGATTTAATGTGTTTGAACAATACTGTTGCAGCTTTACTTTTAGCAAAGCTTCTTACGCTGTGATCGATTCTCCTGCAATTCTTATTGAAATTCCAAAATCTGTAGCAATTACATTTTGTGTTTTACCGATTTATACAAGGTGGTTTTTTAGTGGTGACATAAGGTTTTTGATGCAAATAGTTTGCAAAGAGATCATCCTTTTAACAGAAACTTGGGCATACGGTACACCAAACGTGCTCATATGCAAATTTTCCCGAAAAAACGAACAAGTGTTATAACTCGTTCTAGAACGCGTTCTCCCATATTTTCCTACAAATCTACAAAAGGGGCTCGCACAAAAATTTGATTTTTTAAGTTGCAATTCATGTGAAGCTTAAATAAACCATCTTGTATAAGGCAGGATAAGGGTTGCTAAATGAAGATCCCCCGTGTAACATGGATTATCACCACAAAAAATCCCACTTTTTTTGACGCATATTTTTGAAAAAAGCAACGGCCAACGGCTTTCTGTGTCACCCGGGGGATTTAGCAATCCCAGACAAGATTTAATTCCGGATACACGTACTATTGAAATGTCCCCAAGTTACAATGAAATGAAACAAGTAAATTATTCACAACCTTTCATTCAATTCTATCCTATGGGCGATATACTCAGCGTTAATGTTTATTTAAAAATAATAAGTGGTCACGAGCGTTTAGTCATTTACAGCGATGTGGATGATGCAAATTATACGTAAGATTTATGCAAATTTAACCCTGAATAAAAAATTAAAAAATTTTAGCTTTACCAGTGCTGACAGTGGTAAAAATGTTTCTATTGCAGGAGCATCTATGATTATTTACAATTATGAAGTTGACCCTTTAACTGACTATTTCTTCATAGAATTTACAGCTTTAAAAGATAAATTTCCAACATCATCTTCCACTTCAACATCATTGACAACTACCATGGAATCAACAACTGAATTAAAACCTGATGCAACAATAATGGAAATTTTACAGACATATGACATAACGACCAATGAACCAACAGAAAAACTAACGTTTAGCTCCAAAAGCTTTCCTACCACGACCCTTTCAGATAGTACTAAAATTTCAATTACAAGCTTCATGATTTTATTTCACTGTTTGTTTTCTTATTAAATAAATATAATTTTTGACAAAAGATTTACATTTCATAAAAAATATGTTTATAAAATTTAATTGATTTTGGTAATAAACATGTCAACATTTTTGTTTTTTATTCGTCGTGTTTACTGCCAAAAAAATGACACAATACTTTTCCCAGCAAAAAAGCTGTTGAATCCGTTTTTGTCTTACATTTTTTAGCTATTTTTTTAAAAAGGGGTCACTTGAGTATTAGAAAAGCTAAAATATAAAAGTTTAAAAAATATTTCCTAAAAAAGATCATGGAAAATTGATGGAGTTGTTCTTTGAATTTCAAATAAAAAATAAAAGAAAAAAATATGTGTCAAAAATGCGAATGTTAAAATGCGCTAAATTTTGAAATACCTTAAAAATTCAAACAAAAGTGGCATCACCAACTCCACATTATTTTGTCTGTTTACAATATTGCAGCATTTTCTTAAAAAACGATAGAAAAAATAACAAAACAAAAGCAGAAAGAAATAAAATGGTTGCATCTTTCATCACAGTTTTTTGAAAGACGATAAAAAAGGCGTTCTTAAAAATTATTTTCAAAAACAAAATAAATAAAAGAAATGTCTAGCAAAAAACACGATGTGCCTTTTTTAAAATTTCTATATGTTATAGCAGCAAAAAATCTGTCACCTTTGGCTCGAATTTTTTTCTTATGTATTTGTTTTAAAATAATAATGCAAAAAAATTTAGAATCTCATTTTGCTGTTTGAATTTTTAATTCATTTTTAAATTTCAGTCACAAAGTTTTTTAAAATTGCATTTTTGAATAATTTTTTTTATCTTATGATGACAAAGTGACTGATATATTGATGTCATTTTTTATTGAAAAAAGCAAGTTAGACTATCTTTTTGGTTGCAAAAAAAGGAAGAAAAGAGAAAAACATTTGTTGTGGCTCAATCACAAAACCGCGTTTGTTTTTGAAAATTTTTATCGCATTTTTCTATCGTAAAATGAAAAAAAGAAAACAGAATTTGTGATGAAAGATGCATCATTTTTCTTCAGCTCAAATTTTTTGTATGTTGCATTGTTGTCAAAGAAAATGTTACAATTTTTTCCAGCAAAAATGTGGGACTCCAAATTTGAAAAAAGCTGTTAGATTTATTTATTTATGTTTTTGAATATTTAAATTGCTTTTTAATTCGCCAAGACATATTTTCGTTTTGATTAAAAAATGGTCATGGTATAATTTTATCTTTCGAATGAAAAAGTGGAAATAGTTGAACAATTGTAAATAAAGTAAATAATTAGGATATACAGGACTCGGAAAGCTCTAAAATTGGCTAATTGATCATTTTTAATGCATTATTTGTTGGATAAATTTATTACATTTTTAAAACATTTTACACCACCAACATAGTATATCGATAAACGTAATTAACATGTTGACATAAAAAACTGTGTCCAGTGATGTAACATAAAATTTTCACATTTTCAGGATTTTTTTTAAAAATTAAAATTATTGCATTTGATGCGAAATATGATATTTAACTTTTTTAAAATTTTGGTACAAAACATTATGATTTCGATTTCAAATTTTTTTAAACAAATTGCCTTTTTCGTTGGAGAAAATGAAAAAATAATAAAAGAAGAAAATTTTGGATGCACTTTTCATCACAAATTCTTTTTTCTTCTATTAAAGACAACTTTGGCTGATTTGTTGTGCGAAGTTTTTTTTTCATTTTATGCATTAACAAAATTATTTTACAACCTGATACTTGCAAACAATTTGAATACAAAAAGGCTCGTGACATAAATAATCTTAAAAACTCTTGATTTGATCAAAATGATTTTCAGATATAAATTTAAAACGGGGATGCTATAATCTGGCCAGTTTGGCCGTAAAATTTTACTTTATCAAAACGAAAAATTTAAATAAACTTCTACACAATATTTATAATTTCAATTAAAATGCATTAAAAATTCAAAACCAAATATTGTCTTGCAGCTTGGGATGTATTTTTAGGCAAAACTAGGGTTGTCAAATTTCCCGGGAAATCAGAAAAAGCGGGAAATTTCCCGGGAAGTTTCCGGAAATTTCCGGGAAATTCCCTCTAATTTCCCGATTTGTCGATTTTTCAAAAACTGCTATTTGAATACCCAAAAAAGCTTAAATGTTACATTTTGACGAACAAACTCTAATTTGAGGCTTTGCTGCTCCTTTTCATGTCTTTCAAAGCAAAAAGAGCAACTTTTTAATAAAAATTAGTTGCGTATTTCTGTGTTAAAAGTGTAAAAGTTTGCGGGAAATCAGACAAATTTCCCGCAAAAATCGGGAAATTTCCCGGAAAATTTCCGGAAATTTCCCGGGAAATATTTCCCGAAAGTTCCTTTGACAACCCTAGGCAAAACACATTTCTGTGTGTCTTAAAAAACCAAAGATGTCATCAGCATGATGACGGGGATAATGTGTTTTTTGCCATTTTTAAATCGCTTTTGTTGTGGTTCAATAAGGAAATCGCATCTTTTAGAAAATTGACGACATCCTTTATTTCATCGTAAAGTGAAAGAAGAAAAAACAAGATGTGATGAAAGATGCAACACTTTTTGTTACATCGTTGTCAAAGAAAATGTTACAATTTTTTCTGTAAATTCAAGTCATTTCAAACAAAAAAAGTTTGTTTTAATTTTTGAATTTTTAATTCACTTTTTAATTTTTGCCAAGATTTATTTTTGTTTTGATTATAGTCATGACAAAATTTTTATTTTTCGAATGAATTCCGTGAACAACATTCAAGCAATATTTATATACAGTAAAGAAAATAATCTGGTGATGAGAAACTTGCAAAAAGGCTTTGAAAAACTCTAAGGTTGGCTGATTGACAAATATATTGTTTGCATTTTTAAGTTTATAACATTTTTTCTCATTTAATATTGTCAAAACAATGCAGACCACCAAAGCTCTGGTAAACAAAATTGACGTGCTTACGTAATAAAATTACTATACCCATAGCCATTACCTTTTTTTCAAATCAACCAGAATTAAAAATATTTGACGACATTTCTTCTTCGAAAATCAATTTTGTTTATGGTCAGATATTTTCAACGATTTATCTATCTTTTTTGAAATAAGAAATTTTTTGAAAGATGTAAATATTTTTTTTCTTCTGCTTTAGTTTTTTGTTATTTTTTTCATCGTTGTTACGCATTTTTTAAGCGAAAAATTGTCTCTATTTAATTTTCATTAAAAAAAATGTTTCAATTTATCGAAGAAAAAATTAAATGGTTCCAGGCTTGTACAATAAACATAGGAAAACACGAATTTAGAAATATCAAAATTTTTTTTTAAATTTTTTATTGGATTAATTGGTTACATTGTTTCATGCACATCGCTAATTAAAGAAAAACATAAGTGTGATAAAGCATTGTTGTTTTAGTCACAATTTTGCTTGTATGTCATGTCATTAGTCATCAAAATGTCATTGTTCCTTTAACTACTTTGTTTACAGATTTTTTATTCATCCTTTTTACGATTTAAAATAATTATTACTGTAATACATTATTAATCATCATTTAAAGTATTGGGGAGAGATTCAATTAAAAATACAATTCCATCCTCTTTTGCAGTATCAAAAGAGTAATCATATTTTAATAAAACATTTTGTTTGAAAATAATGAAATCTGTGGTTTTGTTAATACTAAAAAACTTTTAACACACTTTTAAATCACAAAAAATGAAAAAACTTACAAATACGTTTTCGAATCGTCATCTTCAAAATAAAAATTTGTATTATCAGTCATATTATAATACAATATTGTAAATTTAACAGGGTAATTATGAATACTGTAATGTATGAAAGCTGAGAAAGTTGAAAACGGTTTTAATGCCCCATAATACGGTGTACTTAAAATAGAATGATGTGGAAAATCTGAAATTTCAACATTGATGACTGATAATAACCCCGGATTTGAAGCATTGTTGGCACCAATGTAATAAGCATTTTCAAAATTTAAAAATACAGTTGAGCCTTTTGGTATCTTTATTATGTAAATACTGGAGAAAATTCCAATGTATTTCCATTGTTCTGCCGTTGTTGAACTAAAATATATTGATTTTTAGTAGAAAAACCGATGAATATATTTTTATTCATCGGTTTTTCTATTTTTTACCCCCTTAACAAGGAAATGATTTCAATCATTCAAAAGTTAGGTTTCAAAATTTGAATATTGAATAAGAAGGGTTCCCTCAATGGATGATTCAGAAAAACGTGAAGCCCTATTAATTCCTGGTTGGTAAAAATTTAAGTTATTATTACTTGAATTCTAAAAGAAAAAAGCTTTCATCTATTCCCGCAAAAATTTGAATATTTTCTGTTGAAGATGTCGTCCATGCATGTGTAATAAAAAAGAAATCTCCCGGTAAAACATGAACAATGCATTCTCTATCATGATTTGATATAGCCGAAACTGAAAAAGATGAATTTTGCACATTTGCATTTTTTGGACCATATGTAATTTCTTCAAAAATGCAATTTTCATTTCCTTCTAAAAGTTGTTAATTAAAATTTCACCAAAAATATATTTCAACATTTACTTGATAATTGGACTGATAAAACGTTACGTTTTATTTGACCTTCAAAAGCTGGTACGTATAAAGCTGCAATCTTATTTTCTTTAAAAACACATTTGTACAGATGTATGTAAATTATGCTAAAAGCAGTTTAATATTATTTGACCGTAAAGAATTTTTTTACCAGTTAACATTGTTGAATATGTTGAAATTTAATGATTCATTGTTGTAAATTAAAGGCTAAAAACAATGTAATTTTTTTTGAAAATGTATGTTTACAATCATATAAAATATTTATTACTCTTACCGATTCTTCTGATGTTTTAAAATAGGTTCCATAAACAATAAAGGATAAGTTTTGGGACTTCTAAAAAACAAAAAAAAATCAACAAAATTGTTTATTAAAGCATCTACCAATTGGTCCGACATTTCAAAAACTGTTATTTGGTGTGGTTCCAAGTACAGACTATATTGTGAAATATTATGTGAAAGAATCCGATGAGTAATTTGAGGTTCTATAAAGCGGTAAATATTTCATTTATAATAATTACGAACACATTTGCAGTATACCTTCGAAGGGTGTTGTAGTTATGTAAATGTCCATTAAAGGAGAATGAAGAAATGTACGCATTTTAATTGTATTATTATTTGAAGAGTACAAAAAAATGTTATTTGTATCTCTCGTTGAATTTTTTAAATCAAAAACAATTGATGTATTTGTATATACGCTTAAGACATTGTTAGCTTGACAATCTTTGTCATTATAGCAACTAAATAGGATTGTTAAAAATGTAAAACTGGTGCTACAGGGTTCGATCTATAAAAATGAGGTATTTAAAAAAGGGTTTTTTGTCTGGTCAAATCTGTCGTAACTTTCATAATACTTTTCCTAACCGTAAAAATAACCCAACTGATGATGGAGTTGAGGCTTCATATTTTGGCCATATGAAACCCTCAACTCCTGATTTTTTGCCACAATAATACCTTATACTAGACGAGTTTATGGACAAAATATGGGATCTCAACTCTATCAGAAGTTGGGGATGGCTACGGTAAGATTTTCCATATTTAAAAAACCAGAATGTTGTGCAACCTCTTCCCCACTCTCTGTTACGGCCCTAAGTACACCTTATACTAAGAAATGTGAAAAACATACGGTAAAGCTGCAATTAACATCTTTGCATGGCACAAAAAAATTTGAATCTTTCATGACTCCAAAGTTTTCACCTTAAATAAAGGATTGCCATTTAATTAACTTACATAACAAAAATGCATACTTCCACATGGAATTAAAGGACCAGCACATTCACAATCTAAAAATGTTTTTTAAACAATTCAATATGCATGAGTAAACTCACTAATTTCTGCAAATCTTAATTTAAATCCATTATTTTGGACATTATCGTCACTATTAAATTGAAACCAAACTTCTTTATCATTTGGAGAAAAAAGAAATGTATCGCCATCATAGATAATTTGTTTCTCTTGTGCATTTGAATTTGCTGTGTAAAAACTAAGAATATCGACATTCTCTTCAATCGATATAACAGTTAAAACAAGGACATTTGTGTTAGGTTTTATAATTATATTATGTTTACATTCAATATTGTTATCATATACTTTACTGTCATACGAATTGGTTTTCCAAAAGTAATCGGTTTCATCATTTTCATCTATTGGATCTATCGTACAATTTCCATCAACATCATTGGAATTTGTTTTCATAACACTAACATAAGCAAGAAATTTTGCAGAAACTGAAATGAGCGAAGTTATAATATAAATCGATCAAGGTAGTATTATTTCAATTGTCCATCTAAAAAAACGCATTTACCGTCAAAAAAAGATATTTGAAGGCTATTATCAATTGTGTAATATGGGTGATTATTAATGGCACTTCTTTGACTATAAATCACATATTCAAAATTAAAAATAAAATTTAACCAGTGTTTTCGTTTTTAAAAATTACTGCCGCCGCCAGCGGCATCCTTTGATCTGCGGCAAATCTCTTTGAACTTTTCGGATTGCCGCTGGCGGTGGCGGCATGAAAACATTGAATTTAAACATACTTAACAAGGATATCCGTTGTATTTTTTACCATTAATTGTGTTGTTGATTTTAACTCAAACGATTTAATAACAATTTTAAAAGCATAGCCAGGAGCAGACAAAAATTTCCATTTACAATCAATTATTTGATTTTTTAATTTTGGCCATGGATTATCATCAAAAGTATCATAGTAAGATTGAATATAAATAATTTGTTCATCATTTGCAAATTGAAACGGATTCAAAACCTTCATTGGACAATTTTCATTCGATTTTTGAAAAAATGCATACCCCTTTAATGCGTAATTTGGCCCTAAAAATAGCTTCAACGGTTACAAAAAAAGTTTTTTAGGTTTAAAATATATTTTTGGTAACTTTTTTAACCACATACCAAATCTGTCACAAAGGAGATCAGGCAAAGAGCATAAAATGTTTGTTATACAAATTGAAGTGGTGTTAAAAGTATATATTTTGGTTTCCAATTGTGGAGTATCAGATGCAAGAGTTAATGCGATAATAAATTTAATATTCTAAAAGAGACCATTCTTATATTAATAGTAAAAACATGTATATTATTTAAAATCTAATAGATTTTTGGGCTACCATTTTCTTTGAAGAAATATTTATTTTACTATCACAGGAAAACCTTGAATTATAAAAGTACCTTTAGTACTTTTTGCGCAAATATTAGACAATTTTTAGTTTCTGTTTTGGTAATAATTAGGCACTTTTTAGTAGGATGACATGTCTCAGCAAGAAAACGGCTTGTTTTAACACGAAATGCACTGCCGAAAATATACGATATAAACCAGGAAGTAGAAAGAGGCATTTGCATTTTTTGGCATATTTGGGGGGGGGGGGGATATGCGTTTAACCAGGACGTATTTTGATTAGTTTTTCCTTCCATAATATTTTTTAGGATGTCAGAAAAAAAAGAGGAAAAGTTTCATTACTTTTTAAAAAAGTTTTATTTACGATAGAAGTTGTCATAAATTAATTTCATTAATTATTTTTAGACATAATTGTGAATGTTTTGTTTGATTCAAATAAGCACAAAGCTCTTTCAACAATTTAGCAATGAATTTACTCAAAAATCTTCCAAACATTGAAAATTTTAGTGCTGAAACAGCTAAACTTACAAAATTGCAGCGACTATTTTATTAAACAATTATGATAAAAATCTCTTTTAGCTATTAACTTCTTTTTGATGAGTTCCAGATGATTGCAACAAAAAATTACATATAAAATCCATAAAATTAGCCAAAAATAAAAAAAATGCAAATATATTTTATTCTCTTGGATGTAAAAGAAAAGAACAAAATAAAAATTTATAAAGTCAATGTAGCACTTTTAATATTATGACGTTTACAATCTTCTTCAAAACGTTTCTTTATTGCATTATAAGTGTCAGGATGCATATTTGGGATTTGAATACTGGGAAAGCGGTAACTTGTTGATTCAGTTGTAAGGAGTTCATGAATAATTGCTTCAACACGATCATAATAATCAGCAGCAATATCAGATCGAAAATTCAAAAGACAATAAAAATCATTCCTGCTCTAAAATTAAATCAGTTACTATTAAGTAAGTAAAATATGAATTAAAATTGCTTACCTTTAAATAAGTATAAAAACTATCAATATCAAAAATATCAGGAATTTCAAGTAAATGAAAAGCTTTCATTTTTGACAAATTTGGATTTGATAAGATTTCTTTAACAGTATTTTCAGAAACATTTGATTCATCTGGATGACCTGGATGACAAGTACTAAAATATTCAAGCTATAATCGGGAAATCAAAATGAAAGAGAGGAAAAACTTACTACAATAAATATTCAAGCAATGGAAATTGAGCAAGAAGAGTTTCGAGTTGAACTGATTCACCATTTTCATATTTAACAATACAATTTTGCAAATGTAAACTTTTCGCACTTTGAGAACCAAGAAAAACAACTTCTTCAAAAGTTAATGAAACATTCTTCCATTGAATTCCAGAAGCTTCGATTTGATAGATTTTAGAAATCATCGTTTTTATTGGTACAGGAGAAATTGGCGCATCACAATCTTTAACTGGAACGCTGAAAAACATTCATAAAAATAACTACCAAAAAAATAAATCGATGTAAAAGGAACAGACCATTTGATGCTTTTGATGCCCAATACCCAAAGCATTTTTGTTGAAATTTTTTCCATATCAAATTTTTCCATACCTTTTTCGTCAATTAAACATGTTTGAAATCCATTTTTTGATTCTTGTAAACAAGAAATAACAATCAATGGTCTTTTGATGAAGAAATATTTGCAAGATTTGACAAGTTTTCGATAGGCAATTGCAGATAAAGCATTCTTGGCAATATAATCCATGATGGGATCAGGCAGAGAAAAGTCTTGACGAAGAGTAGGACCTTGAAAGAAGATTGGACGACGACGTGAAAAACAACGTTTAAAAGGTGACTTTGAATGACGAAGAAGAGAAAGAAAGCAGCCCATTTTGATTTCAAATGATTGAACAAATTGCTTCAGTTTTTTACAAAAAGAAAATTATCGATGAACTTTCGTTTGTGACAAATGAAAGAAAGCAAAATTAAAAAATAAACAAAAATTTGCATATTCTTGCAATAATTTCAGCAGAAAAAAGGGATGAGATTTGCATTTTTAAATGCTTTTTTGTTTTTTGACACTCTCTTATTTGCAAAAATTTACATGTCTGTCGATGCTATTTAAAGATGCAAGCTGCCATTCTAGATTATTATTATTATTATTTAGTGTTAAAAAAACACCCAAAAAATTATACCACTGAATTCTGGCTTATAAGTAGCTTTTAAATCATAGATAATGATAATTTTCATTTCTTATTTCATTTTAAAATGTTGTTTTTATCAAAGTTGTAAATCGGTATATATTTTTTAAAATTTAAATTATATTAAAATAAAGTATTGCAATATCATATTTTAAGAAAAACAAGTATTTGATTTCAATAATATCAATCAAACACGGTATCCTTTCGTTTTTGATTGATATTATTGAAACTGAAAAATTCTCTTGAAGCAAAAATAAACTCAATCAATATTTTAATATCTTGAAAAAAAAGTCAACTTTAATTGTAGTTTTGTCGTTTATAGTTTAATCTTTAAAATTAAAAATCTAGGAATAATCTGGTGCTCGCTCGCGCATGACCACCAAAAACAGGTTTTTTTAACTATGAACTCCCGTATCTCCCGAAGCGAAAGTTTTCGACCCATGATATTGCTGCTACAAATTATTCCTCACAGGGTCATACCATTACCCCCATAACCAGATTTGATCGTGTTTTTTTAATAGAGCCACTGCCAATTTTTTTAGATATCACAAAAAAACCATGAATTATACAGGCCTGTATAATTCATGGTTTTTATTGTGATGATATTAATGGTTATGGGAAAATTAATTTTTAACAAACAACAATTAATTCTTTTGTTTCAAAAATATTAAAATCATACCGATGAATCATCATCTTTTGTTGTCAAAGAATATGAAGGCAGATTAAAATCATAGACACTAGGATCAATTAATTCTGGATAATTTTGTGATTCAAAAAAGACAATTTCACCATATTTTAGATTAATCGACTCATTGGTACAATAAAAGCGTGCATAAATTACAGTATCAAAATAAAATAAAAATATTACTATAGTCCACATTTTTCGTTGGACACTAAAAAACATAGAAACAAATGTTCTCATTTTTTTCATTTTCGTTTTTAACAGTTTCTTATCAGCTATCTAATTTCCAATACTTTCGTCAGATGTTTTAGAGAAAAGCTGATTAACAGCTTATTTTGTTTATATGTTTGGTTGTGTTTAACAGCTGAAGCACGGGCTCATTTTGCATTCGGTTCCGGCGGCCTCGGTCGTGGATGACCGTGCAGGGGTAATTTTGGTACCAATCGATAGCTTAGAGCTTGGGCTTCAATATGGGAAGTCTGCAAGGGGTCTCGACACGAAAAACCGAAATTACAACCCTGAATCAGGGTAAATTTTTAGGTAAAATTAAATTTTGTTGGAAATGTGCTTTAAAAGTGATTGTTTTTTCAATTTTTTTTATTGATATACTAAATTTAGACTATTTTTTATATGTTCAAAAGTTTTGAACCGGATATCTTCCATGAACAGTGATTTAAGCCTTTTTAGGTTTTTCGAATGGCCTAATATGTTAAAAAACTGTGCAAATCAATATAAAAAAGGGTTTTTAACTGTCAGAAAATTTGTTTGTCCGGTTTTTCATATTTTAATTATTATTATAACATCATATTAAATTAGTTACCAACAAAAAATTATGGTTTCATAGCAAATATTCCATCTTTATTCTCAGTTATTGTTATAATAATATCAGAATTTTTCATTTTACCTGATTCCGCCACAAAGCAAATTTATAGCCCAAAAATCTTCGAAAACGTTTTTAAAAGGGTTAAAAATTATATATTAGCGGCTCAAATAACTTTAAACGCATTTTCGGAACTTTTCTCTTACTTCAAGGATGTTGGAGATATTGAGTTTTTTAGCGTTGCATTTTCAAACAATCCCCAAAATTTTTTCTGCTTAATCTTTTGGCTGTAAATGATATCCTACAAGTAAATCAACATTGCTGAATACGATGGAAGCATTTTCAACCATAGAAACTTAGGTTATTATATGTGTTTTGGTCCAAAAGCTGTAAAAAGGCACTTTTTAGCGTATTTCTGTATGTAGTTTTTGTATATTGAACTGAGGTAGCTCATTTTGGTCTTAAAACATCCCCCACAAAAAGTACATCATTTTTGTAAAGCAGTTTCTTTAATATAGCCCTAGAAATGGTTTGATGATTATTTGAAAAACCGTATTATTTTACCATGTTTTTTAGTCCAACATGGTTATATGATATGTAGTTTTTCAATATTGCTTCAAAAAGTTTTGTTGATAGTTAATTTTCATCCTCACAATATATACTAAAGATTTGTAAAGGGAATTTTTAAAGGAAGACCTGGTTACCGAATTATGGCACACCAAATTAAAGATATATAAAAAAATGCAAAAAAACCGCCAAACTTCTTATCATCTCAAAATTGAGAAAAATGAATTTTAGGGTGTTTAAACACTATCAATATGTTTCTTAGATCCATCTTCAAATTCTGTATACAAATTACCCTTCTAGAATATCTAGAAAAGTCAGGGCGTCAAAATAACCGTTTTGAGAGGTATGATTTTAGCCCAAAATTGACAAACTTCTTATCATCTCAAAATCGTGATTAGAGCAAATAGAAAGTTTTTAGCATGTGGAATGTGCTCAGCACATGTAAGGGTAAATTCTGTATACACAGATTCATGATATGTGCCCTAGTTCCGAAATGACATCAAAAAAAGTGCCAAAAAAGGCCGATTTTGGCCATTTTTGAAATATGACCTGCAGGTTCGGGAAATCGGTCCGATTGAGTTGTAAAGTATATTTTCAGTGTCTCTGAGTTGTTCTACATCGATTTTGACTAAGGCCGCGGGAACCAAACAAAAAAGGTACCAAAATGAGCCCGTGAGTCATAATAATATATTATTAAAACCATATTTGTTCTTCACTGTGCGATCTTCGGGCTAAAAACAAAACTATTGTACCATTTTAAAATGTTATTTGCTAAAAAGAAAAATGTGTTGGGATTCTTATTTAAGGCCATAATTTTTGACATCAATGAATTCTTTTTTTTGCTTCTGTTTTTTAATATGGAAGAAAAAAATGGTGTAAGCACATCCAATTTTTGGTATCATTTACGTGTTAAAGATCTATAATGCTACAGTAATGATTTTTGCATCATGATTTTGTTTTCTTTTCCCTTTTTATTTAAATCTTAGGAAGATATCCAACCTTTAACAAAGTTATTGCAAAAACTTGTAATTTTTTTACCCGCAATGAGAAAAAAAAAGAAACAACGTCTCGAGGGGTTTTTGCGATTTTGATAATACCCTTTTTTTAATCAAGCATTTTGAAAGAAAAACGGAAAACGGAAAAAGAAAAAATATTCTTTCATGTAATGAAAAGTTTGTTTCATGAAATACAAAAAGTTAAAAAAAATTTAAAACTTTAGTTTTTTGGAGATAAAAAAGTGAAAATCGCCTTGGGCATTTACGTTTTTTTCATGTAAGAAACAGTTTGTTGAAAAGACTCAAATAAACTAAGAAAAGAATATTTTTTTAAATAAAAAGACCAACCTCGATAGGTTTCACAGTTGTGATAGAATTTTTTTGGTTAGTTTTATAAAGTAAATTTTAGATTTTTTTGCAGTATTGTATTTTTTCTCAGGCAGGTTAAGTACTTAAAGGGGGAGGCGCATCGCCTGTAGTTTTTTTGATACGACTATGAACTTTTTTTTACAAAAATCAGGGACTCATTGGAGCTGCTTTTTTCTTTCTTTTTTTGCAGCTGCAGTGAAGAAAAAAACAAGCTCCAATGAAGGTGTTTTCGCGTCGAGAAATGCAATCGACTTTGCATCAAAAAAACTACAGGCGATGCGCCTCCCCCTTTAAATATTGTCCTATTAAAAGAATATTGAACTTCATTTGCAACAAGGGATATTCAACTAGGTCATAATGGAGAAAAAAAGAGAAAAAAGTAAAACCAATTAAATATATCAGCGGATATGGGAATGATTGAACTGGTTTTTTTTGTCACAAACAAACTATATACACTTTTTAAATTTGAACATGTTACTTTCTTTAAAAACTTGTATTTTTTTCGTAACAAAGAAGTTGGTTAAAACGCATTCCACCAAAATTTTTTAAACGACCTGCACCGCCAAAAAATCGTATATTTTTTTATTTTACCCATGTTTTCGACCATGCTTAAGAAGCTGGAAAAAAATATTTTAGGTCGAAATTCGGCACAATGCCGTTTTTAGAGCATCGAGAATGCCAAAGTCGTCATATTTTGTTTCCTTTGGCATATTTTCATCTTTTATCCGTTTTAGGTATAATTGCACCTACATAGGTTTTCGAGGTCGGGGAATCCGAATCTCGAGTCCGCGTTTCAAAATTTTCGCGGTAAGACCCATTTTTCGCATGTTGCTTGCATATTTGCCCTGAAAAGTGGGTCAAGGAATTTTTTATCAGACTAGTTCTACTCACCATTGGATTCCCCGTAGTTTTTTACCCCTGGGGGTGTAAAAACATAAAAAAAATAGTGTTGGCCCGATGCGTCAGAATAAGATGAATAACGTCGACCCCTGATTTCAGAAATTTCGATCAGTTATGAAAAATCGAATTTTTATCCATTTATGCTAATTTCCCACCTGTATAGGTTTTTGACCATGGGGAATTCAATGGTGAACTTTGTATTTAACCATAACCCCTTTTTACATGCGAAATGCCCCCAGGGCATGATATAATATATCCACATAAACCAAAAATTTCCCCTGACATTTGCTTTGTGTTTCAGATGTTAAAAAGTGTTGATTATTGTTCACAAACTATGTTTTTATCAAAATCAAACTTTACTTTAATTAATTGGATGCTGGGATAATTTTTTTATTAGATCTAAAATAACCCTTGATGTTGGGGTATATGTGTAAATCTTTGAATTACTTCGACGTGCTTGTACAATCCAGTTTTGCAAAAAGTTGGTTTTAGATACACATTTTTAACATTTTTGGGTATTTTTTATGCAATATTTGTGTCTTTTAGTGCAAACTAATAGTAAATTTCTGAACCATTTGATGTACGTGCGTTTTACATACTGTAGATGAAAAGAAATCAATAATTAGATAGTGTGATACGTTGGGAATAGTAAAAACAAGATAAGTAAACAAATTTTGGTAATTTTCAATGTTTCTAATTCATTATTTACAAAGTTAGATCGATTTCATATTTCATACATATACCCCAACATCAAGGGTTATTTTAGATCTAATAAAAAAATTATCCCAGCATCCAATTAATTAAAGTAAAGTTTGATTTTGATAAAAACATAGTTTGTGAACAATAATCAACACTTTTTAACATCTGAAACACAAAGCAAATGTCAGGGGAAATTTTTGGTTTATGTGGATATATTATATCATGCCCTGGGGGCATTTCGCATGTAAAAAGGGGTTATGGTTAAATACAAAGTTCACCATTGAATTCCCCATGGTCAAAAACCTATACAGGTGGGAAATTAGCATAAATGGATAAAAATTCGATTTTTCATAACTGATCGAAATTTCTGAAATCAGGGGTCGACGTTATTCATCTTATTCTGACGCATCGGGCCAACACTATTTTTTTTATGTTTTTACACCCCCAGGGGTAAAAAACTACGGGGAATCCAATGGTGAGTAGAACTAGTCTGATAAAAAACTCCTTGACCCCCTTTTCAGGGCAAATATGCAAGCAACATGCGAAAAATGGGTCTTACCGCGAAAATTTTGAAACGCGGACTCGAGATTCGGATTCCCCGATCTCGAAAACCTATATAGGTGCAATTATACCTAAAACGGATAAAAGATGAAAATATGCCAAAGGAAACAAAATATGACGACTTTGGCATTCTCGATGCTCTAAAAACGGCATTGTGCCGAATTTCGACCTAAAAATATTTTTTCCAGCTTCTTAAGCATGGTCGAAAACATGGGTAAAATAAAAAAATATACGATTTTTTGGCGGTGCCATTTTTGTCAAAATTTTAGAATAAATTGGTGGAATACGTTTTAAGAGACGGTCTACCAGGAAATTTAAATCGAGCGGAACTGAAAATTTTTAAATGAAATTTTTTGTGGTCCATTCGATTAAACTAGGTGAAAAAAGGTTATTCTGAAGGTTTTAGGTCAATCTATCTCGTACTTTTGATTTACGAGTATATTAAAGTTACTGTATTGCCAAAAATGGTAAAATTCGGGAAAAATCCAAAAGTTAACCAATCAAAAAGTTATTTCCCATGATCGTACATATAAATAAGGGCTATTAGTTGCACTATACAAAAAAATTTTATCTGACCCCTAATGTCGAAATTTTGGCTATTGTAATTTTCGACACAGAAGAAAAATTTGCATATTTCCAAGTCCAGAGCAAATACATACCGTACCAAATAGCCCAGTTTCTGGGCTTTCCAAAAATATAAAATTTGTTGAAATCGGTGGGCAGATTAGCGATAGCCAGTAAAAATGGTGCGCGCGTTCAATGTCTCTGACATCAACCTTGGGGTAAAACTTGGGTATGATGAAAGATATTGACATGCGGTGACTTGCTTTATGAAATATCATGTTGTTAGAGTATTTTGTTAGAGTATATAGAATATAATTATATAGGAAGCGATTTATAAAATCCATGTTATTCGCGTTCAAAAAGGTTCAAAATGTCTCTAAATTATTTTTTATGATTAATAAAGACAGTAAAAATCATTTAGAAACAAATTTGATGCTTATGCAAATTTTTGAAAAATTTCGATTTTTTCGAATTTTTGAATTATTCATTTTTTATCGTTTGGTGTTCTTTTTCTGTTCAATGTAACAAAATATTGTTACTTAGTTCGAAAAAATAGTTTTTGTCCCTTTTTTGGAAGGAAAACACCGATTTTCTAGGCGAAAAATGCCATGATTTTTAAAATAATCAGAAATAAAAATTTGGTATCCCCAGGTGTTGAAATTGTACATACTAATTCTTGACATGCTATATTTTATCGAAAACGACCAAAAAAATTGAAAGGAATGATATTTCATACGGTTTTGGTACCTCAAAAAATGGTCAAAAATGAGACAAATTTCAAAGCGCCCGGAAAAATCAAAAATGACTGATATATCAATATTCGTTGCTTGTAATTACTTATATTACATCTATATAATGTTTTAAAAGCATTAACTCTTTTATTTTTAACCAAAATCTCAAATTACCTTGATTTTCCCTTCGAAGTCTAATGTTGCCAAATTTTGAAATTTCATGTTGATAGCATATGACTAAACGATATCCAAAAGTCATGAAACTCATCCAAAATACTCTAACAACATGATATTTCATAAAGCAAGTCACCACATGTCAATATCTTTCATCATACATGAGTTTTACCCCAAGGTTGATGTCAGAGACATTGAACGCGCGCACCATTTTTACTGGCTATCGCTAATCTGCCCACCGATTTCAACAAATTTTATATTTTTGGAAAGCCCAGAAACTGGGCTATTTGGTACGGTATGTATTTGCTCTGGACTTGGAAATATGCAAATTTTTCTTCTGTGTCGAAAATTACAATAGCCAAAATTTCGACATTAGGGGTCAGATAAAATTTTTTTGTATAGTGCAACTAATAGCCCTTATTTATATGTACGATCATGGGAAATAACTTTTTGATTGGTTAACTTTTGGATTTTTCCCGAATTTTACCATTTTTGGCAATACAGTAACTTTAATATCTCGTAAATCAAAAGTACGAGATAGATTGACCTAAAACCTTCAGAATAACCTTTTTTCACCTAGTTTAATCGAATGGACCACAAAAAATTTCATTTAAAAATTTTCAGTTCCGCTTCAACCCTGAATTTTCAAATTCTCTCGTAGAACGTCTCTTAAGTATACACTGATATAAATATTTTATTCGTAGATATTAAATAAATCTGAGGTAGTCAAAATGTTTTTACATGAATTATTTACCAGAATCTCGTAAAAGAAGCTGAAACATCTTAGGAAAATGATTTTTGACATATTTTGATAAGAGATGAGCTCCAAATAATGTCACATGATCAGAATCAAAGAAAAGTGGAACTTTTCGAGTTTCATCAAGTGGCGAACACCAATCATTTTTACAAAATGCTTTTAATCGATCATAAAAAATACAATTTTTACATTTTATTCCATTCCAACGCTTCCTTAAAACTGC
The DNA here is from genome assembly GCA_024447195.1 of Panagrolaimus sp. LJ2414. Classification (NCBI taxonomy): domain Eukaryota; kingdom Metazoa; phylum Nematoda; class Chromadorea; order Rhabditida; family Panagrolaimidae; genus Panagrolaimus; species Panagrolaimus sp. LJ2414. Next base: position 865,959 of record JAMRXY010000066.1, on the reverse strand, counting down.
ATGTTTTTCTTCGATTTCCTGTAAAAAGTTTTGTGTAGTAATTATGTTAAATAGAAAAAAGATTAAAAAGGAATTACAACAAAGATTACATTAAAGAACGCGGACTTTTTTATAATTTTTTAAAAATTTGTGTCTTGGAACGATTTATTTATTCCAGACAGAGTTACCCTGACTTTCAGGGCAGCTTTAAACCCGAAATCAAAAAAGTATCAAAGAGCTCGCCGCCTTTGAAAAGGTAAAAAATTTGTTTAAAGGGGGAGGCGCATCGCCTGTAGTTTTTTTGATGCGACTATGAACTTTTTTTTACAAAAATCAGGGACTCATTGGAGCTGCTTTTTTCTTTCTTTCTTTTGCAGCTGCAGTGAAGAAAAAAACAAGCTCCAATGAAAGGTGTTTTCGCGTCGAGAAATGCAATCGACTTTGCATCAAAAAAACTACAGGCGATGCGCCTACCCCTTTAACACAACACTACATAAATTTTGCTTACTATTTGATTAACTTTATAACTATTTACCCATCCATGATTATAAATCATTTCTGTAAATTTAATTGAATAAAATTTTGGAGAATCATATTGAACTTGTGGCCCACTGATAAAAAAGACCTTTGAATTATCTGATAAAAATGTTATCATTTCTTGAACTTTCATCATATGATAATCAGTATCAGTTGAGGGGTCTTCAAAATCTGTTAGATATTTGAATATTAAAAATATGATATCTGGTTTATAATGGTTCACAGCATTTTTAAAGATGAACCATGCTCCAGAATTTTGGAAACCTTCAAATGGAGTGACCCCACCAATGGCAACAAAACTTAATTGAGAATATAATCCTTCCATAGCTAGCTTAATTCCTGGTGTTTCACAAATGGCATGACTATTTCCAATAACTAAAACAGATAAATTCCCAGTTCCTTCAAATTCTGCACCATCTGCGAGGACTTCTTTTATTGATGAGACCCATTTTGAACGTGGATAATGATGACAACCAATTTCACCTGAGTAAATTCCCACTTCAGACGATATTTCTGGTGTTATGGATGATGCAATATTTCGCCACTCTGATGAATTTGAGATGAATTTAGAATGGTTTGTGTAAATTTCTTTTGCAAATTTTGATGGACTCTAAAATAAAAGTAGATGTAATCAAATACTATAAAGGTAACGGTGTTATCATGATATTAAACACACCCTCTCATAATCAGTTGAATATGCAAAAAGGCAAATAATGGCATATGAAAGTATGATCGATGGCATTGTAACTTTCCATGGCAATCTCGCATTGATAATTGGCTTTTCAATATATTTATGAACAAGACATCCAGTTAAAAAACATAAAATTAATATTACTTGATTATCTGAAATTTTTACATTTCAGAAGTTTTAAAAGGATCAAAAATGTACTTTGTTGGGTTTCTTCCAACATTGCTTTTGAAATAACAATAAAAATCCAATGAAAAATATACAAAGAATATGAAGAATTTCCAATAAAAACAAGCATTTCTTGAGCCAAAATAGAAAATTGCAATTCATCTTTTGATTTTTCAGTTTTTCCAATTAAACTTATGATTGCTGCTGTGATTACTACAGTAGCAATTGTAAATCCGATATGGAATGGTATTGCAATACTATCATCAAATTTTCTAGGCCAAAAGACAATAACCATTAATATTAGCATTAATATATTCAGGGTAATCACATGATGGCAAAAATATCTTATTTTAAGTTTAATTTTTCTTTCACTAAAATATTCGACTGTCCAATCTTGAATATGATAGGCAATAAATCCAGCAAAGAATTCATAGATTTTTGCAGGAAGCATATAAAAAATATAAACCAGGCCATATGCTTGATATGTGAAAATTTGATAAACAATAAAAGTCACACATGCGATAATCAAAATTGGCCAAAGGATAAATAAATTAACCAAAAGTGGTAAGTGTTTACAAAAATACAGTAAGAATGGTGCCAAAAAATAAAATTGCATTTCAACACAAAGTGACCAATAATGAGTAAACATGTCAATCGATAAAGCATGATTGAAATAACTTCGAAATTTTGCAACATTGTCAAAGTTTTTTGTAAATGTTAAAACGGTTACAACTTGAAAAAACAAGTTGTCAACTGTTGTTGAACTATACGAAATTGTTGGAACAATTAGAATCGATATAAAAATGTATAAAAGATAGATTGGAAGTATACGGTATATTCGACGATAATAAAAATTTAAAGATGTCGTGAAAAAATTTGTTTTTAGTGAATCAGAAGATAACAGAATTCTGGCCATAATATACCCAGAGATTACAAAAAACCTAAAAAATTTGCATAAAATTAGTTTTTGTAGCAGGTTTTTGTTCAAAGTTTTGACTTTTGAATATAATTATATAGGAAGCGATTTCCTCAAATGTAAATAAAAGATCAAAGAAAATACACCACATTTTTGTATTTAGAAACCGATACCGGAATCGATGTTGTTCCAAAAATAACTGCAGTTATTTTTTTTTCAAGATTGTGGATACTGTAGAATTTTCGTTACACTCTCATTCTTGAAAAATACTTACACATCAACTCCCATGAATCCATTAGTGAACACATTTGGCCAAACATGATACAACAAAACCGAAACAATTGCAATACATCTTAAACCTTGAAGTTGAACAATTTTTGAAGACATTTTTATGTTTAAATTAAGAAACAAAAGGTTTTTTTATGTGAAAAATTTTCCTGTATCAAATTTTTGTTACATTTAAAGAATAAAAAAATCCACTTTTTTGTTTTATAGTTTCTATGTTTTTTTGACCGATTAAAAAATTTCTTGCATGAAGAAAAACAAGTATATTCTTAAAATCTCGAATCTTCCCTGAGGGGTTTTTTTTCTTTTTTATGCGCATTTGAAACAAAGTTTTATAATTTTGTATTTCAAAGAATAAAATACATGCAATAAAAGAAGGAGAGTGTTTTTTAGAAAACTTTTTTTGCAAGAAAGAAAATATAAAAAACGAGTTAATTATAGAAAATGCCCAGAGGGTTTCACAACTTTTGAACTTTTTTTTGCGGGAAATCCAATTTGAAACAAGAATCAAATGCAATTTTTGAAAGAGGTCGAATATCTTCCGGAAAAAAAGATGAAAGAGAGAACACAATTTTGTTACAAAAAGCTTCTGTTTTAGAGATAAAAAAATGAGTAGGAATGATAAATCTTCAAGTTGTATTTAATTAATTTATTTGTAATCGAAGTAATTTTCCATAAAAAACAAATCAAAAATTCTAAAAAACATAAATGTCATCAACAGCTTTTTACAAAATTGAAAGCAACTAACTTTGCTGAGAAAAAGTGTGACATTTTTTTGAAAAGAGAAAATAATGCAGCAAAACACAACAAAAACTAAAGCAGAAGAAAAATGGTTTCTTTTTCTTTTATTTTTCGATAATAAAAAAAGCGTCGTAATAAATAATATTCAAAAACAAAAAAAAACCAAACGGATGTCTGGCACAAAAAAACGATTTTGTTGAAAATAAATTGTATTAAAGAAAATGTCACTATTATTCTCACAGTAAAATCATGCGTTTTTGACTTGTAAAAGCTGCAGAAAGTGATCTTGTTTTTGAATTTTTAAATTATGCTTTAATGCATTTTAACTGTTTTTTTTACTTTTTTTGACTGTTTACATCCGTTTTTAAAAGAATCTTTCATCAAGCCGTGCAGGGAGATAAGCAACATTTTTAAATATATTTGTAAATGCTATTATCATGTAGTGAGCGAAACATTTCTTCTGCATTTAACAATGTTTGACATCAACTTTAAACTCCTCCTCTTCAACCTTCGTGTTCCACGACTATAAAAGGAACGACGATCTCCTCTATTTGACACAGAACAGAAGCAGTCTCCGACAGTTCGCTCACTTCCATCAACAGCAGTAGGCTTGGACAAGGCCAACCGCCTTCGGCGGTTGCCTCTCTTCTCTCTCTTCTCCCCTTTTCCCCTTTCTCTTCCATCCATGTTTACCATACAATAAAGGCTCCCCTTCACATGAAGGGCTAGAACACACGAACCCGGATTACACATACAGCTACACCACCACAAATATCTATCCACGACAATCACTTCCAGATATGAAATTTTTATTTAATAAGAATTAATGCACCGTTTTTAAAACAGCAAATGTTAGAAATCTTGCAGGAAAATACAGTTAATTCTTTCCTTGATCCATATTAATCGTTAAATTTAATAAGTTGTAACTTGTTATGTTTTGTTAGAAATTGCATATATTTGATTTAAAAAGATTTGATTTGTCGGGTTCAGTAAAAGTCAGGAAATCATTTTTCCAAAAAATTTGTCGTTCCAAGCACATATATTTTTAGTATTTGGGGCGTTTTTTTGGATAGAAAAATAGCTTTTGTTTTTTCAAAAAACCTGAGATGTCTTTTGCATGACGGATAATAAATGCGCGTTATTTTTTATACCTCCAAGGGCACATCTTTTGTTGTGATTGAAAAAAATCAGAGACGTTTTTCCTTCGATCGCCATTTTTTAAAATTCGCGACATCTAAAATTATGAACAAGCGAAGCCCCGGCTCTCAATAATTTGCATCATTCCTTTCATTCTCCCGTTGGATCTCACTTTCAAAGCCCCCTAACTCTTCTAAATGGCTACCTCCGGACTTAACGGTCGTCACTTTCATTATCCTTACATCATTATCTTTATTTCAATACCAAACACCAATACATTTTTCGTTGATGTAACATTCCACAGACAGACACATTTTCAAATCAATCAAAGGGATAATGCTACAGTAATAAAATAATGTTATCTCTATTTCTTAAATTTAAATTTCGCAACCGAAAACTTGCCTTCTTTGCCATTCTCTGAAATTACGAGTAATAATAAATTACCATTTGAATAATTTTCCTTCCATAATTATATATTTTATCGAGGGTTGGGCGACATTGTTTGATGAAAAGATAATTTTTGCTTTTCTTAAAAGGAGCGTTTTTGTCAAAGGATGGATGAAACACACAACACATTTTTCATCGCTGTTAGAACTTTCGTGTTAAGAGGACTTGTCTAAAATTAATTTATTCTAACATGGACGCTCCCTTTAAAAACCATAAATTTTATCAACATTATGTCGAGTCAAAAATGTGTTTCTTTGGTGTTTTTTTAATCGATCACAAGCATCTGTTATTATCGAATAATTTTTTTTCGCCATTTCAACATTGAATAACGAAATGTCGTTTTTTTGCTAGACATCTGTTTCGTTACTTTGTTTTTGAACATTTAAAACACCTTTTTTTATCGTTTTTTTGGAAGAACAAAATAGAATTTTTTGAAAGTCGCATTCTTTTTCTTCTGTTTTTCATGTTTTTGTTCTTTTCTCAAATGTTTTTAAATTTTTCACTGTAAGATCAAATGGTTCTAAACTTGAAAAAGTTGTTGAATTTGTTTTAATTTTTTGAATTTTTAATTTATTTTTTGCGGTATGATTCGGCAGAAAACATTATTTTTTCTGCAGGGATTAAGCCATCTGATGATAAATACAAGAATTTTTCAATTACTATTAAGTCATCTGCAACTGTTGATGCATTAAAGACAAACAAAAATGAAAGTGTTACTATTAAACAATGTTTTTTGCAGTGTATTCGGGCCGTCGCCATCGACGGGACGGCGGTATTTCGAAAAACTTCAAAAGACTTTGCCGCACATCAAAGGATGCCGCCGAGGGCGACGGCGGTGTTTCATAAAAAACGAATACACTGGTTTTTTGCCAGACATCTGTTTCGTTATTTTGTTTTTGAACATTTACAACACCTTTTTTAACGCAAAATGAAAGAAGAAAAAAGAATTTTCGAAAATTGCATTATTTTTCTTATGCTTTTTATGTTTTTGTTATTTTCTCAAATGCTTTTTCCCAACTTTAAAAAGTTGTTGAATTTGTTTTGATTTTTTGAATATTTAATTCATTTTTACATAAACATACACAAGTATGGTAACATAGCTTAAAAACAATATCGTACAAAATGGGTTAATTTTACTTGAAATCGTTTGTTATTTAAAACTCCAAGAGAAGACAACCAGGATGGTACATTTTTTATTTTTTTAAACTATCCTGGTCCATTTGCACCTGAGATTATGAAATTTCCAGCTAAACAGCAACGTCTTCGTCCAAACCAAATAATACTTCATATTTATATAATTAATTGTTTGAAGAAGTTTTGACAAAATAATCATATGTATCTCTCTGAATGTTCCTGATTTATTTTTACAAAAAAAAGGTAACGAAAAAGCTTCTTTTTGGAGAGAAAAAAAGGTGGGATAATAAATCTTCAAGTTGTGTTTAATGCATTTTTAGTTTTAAACACCTTTTAAAATTTGTAAAATTCGTGCACACAGTTTGTTTCCGATATTAAAAATTAAAAATTCAGTCTGATCGGGTTATTCTTATTTTTTTCTGAAATGTGCAGTCTGGGGTGAGAGAATAACACATAAAAATTTTGCCTAAATTTCCTTAAAACATTAATTTAAGGAAATAGATGATTCATCATCATTTCACGAATTGACACTTCATGTTCAATCTCAGTTTTTAAAGACAAAAAAGTCAAAAAGCATTTGTCAAAAATTCATTTTTAGAACTTTTGTTACCAAAATGTGTTCCAATTTAAAATACCTTAAAAATTCGAATAACTGCAACAACACCTTTTTTCATATTTGCAGATGTAATAAATAAAATCTTGATTTTATCAGCATAATATGGCTCAAAAATATGTATCTTTGATGTTTTTTTTATCGATTACGGCATCTGTTGTGGTTTAATAATTTTTTTTCGCCATTTCTTCTTTGATTACGAAATGATGGTTTTTGCTACACATCTGTTTCGTTATTTTGTTTTTGAACATTCACAACGTTTTTTTCTATCGTTTTTTGGAAGAAAAAAATTTTATGAAAGTTGACTTTTTTTGCCTTAAATTTTCTTATTTTCTTCATTTCAGCGATTAATTAATCAGTGCCAAGGATTTGATGCCGTTGTTTAAATCTTAAAGGAAACAAGTAGTAAATTCTTTTGCTTAATTTAAGTTAAAAAAACGACCTGAATAAGCTAAAAAAATGACCTGAATAAGCTAAAAAAATGACCTGAAGATTAAATAATAATTTCCATTGAATCAATTTTAAAATGAAGCACATTAAATAAAACCCAAATTTCTAATTTTTAAATGAATTATTTTTGTACAGATTTCATGTTATAAATATCGCAACGTTATCAGAACTTTTAGTGCTTCGAATTCTGTTCATTTTTTTTGTTTTATTTGTTTTACGGCTTAAACTGTTTTTATTTCAATAATTTATTATAAAATTTATAAAATTTTCAAAAAAAATATCAAAAGAAAATTATTTGAAGAAAGACCAAAACAAAGTGTTTAAAAAATAAAAATGATTTTCGGTGTTTCGAAGACAAATTTTTTTTAGTGCAGCAAATTTTATGTCATATGACTTTCTTTTTTTGTCTGTTCTTTTGTGAAAACGTGGCAGTATTTTTCATTACAACTTTTGAATTTTAAAATATTTTTTTGGGTTTTTTTATCGACTACTGCAAAGATCTCGTTTTTTTAACTCTATACAGAATTATTACTAAATTTAATTTTCTTCTACTATCCATTTTGAAATCATAAAAAATAAAAAATTCAACCACAAAAACAGATTCAACGATTTTTTATGGAAACGGTTGGTATCCAAATGATTTTGCAAAAAAATATTGTCACATTTTTTAATAGTGAAAAACGATGGAAAAAAGAACAAAATTTAAGCAGACGAAAAAGGGATATATCTTTCATCACAAATTTTTTTCTTCTTTCATTTCATTATAGAGAAAAATATGTTCTTATTTTGGAATTTGTAAAAAATCAGCAATTCGAAAAATTGGTTTCACCTTGTAATCTCCGTTCTTAAGTATTTTTTGGTGAAGTAATCGATATACATATAAAAAAGTGGAAAAAAGTTTACATTTGTTATAAATTACAATGTTCGAGGTTTTTCATTAAAATAATAAGTTCAAACATAAATTTAAATTTTCAAAAACTATTTTTTTAGCATGTTTTATATCAAGTGATACGTTTTTTACAAAATGCTGCATCTTCGTCTACCCAATTGCTACTTCATGTTCTGCTGAAAAATTTTGTCAAAAATTCATTTTTAAAATACTTTGTGTCCAAAATGCGTAATAAAATAACTTGAAAATTCAAATAAAAAAACAAAATCAACAGCTTTTTTCAAGTCTGCAAACACACAATTTCGTTTGGAAAAAATGTTGTATTTTTAAAGTGGTGGAGAAAATAAACAAATTAAATGCATCTTTCGTCACAAATCCTTTTTTTCTTTCATTTTACGATAAAAAAAAGGCGGTGTGCAAAATTATATTCAAAAATAAAAGAAAAAACAGATGTCTGCCAAAAGAAAGTAATTTTATTGAAAATCAATTGAAACAAATAAAGTGTTACAATTTTTCTTCCAAAAAATCATGCGTTTCAAAATGAAAACTATTCAAAAATTTGCTTTTTAGTATTTTAATTCATTATTAAAACTGTTCAATGCTATCATCAACATTTAAATAACTTTGTAAATCTTACTCTTGTTTTTTTGAAATGAAATATCGTTCAAAGACAAAGGAAGAAACACCATTATTTAAAAATAGCAAAATTTCACAGATTTTGATATCAAAATAAAATAAGTGTTAGATATCTGTCACGAAAAACTATTTTGATTGTGTGGTTTCAGTTTGAACAACAACATTATTAACTTTATACACATTTGTTTCAAATTTTTGAAATTATTTTTGTTAACAACAGCAGCAAATTATGTATTGTTTTCTCTATTTTTTTAATTCAAAAATGGAACTCTTGTTTTCTTTCACAATTTCCTTAATTTTAAGTGATAATAAACTACAGTTTGAACAAAGAGTTGAACTTATGAAAAAAAGAGTCATCTATTTTCAAAAAAGTTTTTCCTTCCAAAATTAAATATTTTGTCGCGGTCTGGGCATTTTTTAATCGATCACCGCATCTGTTATTGTTGAATTTTGTTTCTGAACGTTTTTTTTTGTTAAAACACCCTTTTTTTATCGGAAAATGAAAGAAGAATAAATAATTTTCGAAAGTCGCATTCTTTTTCTTCTGCTTTTCATGTTTTTATTATTTGCTCAAATGTTTTTAAATTTTTTTCTGTAAGATTAAATGGTTGAAAAAAAAGTTTTTGAATTTGTTTTTATTTTTTGAATTTTTAATTCATTTTTACATAAACTTTCACAAACATGGTAACATTTTTAACTGTTGATTCATCAAAGACAAACAAAAAGAATGTGCTAGTGTTAAACAATACAATAATTATGGTCATTATACTATTGTTTAACTATTACTTAATTTATATATTGATTAAAAAGATTAATTAAATTTTCAAAAACAAATGACCGTTTCGTTTGAAGAAGAATGAATACAAAATTTCTGAAAAATAAAATATTTTTGTAATGTTTCACAGACAAATTTTTTTACTGTACCATTTCAATGTCATATGATTTTCATAGTTTTGTCTCTCACTCCCTTTTTTGATCTGTCATTTTTCTCTAAACTAGGAAGAATATTTGGTGCATTTGTTCAATAACCAAAAACGCAACAATTTTTTACCCCTATGAATCGCCAGCTTTCACCTTAAATTTAATTCATAATAGGTAAAATGTGGTTTTTTAAAAAACTTATAAGGAGGTACACCCCCATGAAATTTGGTGAAGTTGCGGCACTGGAATGGAAGTAACATATATAATGAAAACATTTTTATTAAAAAGCTTTAGCAAAAGAGAAAATACTTATCTTACGATTTGGTATTTGTAACCAATGTATACAAAATGGTCCAAATTTTTAATTAAAAAATCAGGATCAGTGTGAAAATCTTTAGCACTTCTCATTTAATTGAACGTATTTTTAATGCCAATTATTTATTATTTATTATTAGTTAATGACATAAATCATCTCAAAAACTCTTTATTTGATCAAAATGATTTTCATCTATTAATTAAAAAACGGGAACTGAATGGTCTTGCCAAGTTAAATGAAAAACTATATTTAACCAAAGCTAATAAATCTTAATAAACTTACTTATATGTGTATAATTTCAATTAAAATGCTTTAAAAATTCAAAACCAAATATTTTTTTGAATTTTGTGAAGCATTTGTGTTAAAAGAACATTTTTGTGTGTCTCTTGAAAAACCAAAGATGTCATCAACATGATGATGGGGAAAATGTGCTTCTTTGTCGTTTGTATTTAAAATCGACCAATGCAGCATTTTTATTGTGGTTCGATAACGAAATCGCAGTCCTCTTTGAAAATGTTCGAGGCCTTTATTTTATCGTAAAATGTAAAAAATAATTTGTGAAAAGGATATCCACTTTCTTCTTCTTCTTCAGGTTTTCATTTGTCGCATCGTTGTCAAAGAAAATTTAAAATTGTTTTCATTGAAAAATTTAAAAAAGTTATGAATTTTGAATATTTAATTCAATTTTTAATTTGCCAAGACATATTTTCGTTACGATTAAGAAAAATGTCCTAGGCATAATTTTTATTTTTTGAAATTTATTGAAACATTAAGGAAAAAAATAAGCAGTCTGGTGTTGAAAGACTTTTGAAATCTTAAGTTGGCGAATTCACAAATTTTAATACAATGTTTACTGGATAAGTTATCACAATTTTTCTCATTTAAATTTGTGAATAAATTTCAAATCAAGATATTTTTTTTATAAAAATTATTGACGTGCTCAAGTAAAAAAATTGTATCTATAGCCACTGCTGTAACATCTTTTTTTCATATTCTCAGGAATTTTTAAAAAATTAAAATTGTTTCGTTTGTTGCCATATATTTTTAGGTGTATGTAATAATTCATACTTTTTTCAAAATATAATCATCGCTTAAAACTTCTGGAGCCAACAATGGAAAACGAGAAATTCTCTGAATATCAGTTATTTGTGGTTCGCGATCTTTCTTGCTAAATAAAAAATGAATTAAATGAAAAATCTTCTTTAGGAATTGTCCAGAAATCACATGACCAAAAAATCGTGATTTTAATACCCCCTCCCTCCTCTCGTGACCAAAGATCAAAGCCTTTTGCTGACAACATCAAAGCCGGGTGACCATTTGGCTTACCCCCACCCTCCCCCCCTCATGGTCACGTGATTTCTGGACCATCCCTTAAAGCAAAATGATAGATCAAAAGATGCGCCAAATGTTCGTCAAAGTTCAAAGCAAATTGATACATCAAAAGAGAGAGAGAGACAAAAAAAAGACTTGTCTCTGAAACACCAAAAAAAATTTTATTTCAAACCCTTTATTTGTCATTCTTTTTCAAATAAATCAGTCGATTTCCGTGTTTTTGAGAATTTTGTGAATTTCATAAATTTATCTTTCCAAGCACATATATTTTTAGTATTTGGGGCGTTTTTTTGATGAAAAAATAGTTTTTGCTTTTTCAAAAAACCTGAGATGTCTTTTGGGTAATGAATGCACATTATTTTTTATACATAATAAACATATACATGACCAAATATTTTTTAATTTAATGTCATTGAAAAATCATAGTTCAGGTTTTAACCAACACATTTAAAACAAAGTAAAAAAATGTGAAGGTGAAAAGTAAAGCTTGCTTTGACCGAAAGAATTGTTGCAGAATTTGATTATGAAATTTAGAAAGAGAAAGAATTGGTCGACCAGGTAATTGCAAGATAAAATTATGCATCTTATGGACAATATCATTATACTATAGAATAAAGGGAAATGACTTTGAAGAATCATAATTAGATATAAGCTTTCAAAAAACAAAAACAACATGTATAAATTTATTTTAATGATTATGTTAGCCTTGAACACCTGAATAAAAAAATTCAAAAACAAAAACAAACTTTTCAGTTCATTCTGACACGCATAATTTTGCTAGGAAAAAATTGCAACATTTCCTTTGGTTCCAGTTTTTTCTCAATAAAATTTGCTTTCTTTTGGTTGACACCAGTTTTTTCTTTTATTTTTGAATATTTTTGTACACCGCCTTTTTTATCGTCGTTTGTGAAATAGGAAAAAAAGAATTTATGATGAAAAAAGAAGAAGACTATTTTCATCTGCTCTAATTTTTGTTATTTCCTCCGTCATTTTTGAATTTTAAAAAACAATGTTTTTTCCAAACTAAATTGTGTGGTTGCAGACTTAAAAAAAGCAAGGGCACATCTCTTTTTGTGATTGAAAAAAATTAAAGACGTTTTTTCTTCGATTGCAAAATCGCGTTTTTTTTTGAAATTTGCGACATCTTTTTTGTCATGCTCTGTAAAGCAACATATTTATACACCGCCGTCGTCATCGTCGCCGCCGCCGTCAGCGGCATCCTTTGATCTCCGCAGAATCTTTTGAAGTTTTACAAAATACCGCCGTCGTCTTTGATGGCGTAAATAAACTGCTGTAATAATAGAATTTTAAAAGATTTGAAAGGTTTAAACATTTTTTGTGCTCAAATTATTGTTTTTTCTTCATCATTTTCATGAAAATTTTACGATTTTTAAGCCAAAATTACATGGTTTTCAGCGTGAAAAAGCTGTTGAAACTTCAACACCATCAGATTTCCAGAAACTTGGAAGATCAGATACAAAAAATAAAAATAAAAATAAAAGTGGACCCAAAACGGATCCTTGAGGCACACCTTTGTTACATTTGTAAGAAGAAGAATGACAATTATCAACAGTGACAGAAAAAGTTCTGTTTTTAAGAAAATTAGCTATCCATTTAAGTTCGATACCATTAAATCCTTTATCATACAAATTTTTTTTAAAGAAATTCATGATCAACAGAATCAAAAGCTTTAGCAAAATCAAAATATATGATGTCAACATGTTGTGTTTTTTCACAATATGAAGTTACGGCGTGAAAAAGCTGTTGAAATCTTTTTTTTAAATTTTGATGTTTAAATCTTTTTTAAATACATACAAAAGCAGTTTTAAATGCTTTTTTACTGTCTACAAAAAACCTTCATGCATATGATGGTATATACGCGTATGGTTATGGTAATTGAAAATTCTTCACGCTATAGTAATGAAATATTGTTATCTCTATTTTTTTATTTAACTTTAAAAATGCAACACTTGTCTTCTCTGAAATTATGAGTAATAATAAACTACCATTTGAACAAAAAATTGAAAATAAGGGTCATATTTTCCAAGAAAAATTTTTCCTTCCATAATTAAATATTTTATCGAGGGTTAGGCCACATTCTTTGATAGAGAGAGATTATTTTTGCTTTTCGTAAAAATGAAAAATTTTATCAGCATAATTTCGGGTCAAAAATGTGTTTCTTTGCTGTTCTTTTAATCGATCACAGCATCTGTTAATGTCGACTAATTTTTTTCGCCATTTCATTATCAATAAGGAAATCGCGATTTTTTGCCAGACATCTGTTTCGTTATTTTGTTTATGAACATTTACAACCCCTTTTTTCTATCGTTTTTTTGGAAGAACAAAATAGAATTTTCGAAAAATTGCATTCTTTTTCTTCTGTTTTTCATGTTTTTGTTATTTTCAAAAATGCTTTTATATTTTTCTCTGTAAGATTTAATGGTTCTACACTTGAAAAAGTTGTTGAATTTGTTTCCTTTTTTTGAATTTTTAATTCATTTTTACATATATATACACAAATATGGTAACATAGCTTAAAAACAATATCTTACAAAATGGCTTGATTTTACTTGAAATCGTTTGTTTTTTGAAACACCACGAGGTGGTAAACATTTTTTATTATTATTTTTAAACAATCCAAGTCCATTTGCACCTGAGATTATGGGATTTCAAGCTAAACAGCCACGTCTTCGTCCAAACCAAATAAGACTTCATATTTATATTTCTAATTTTTTGAAAAAATTTTGACAAAATTATCATATGTATCTCTCTGAATGTTCCTGATTTATTTTTACAAAATCAAGAAAACGAAAAAGCTTCTTTTTGGAGAGAAAAAAAAATGGGATAATAAATCTTCAAGTTGTGTTTAATGCATTTTAAGTTGCTTGAACACCTTTTAAAATTTGTAAAATTCATGGACATAGTTTGTTTTCGATTTTAAAAATTCAAAATTCTGGTGTCAAAATCTGATCTTATTTTTTACTGAAATGAGCAGTCTGGGGTGAGAGGATAACACATAAAAATTTTGCCTAAATTTCCTTAAAAAATGAATTATTGAAATAAATGCAATCATTAATCAAGATATATAAAAAATGATTCATCATCTCTTCACGAATTGCCACTTCATGATCTGTCAAAAAGCATTTGTCCAAAATTTATTTTTAGAACTCTTGTTACCAAAATGTGTTCCAATTTAAAATAACTTAAAAATTCAAATAACTGCAACAACACCTTTTTTCATATTTGCAGATAAAAAAAAATAAGATCTAGATTTTTTTCAGCATAATATGACTCAAAAATATGTTTCTTTGATGTTTTTTTAATCGATCACAGCATCTGTTGTGCAAAACCATGGTTTAATAATTTTTTTCGCCATTTCTTCTTCGATAACAAAATGATGCTTTTTGCCAGACATCTGTTTCGTTATTTTGTTTTTGAACATTTACAAAACCTTTTTTCTATCGCAAAATGAAAGAAGAAAAAAGAATTTTCGAAAGTCGCATTTTTTTTGTTCTGCTTTTCATGTTTTTGGTATTTTCTCAAATGCTATTAAATTTTTCTCTGCAAGATTAAATGTTTGAAAACAAAGTTGTTGAATTTGTTTTAATTTTCTGAATTTTTAATTCACTTTTTGTGGTAATAATAATAAACGGACAAATCAAATATATTTAAGAACATGTCTTTGAATAATAAAACAAGTTTGATTCAATGGCAAGCAAAAAAGAATATGTTAAAAAACAACAATTGTTAACAATACAAAAATTATGGTAGGATTGTGTTTTAAATTAAAGAATGAAATTAAACATTTTGTAAATATTTTTCTTATATAGTAATAAAACTAATATCTTTAAATTCAAATTATAGAACTGAAAAACAAAAGCTTTATCATTTTTAGAGGTTTTCTGGACAAAGAATGAAAAAGATTTCGAAAAACATTTAATTTTTCATCACTTCATTATCAATAAGGAAATCGTGTTTTTTGTCAGACATCTGTTTTGTTATTTTGTTTTTGAACATTTACAACACCTTTTTTCTATCGCAAAATGAAAAAAAGAAAAACGAATTTTCAAAAGTTGCATTTTTTCTTCTGCTTTTTTTATTTTTGTTATTTTCTCATTTTAACAAAAAACAAAAAATAATGTCCTAAATTTTTAACTGCAAGATTGAATGGTACCAGACTTAAAAAAAAGGTTAAACATCTTTTTGTTTTTTGAATTTTAAATTTAATTTTAAAAGCTTACATAAGCATGGTATAAAAATCTTAAATCAAGTTGAGCTTTTCTTATTCAATTTTTTCACCCGAAAACGGCACCCCGATTGTTGTGCGTTGCCCAGCCATTTTAAAAAGAAATATTATTGAAAATTCAGCATTAAAATCAGATGAGTCTTCCACAACAGTATAACAGTAACATTAAATTAATTTTTAGAATGACTGTTTTTGATTATTTCAAAATATTTGACTTTAAAATTTATTAAAATACCCTAATAAAGCTGTTAACAAAGGAAATTTGGTTAAAGCGTTCCACAAAATTATTCGATGTTAATATCACAAAATTGACCCTAGAATTTTGTAAATACCCGGTTAATAAGTTTAATAGATAAAGCTAGTAATAATGTATCTGAAAAACATCTCCGCAACATTTATAAAGCTCAAATTTTTTGTTGCAACGTTCTTACAGCTGAACTGGCTAAAGTTTCAGTGTCACTTTAACCAAAAAGTCAACGGTTTTAACATGGGTCATTTAAAGCTAAATTAGGAGAAAGGTGTGAAAAATAAATATTTTTGTGAGTGTTTAAGAGACAATTTTTTTTATTGCAGCGGTGTAAAGTCAAAAAAAGTAATAATTTTTAGTGTTTATGGTCGAATGTTTGTAACATTAGATTTTTCAGCATCTGTTTGTAATTCTAATTACTACCCCTTTTCTTTTGTTTAAGTTTACTATTAATTTAAAAAATTAATTAAATTTTCAAAAACAAAATTGACTGTTTCGTTTATTACGAAATTCGTGAAAAATAAAATATAAAATAATTTTTGATGTTTCACAGACAAATCTTTTTTTACTGCACCATTTCATTGTCAAATGATTCACAGCTCTGTCTCTCTCCCTTTAGTTTTTTGGCTTTAAACTAGAAAGAACATTTGGTGCATTTGTTCAATAACCAAAAACTCAACAATTTTTTGTTTACAATGTTGAAAGCAACAAATATTTTTGTTTCCTTTTTTGTATTGACTTTTAAAACGATGGAGTTTTTTAATTATGCAGAATTAAAAATCAGAAACTTTCTCTTGTTAATGTTTGAATATTTGAATGCCATGTATTTATTGAGAATATTTTTATTAAAAAGCCTTATGAGTTTCTTATTTTTCTTGGATAATAAGTTATGACAACAAAAATAATTAGTGAAACAATATTTAAAGAAGTTATAAACTGTGTTTGGTCATTTGATTCATAAAAAGTTGAAAATTAGCCTGTTACAATTTAATTTCAACAATGACTATTTTTATCATTTATAATTTTCCATTAATTGTTACTACAATCGAAATTGGACATTTTTGAAGTTATGGATTTTCATTTTGAAAAATTTTTTAAATCTAACATTTTGTTTAAAGGAAGACTTCGGAGATAAACAAAAATTTTTTGAATAATGACCTCAACAGTGACGGAGGTTATGTTAGTTGCCTGAAGGCAAAAACACTTTTTCAGCTTTTATCATTGACGTATGATAACAACAAAATTTTTGCCTTTCCCAGACGCTCCCTTCGAAATTGGTCATGCATAAATTCACAAAGAAACCAAAATATCAATAAAAAATATTTGTAAACTATTTAAAAAGGCTTCTTCTGACATGTCAAAAGTAAAAATTAATGTTTTAAAGCTTTTTCGAAAATTAAATTAAAAAAGTATCTATTATGATATTTGATTAAAAATCACTAAAATTGTTTATTTCAGATTTATGCATTATGTATTTTTATATATTTATAACTGAATTTTTCAAGAACATTTCAAGAATCATTTTTTGTAATCCTCGTATCATTCTTGATTTTGCAATTCGTTTTATTAAAAACTAACCGTAAACATCTTCAACTAATGATGGAGTTGAGGCTCCATATTTTGTCCCTAAACTCGACTAGTATAAGGTATAATTGTGGCAAAACATTAGCTGCGGAATCCTCATCCTGTGGGTTTACCAGAGGTACAAAGTTACTGTAATACAGTAATCCACAATGTGAACCCAAACTCCTAATTTGCATATTCTGCAAATTTTAGAAGCTGAAACGTTCCAAATCTTTCAAATTCGGATTCAGCATGTTCGAAAACCTATATATTCAGGAAATAGGGCCAATAAATTAGAACTTTTTAGAAATTTGAACAAAAGTACGAAAAATCACTGCCACATAATCATAATCACACCTGCGAAAAAAAATTTGAATATGTTATATTTTGGAGAAAGTAGTGTTTGGGGGTTGTTAAATATCCAATTAATCATATTTGTGGAGAAAACAGGCAAAAATATTCAATAACATGAACGTGCTGTGATTTGTTTTCAAGGTGAAATTACAATTTTTAATGTAATTTTGTTGCAGTGATTTTTCGTACTTTTGTTCAAATTTCTAAAAAGTTCTAATTTATTGGCCCTATTTCCTGAATATATAGGTTTTCGAACATGCTGAATCCGAATTTGAAAGATTTGGAACGTTTCAACTTCTAAAATTTGCAGAATATGCAAATTAGGAGTTTGGGTTCACATTGTGGATTACTGTATTACAGTAACTGGTAAACCCACAGGATGAGGATTCCGCAGCTAATGTTTTGCCCATAATCATACCTACTTATGACCAGTATAAGGGCAAAATATGGAGCCTCAACTCCATCATTAGTTGGGGATGTTTACGGTAAGTCAATCTGCTGATCTAGTTCCGTTAATGACAAATGCAAAAGTTGTTGCTTTGCTCGAAATTTAAACTAAAAAACTTTTCTTTAAAAACTAAAATTTTTAATTTATTTAAATCAAAACGTTTTTAAATGAATTAAAACTTCAAAAACAAAAAAATTTTTCACAGCTATTTTTAAGTCATAAACAAAATGGTTTTTCTGGGATAAATGTTGTAACATTATCTTCGAAAATGGTGGTGAAAAAATATAAATAAAAGCAGAAGAAAACTGAATGCATCTTTCAACACAAATTCATTTTTCTTCTTTCATGTTGCGATAGAAAAAAGGTGTCGTAAATGTCCTAAAACCAAAAAAATAAAAATATTTGTCTGCCCAAAAAACACGATTTTGTTGGAATTGAATTGTAACCAGAACATTTTCACGAATATTCCCTAGCATGCGTTTCAGACTTGAACAAAAGGCTGCAAAAGCTTGTTCTTGTTTTTGAATTTTTAATTTATTTTTTAATACAGTTTACATGTCTTATTACTTTTTTCAAGGTTCACTTCTAGTTTAAAAGAATCGTGCACAAGCATTAAAAGGCCCAGAAGAGCATTTTTAAATATATTAGTAAACTTCATTATCATCTTTTATAATGAAATTTTTGTTTAGTCTCTTTTTAAAAAAACTACTTTTCAAAACATTTTTGAAATCAGTTACAAATGTTGAAAATCTTTCCAGTAAAAAAACAATAAATTTTTCCGAGAAACCATGGCTTGAAATTTAATGCAAACTTAATAGGTAAATCTTGGCAAAATTTGTTTGAAAATTAATGTTTTATTATAAATTACAAATGTTCGATTAAAAAATTATGTGACACCCTTTTTGGTTTAATGATCTATAATTTTGTACACTTTTTTTTATGGAAAACCCTTTATTCTTTACAAATACAGTCAATTAAGCAAAACAAAGTACTACTATTTTACATTTTTTTGAAAGTTCGAATCCATTTTCAGCAAACATTGCAGCAAGTAAGTAATCCGTATCAAGAAGTTGTTTACGATGTCTACATGCAATGTCTCCATCCTTATCATAATTCAACACCATTATTTTTGATCAATTTGCTTGGAGCAGTTGGTTTTGGTTCTTTAGCCCACCAGTAACACAAAGCAAACGTTGATGAAAATGGTATAATTAAGCTGGCATCAAACTGTCAATTCGCCAAAATAATGAAAATGTGAATTCAATAAAACGAAACAGATTACTGTAGCTTTTTTAATTAGTATCATTGGATTCAAAAATTTAAAAAACGCTTTGATTGTTACCATTTTGTTGTTGAAGCTGAGCTTAGCATTTTAAAAACTTAAAATATAGTTTTGTGGTCTTATAATATAATGTTGCATTCTAAAATGGATTAAAAATTCAAAAACACAAGCAAATTGTTTTCAATTACAAAATACAAGATTTTGCAGAGAAAAATTTTAACATTTTCTTTAAAAACAATGAAGAAAGTAACAAAATTAAAACAGACGAGAAAGAAATGTATCCTTCAAAAATTTCTTTTTTTCGTTTTTTGTCGAACACAGCCGTCGTTGAAAAATGGAATTTATTTCGCCTTTGGCGGCTGCTTTTGATCTTCGGTTAAGTCTTTTGAAATTTTGAGAAACACCGCTGTCGTCGGTGACGGCGCGAATACACTTGGTCTTTAATAACGAAATTTTGTTTTTTACAACGCCTTTTTTCTAGCTTTTAAAAGTGAAAAATGAAGGTGTAATAAAAAATGCAGCCTTTTTATTCTGCTTTAGTTATTAATTTATTTTTCTTTCTTTCTATCGTTGTTACTCTCAAATAAAATATTATAATATTTTTGAGAGTAAAAACAAATAAAGAACGATGCCCAACCGTGTGGTTGAGAACTTGAAAAAACTGTTGAATTTAGTTTTGTTTTTGAATATTTTATGTATTCTGAATTTCAATAAGAGGCTTTTTTTTCTTTTAATTGTGGAAGTTTGCATATTCCATTTTTATTTCAAACAAGGAAACAGCACATACTCGCATTTTAATATGAAAAAACTTACAGAATGTGTCCTTGGATATCGAAATCGCTTTTTTTCTGGACAAACGTTTGTTTTATATTTGAAAATTTACGAACCAATTGTAACAGTCTCCTAGTACGTTACATTTTTACTCATTTTATGTTGTCAAAACATGAAAATAATTTGTTTATTTATAAATTAAAATTATGAGTGTATAGATTTTCTTCAATTTTACTTTTATAGCGGATATATTACAGTTAACAATAAAGTTTATTTGTTCAATTTTAAATTTGGATCAGGCAAACGAATTTTCTATTTTTTTCGAGCAAGATTTCTAACGTTTGTAATAAAGTTTGTAATATTTTGATTTTAAAATGTTTCTTTTTTATTTTTCGACCACTTTCACTTTATAGTTTTGATTTCAAGAAATAATAACAACATATTCTTGTGTGTTTAAAAATAAATTAAAAATTCAAAAACAAATGTCAAAGTTTTTTTTTTTAATTTTTTTAATTTTAATGAAGATAATACAAATTTTTCCAGAATAATTAAATAGTTTCAAACTTAAATTTTATAAGTTTAAAATAATTGTGAGCACTATCGTTTTTAATTTGCAAGTGCAGGGGGGTCCGCCAAATAATGCTTTTTGTTAAATATAGTTGAGGAACAAGCGAAGCCCCGGCGTTGCCGGGTCTTCTAACAAAGACACCGAATATTTTTTTAACACCAATCACTTATCTTACAAAACATCTTGTTTAATATAATTCCTGCCTTTAATTATAATTTTAATACATCCGCTATCATCTTTCTGTCATACACGTTCTTTGCAACACATTTTAATCATACATTGTTGTCTATTTTCATCTGTTTAAAAACAACAAAAATATAAAAAATCAGAGTTATTAACTTAATCCCACTTATGAGTACGTTTAAATTTGTGCATCTTGTTTTTAAACTAAAAAGTTTGTAAGGTGGTATACCCCTCCTAATAAGTCATTAAATTCAAAATCATATAATTTGTTATTTAAATTATTCGATTTGATATAAGTTATTTCAACATTTTAAGTGCCATAATAAAAATGGCGAGGGCAGGCCTGCTTTCGCAATTTTTGCAGATGTTCGTATTATTTTCTCATTAATGAATGATCATAAATGAATGATACATCACATTCACCATTTTTAGCTTTTATTATGTTTTCCCCTAGCAATCATAAAAAGTAATAGCTTAAAGACATGCCAGCCTTGTAATATTTAACAAAAATAGCGGCGGCAGGCCTGGCGGCCTGCCGACGCTATTTTAAAGTACTTTTAAAATCAGTGGATTACTTTATCTATATACCGAAACTTCAAATATTGTTTTGCAAACGTCTTCTTTTTTAACATATTCTGCTATGGACATAAACTTTATTTACGTAACTACATTAAAATCTAATTCATACAATTCTATTTTGCTTTTTATGCGATGTTAACAATCACAAATAAGGGCCTAAGGCTAAGCCTGGGCAGGACTTGCGGCCTGCCCAGGCCCCCAGTTTATCCTTTGCCTCCCTAATCATTTTCATTCTAATTCCTTCATTCCTCCTTTATCACATTCACTTTCATCATTTGTCATCATTTTCATTCACTCGCATTTACTTTTCATTATTCTCTTTAAATTTGCATCATTCCTTTAATTCACACGTTGCATCTCACTTTCAGAACCCTCTAACTCTTCCAAATGGCTACCTCCGGACTTAGCGGTCGTCACTTTCATTATCCTTACATCATTATCTTTATTTCAATACCAAACACTAATACATTTTTCGTTGATGTAACATTCCACAGACAAACAGACACATTTTCAAATCAATCAAAGGGATAATACTTTAAATATTTAACTTAAATGTAAAAACGTGCAAAAACATTTGTTGTGTTATTTATAGATAAAATTTGCATGAATGAAATATTGCCTAGCATTCTTTTAATATACATTTTCTTTATTAGTCAATGATTGCATCAAACAAAACATCATTTAAAATTTTATTGTTAAATGTAAAAAAATTCAAAAATTACAAAACACGTTGTGCTGAAGCTGGCAATCAAAACTTTTTTGTCGCTTGCTTTTTACAGGTTCAATTTTAAACCAAGATTCTGAAGGATTGAGGTAACTTAAACGAATTCTGTAAAAACAGAAAAAAGCTTATTTTAATATTTTTTCGTGTCACCACTAAAACCAAGAAAAGAGGATTCAGAATCTGCAGGATTCAGAATTTTATGCAAATTCCATACAAGAAACAAATTAGCATGAATTATCTCTATCCTTCGGAATCTAGGATTATAATTTTATCTGAAAAAGCAAGCGACAAAAAAAGTTTTGACTGCCATTTTTTTTAAAAGTGTCACCACAAGTTGAAAAATAATAAAACTGCTTTTTTTCATTTATCCCAAAATGAAACGAATAAAAACATTTGTTTTTTTTGTTTTTCTGTCTATTAGAAATACAAATGTGTGTTGCTGTGGATGATGAAATATTTGGGCAATGCACACCGAAACAAGTTATTCTTGGTTTTTTCGAAAAATAATAATATTAAATGGTGTTTTCAGAGTTTTTTAAATAAATAATGAATTAATAACGATGAAATAATCGTTGAAAGATTTTATCTCGTTTAACTTTTCTTAAAATATAATTGTATTGGATTTAATATATTTGTATAATGCGTTTTCTTAAATTCAAAATTCAAATAAAAAAATGACATCAACAGTTTTCTCAAGTCCAAAAACAGATAAATATGTTGGAAAAAACTGTAAAATTTGCTTTGAAAACCAAAAACGATGAAGAAAATAACAAAAACTATAGCGAGAAGGGATGTAATTTTACGAAAATCCTTTTTCTTCTTTGATTTTACGATAGAAAATCGCCTTTTTAAACGTTCAAAAACAAAATAAAAAAACAGATTTCATCCAAAAAAGAGACTAAAATCGAAGTAAAATAAGAAATTAGTCAAATTTTAACCACAAAAACAATGGGCCCATTTTGATGAAAACGAATAAGAAGTAGAAAAATGTCAATATTTTGTATTTGTTCAATTTTTTATTGTTTATTATTTTAGCAATATACATTTATATAATTACTTTTGTGGTACAAATTAGAATATTTTTTTTAAATTAAAGCTTCTATTTCAAGAAATAATAGAATCCATGAAATAATACTGATCGGAACCTTTTTTTAGATTTTCTAATGTTAATAATTTTATTATTTGATTTTGAAATAAAAACGAATTAAAAATTCAAATACGAAAACAGATTCAACACCCTTTTTTCAAGTCTTTAATTACATGGTTTTACTTGGAAAATAATGTAACATTTTCTTCAAGACTAAAAATGATGGAGAACATTAACTTATAAGCAAAAATGAAAGCAAAGAAAAAAAATGCAATTTTCGAAAATTGTTTTTTTTTCAAAAGAATGACAGAAAAAAGGCGTGGTAAACGTTTGAAAACAAAATAACGATGTCTGGTAAAAAATGCAATTTCATTGGAAATAAATTGTACAATTTTTTGTTCCACCAAAATCATCCTTCTATGACTTTTTTCGTGCTGCTTTGGTTTTTGAATTTTTATTTTGTTTTTTTAATGCATTTTTATTGTTTTTTAAATAAATTTTCAAAAGCTGTCTTGCGTTTGTAAAACATTCGAGATTAAGAAGAATACCAATATTTAAATATATTTGTAAATGTTGTTATCGCTTCTTGAAAAGTAATCACAAATAAATAAGAATAAAAGCACCATTTTTTAAAAATAACTATTCGCAACATTTTGAAATCATTTTTTAATGTCAGAAATCTTGCAGAAAAAAACTCTAATTTTTATACCCGTTCGACAAATAATTTTAAATTGTGATTAAATAAAAAATAAATTATTAAAGATAAAATAATCGTTGAAAGATTTTATCTCGTTTAACTTTTCTTAAAATATAATTTTATTCGATTTTAAAAATAAAATTGTAAAATGCGTTTTCTAAAAAAATTAATTAAAAATTCAAATAAAAATGACATCATTTGTTTTCTCAAGTCCGAAATTAAATAACTTTTTTTAAGAAAAAACTGTAACATTTTCATTGAAAGGGAAAAACGATGATGAAAATAACAAAAATTAAAGCAGAAGAAAACGGATGTAATATTTTAAAATTCATTTTCCTTCTTTGATTTAACGATGTAAGAAAGACATTTTAAATGTTCAAAACCAAAAGAAAAAGAAAAAGAAACAGATGTCATCCAAAAAACGAGATTTCAAAATCAAAGTATAATAAGAAATTACAGTAGCGCTCAAAAGTTTTTGGCCACTTTGAAAAATGGCTGTATTTCAAAAACCAAAAGTACGATTTCCAAAACCCTATATAAAATTTAAAGCCCTATCACAGACCTATCAAACCATACCATGGCGGTTCCGGAAACATCTCGTAACAGAAAGTTCTAGTGCATCGAAAAAAATGAGGTGCTCAAAAGTTTTTGGCCACTTTAGTTTTAAAGTAAATTTTTAATTATTTTGAACTAAAAATGAAAACAAAAAGCTAATAAAACATTAACTATTCATTAATATTTAGTTGCATAACCTTTAGCAGCGATAACTGCGGCACAACGACGAGGCATGGATTCAATAAGGTCTTCAATAGTTAGCTTTGGAATATTCAACCATTCTTGTTGTAAATGAGCAAAAAGATCTGCTTTGGAAGTATGTTTTCGAGCTCCAACACGTCTTCCAAGAACATCCCACAAATGTTCAATAGGATTAAGGTCAGGAGATTGACTAGGCCATTTCAAAACACGGACTTTTTTCTTTGCAAACCATTCCTTAACAAGTATGGAAGCATGTTTAGGATCGTTATCTTGTTGGAAAACCCATCCACGAGGCATATTTCGACGAGCAAATGGAAGCATTTGATTTTCAAGAATATCCCGATAAACAAATCTATCCATAATACCTTCAATTTGATGAATAGGTCCAACGCCACCATAATGAAATGCACCCCATACCATGACTGATCCACCACCATGTTTGACTGTGGGAATTTGATAGCGCGGATTGAAGCGTTCATTGACAGGACGTCGTACATATTTTTTACCATCACTACCAAATAAATTGAACTTACTTTCGTCACTATATAAGACCTTTTTCCATTGTTCAACAGTCCAATGTTGATGTTCACGGGCAAATTTAAGTCTACGAGCTCGGTTCTTTGCATTTACCAAAGGTTTATTGACAGCAACGCGGCCATTCAACCCAGCATCAGAAAGACGACGACTAACAGTCATGCGACCAATGGATATATCATGTTCTGCATTAATTTCTTTCGAAATATCAACAGCATTCTTTTTAGGATCAGCAACAGACTTTCGAACGATGGTTCTGTCAATGCGAATTGTGGTTTTCTTAGGTCTTCCAGATCGAGGTTTGTCACGAATTGGTTCACCATTTTTATACTTGTTAACAATATAGCCAACAGTACTTCTTGGGACATGAATTTCACTCGAAATTGCACGATTAGAAAGACCTTCAGCATGTTTCTTCAAAACAAGCTCACGAATAGCAACATCAGTATTTTTTTTAGATTTCATAGCTTAATTATGTCTGAAAAGATATTTTAAAGAATAAGCCACCTTACCTGGTAAAAAAAACGAAAAAAAAACACAAAACTAACACAAATTTTAGCTGAAAACTAAAGTGGGCAAAAACTTTTGAGCACCTCATTTTTTTCGATGTTCTAGAACTTTCTGTTACGAGATGTTTCCGGAACCGCCGTGGTATATTTTGATAGGTCTGTGATAGGGCTTTAAATTTTATATAGGGTTTTGGAAATCGTACTCTTGGTTTTTGAAATACAGCCATTTTTCAAAGTGGCCAAAAACTTTTGAGCGCTACTGTAATTAAATTTCAACCACAAAAACAATATAAAACGCTGACATTAAAAATATTTTAATCATTCAAGAAAAAACAGAAAAAATGATTATTTTTCCTCAACAAAGAAAAAATTAACAATTTTTTTAAACATTTTCCTCAACTTTTAAAATTTGAGGATTTTTTTAAAATTTTTAATTTCCAGCCTCAATTTTTCATATTATGGCAAAAAACTGTGTCTTTTGATACGAACAAAATTTCCAAGTTATAAATTTTTTCAGTCTTTTTTTATTATTTATTATTTTAGCGATTTGAATAATATACATTTTTGTAAATGCTTTCGTGATAGAAATAGATTAGTTCTTTTTAATTAAAGTTTCTGTAAGAAATAAAAATGCACCATAAATTAAAATTGAGGGGACCTTTTTTGGATCGTTTAATGTTTTATTCTTCAATTCTTTGATTTTAAAATAAAAACAAACTAAAAATTCAAATACGAAAAAAGATTCAACACTCTTATTTCAAGTTTTGAATTACATGGTTTTACTTGGAAAATAATGTAACATTTTCTTAAAAGTAAAAAACAATGAAAAACACCAAAACTGAAGAAACAGAAGCATTTTTGGAAAAATGCTTTTTCTTCTTTCAAAATAATGACAGCAAAAAGGCGTGGTAAACGTTCAAAAATCAAATAACGAAATTGGCAATAAATGCAACTTCATTGGAATAAAAATGTACAAAATACAATTTTTTCTCCCCCCAAAACCATACGTTTTCAATTTTTAAATTATTTTTTTCATGCAGTTTTATTTTTTCTTAAATAATTTTTCAAAATTTGTCTTTCGTTTGTAAAGAATCCAAGAATACGAAGATTATCAATTTTAAAATATATTTGTAAATGTTGTTATCGCTTCTTGAAAAGCAATCTTGGCTCAAGAAGAATAAAAGCACCATTTTTTAAAAAATAACTATTCACAACATTTCGAACTCATTTTTTAATGTCAGAAATCTTGTAGAAAAAAAACACAAATTTTTATACCCGTTCAACACATAAATTTAAATTGAAATTTAATTAGTCAACCAGGATTGTTTTGTTTTAAATTGTAAAGTTATTTGGATATTGTGCTCAAACCATTTTTATGTTCAAATTAAAAAACTCATACAAATTTGTTACTTTACAACCAAAATGTCTTTCATTTTACGATTATACTTTTTAGTTGTTTTTTCCAGAGAGAAACATAGTTAAAAAGTTAAGAAAAATTTTTTTCAAATAGAGATTCGAGCTTTCTTTTACAAAATTTACGCCATTACTTCTTCGATAACGAAATTGCGTTTTTTTGCTAGACATTTGTTTCTTTTTTTTTGCTTTTCGACATTTAAAACGTCTTTTTTTTTTGTTTAAGAAAGAAAGCAAAAAAAACTTGAGATGAAAGATGCCATTCTTTTCGTTATTTTCTTCGTCTTTTTATTTTTAAAGAAAATGTTGAAATTTTTCTCAATGAAAATTAAATGGTTCAAAATTTAAAAAAAACTGTAAAATTTGTTTTTTTGTTTGAATCTTTAATTAATTTTTGGTTCAAGGTTTTTTGGCCACAAAGTAAAAAGTATTTACAAATAATTGCTAAAAAACGATTTTGTCTTTGAAATTTATGAAAACACAAAAAATACGAAAATTGCCAACGATAATTTAATAAACTTATTCTATATTTTCGATTATGCTCTAAAATGATTTACATTTGTATTTTAATAATTTCTTTGCAAGTTTAAGCTTCCTCGGAAGTTAAACTATGCAAATATGAATAGATTTAAATATAAGTTTATTAAATCCATTTTTCACGACATATAATTTTAAGTATAAGCAAGTTTTTTGCAAACATATGGCTGAACACTGTCACATGGGGTATCATTGTACCATGAATTTTCTAAATTTTTGTTACCAAAATTTGCACATGGATTACAACATGATGGATTATTTCGGTGCCAGAGGGTGTAATTAACAGGTGAAAAATCTGTCCAATTCCAATCACTTCCTCCGTCCTCTGAATGTAAGCCAATCCAAAACCAATGTCCATCCTGAACTTCCAAAGCTAAAAATTTATATTAATACTTTGTAAACTTTGAAGACAAAAAAAATGCCAACATTGTAAAAACACGTCTTCAGAAGGGCTATGAATTGAAACCAAATGAGCTCCATATGTTTGACAATTATTTTCGGCATTTTGCCAACTTGCTTTTCCCATATCTCGATAGCATGAATGTGTTGGCTCAAAATATGTCCAGCCATTTAGGCATTGGGGAGGAGTTGTTGTAGTTCTTTTTGTTGTAGTTGTTGTGGTTGAAGTAGTTGGCAATTTTGTTGTTGTTGTACTTTGAGAAACCAAACAAACATATGGTTTTAGCTTGAAACAATCCGAAGTTATCCAACTTCCATTTGATATATTTATGCTAATGCAATCTTCTCCTGTGGCATTTTTTTGTAACTTTCCATCTGTAAAATCAAAGGCAGTTCCGTCTGTCCATGAAAAATTCCCAGGAATCATTAAATCAGTTCCACCAATCCAAAAATCTGAGGTTGTACTGCTTACAAATTTTAGGGACGCTCGTTCTGAAATTTGCATAAAAAAGGAAGGGAATGAAACAAATTGAAAAACAAACGTGCAAGAAAGGCATTGGTAAATCCATCATGAACAGAACTGAGATGACCACCTTTGGCAATGCAATCTTCTTCGGCATTTACGAATGCCGTGGCATTTGCTTCAAAATAATAACAAAGTGATTGCCAAGTTTCAAAGTCACTGGGACAAACTGTTAAAACTGCTGCAAAAATAGACCCAAATATCAAAGACAACAAAAACATTGCTTTATTCAACATTTTGTCTGTTCAATAATTGAAAACGGGTAATATTTCTCTTTAAATAATGTCTGATAAAACAAATGAAAAAGAAGGGAGAGGTAACAATGAGAGATCAATAAAAATGATAACAAAAGAAACCACAAAGTAAAGAATGAATTGTTGAAAATGAAGTTATAGCTTTTATACTAGATTAAAACACAAATATTTTTAAAAAATTAAAGAAGATTTAAAAGTGGAAAAGAATCAAAAAAATTTAGACGAGAACTAAGTAATCACAACACTGTAAAACTACCAGAGTCCATTGCATTGAACTATATTTACGTGAATTCTACAAGTTGTAGAAATATAAATTTGTTCATTTTTAAACTTGCTAAACAAAAATAAATATATGAAAAATAATTTTGAAAATTACAAACAAACAGACTTTTTATACTTTTTGCAAGGTTAATTATTTTATAGCATTCATGACGTTGAACTTTACTTAACCAAAACTACAAATTCAAAACATAAAAATGTGTTTTTTTTCTATAAATTTAATTTTTAAATTATAAATGAACAAGTAACAGAAAGGCTTCTGTTATCTTTCATTTTTTTAAACTTTTATAGCATACATAACAATTTTTGTAGTTAAACTGGTGAAAATTAGTTTTATTTAATTACTAAACAATACTATCTAACAAAAATAAATATTCAAAATATTGATTCGCTAAATCGCTATGTTTTGAACAGCAAATATTGAGTTGTAACCAACCAAAATGAGAAAAGAGAAGATTTTCAAAACACGACCGAAAAACAGGAAAAATCTATTGCAGTGAAAGGAAAAGAATTGTATTGCTTTTTTCCGGTTCCCAAATGCAAATATTGTTAGTATTATTAAAAAGGAAAAAGGTTTTTTGAAAAAATAAAATTTAAAAAAAAGAAAAGAAGAAACGCCGCGATGAAAGATGCGTCCCTTTTCTTTTTTTATTTTGGTTGTTTCTCCATCATCATTTAAAAAAAAATGTTACATTATTTTTGCAGCTAAATTTAATTTTTCCAGCCTTGTTTTCTTAATTTTTGAATTTTTAACTTATAAATTTTTTGTTTTTATTAAAGAAAAAAAGTTTTATGCATGCCATTTTTGTGTCAGGCATGGAAATAATGTCACTAGCAGCAAAAATTTCATATACAATAGTTGGCCTGACCACAGTATTAATTTAAATTTAATTAAACAATTACAATTTAATTTCGTCTTTAAAAAGAGATAAGCATGACAAAAACATTTTTATTTCATTTAATTTTTTTATTGCAGTTGAAATTACATTATGAAATTAATTAAATTATGCATATTCATTCTAAAGGTATGAAACAATCAAGCAAAAACGGATGATAAAATATTTTTTTACGGTTGTTTAAAAGGAAATGTTCTAAGACTTTTGTAAATTTATTTTGTTTCTTCAACGCAATCTTAAAAAAACTTATCACTGTAAAATGACCAAGATCGTCACAATTTATTTCGATTTATATTTCCTTTGGCTTTTTTAACTTATACATGGTATAAAGAGCCATTATTTCATGCTTTATTTTTTTCTAAAGCGGTCTTCGAACACAGTTGATCGGAACCTATTTTAAACTCTTATTATTCTTATTATTTATTAATATTCTTCAACTGTCTGGTTTTAAAATAAAAACAAAATTCAAAATTCAAAAATTAAAACCAAAATAGAACCAACAGCTTTTTTTAAATCTTGATTTTGCTAGGACCCTGTTAAAAATTGCTACTTTTTAGCATTGTCTAGGATACAAATCCAAAGCAGAATAAAATGGATGCATCTTTCATAACAAATTCATCTTTCTTTTTTCATTTTTCGATAAGAAAAAGGCGTCTTAAAAAACTATAAACAAAATAAACAGATGTCTATCAAAAAATGAGATTTCGTTATCGAAGAAGAAACTGCACAAATTTTTTTTCACTCAGAAAAAACTGGGATAAAACAAAGCTTTGTTTTAATAAAACGAACACCAGCAAATATACAAAATTTAATTTATTAAATTTTAATATTGCTTTCTTTTTATCACTAATTTTAAGAATGATAAGTTTAAGCAAAAAATTTGACTTTTTTAATTCCAAAAGTTTTTTAAGAATATCAAATTCAAAACTACAATCTGAGGGATCTCAGGATATAACAGTACATTTCAATTATTGTTTTAAATCAGTTTTTTCTTCAAATTATTTATTTAAATATTTAAATAACCAAATAAACTTGTGAAATGCTTTGATACGGTCATTTTTTATCTTTCTTCCCTTTTTCTGTGAGAAAGAAGGTCAAAATGTTCAGGAAGAGAAAACAGAGGTTGTCACTTTGATGTTACACTAATTTCCCATTTTTCTTTAATTTACAGCGTTTTTTAGATTTAATTTTTGACTATGGGCTTGCTGAAATGGTATTGAAAGAAAGGTGGTTTAAAAATGGAAATGTTATTAAGAAAGCTGAATTTATAATAAAGAAGCAGATAGAGGCAAGTAATTTAACTGGAGCCTCAATTTCAACTCTGGGAACCGAAATGTCCAGTATTACAATGGCAGATTTCAATGATGCTGGTAAGTTTAAAATGGGCATCAAAAATATAAATCGAAG
Source organism: Panagrolaimus sp. LJ2414 (assembly GCA_024447195.1). NCBI lineage: Eukaryota > Metazoa > Nematoda > Chromadorea > Rhabditida > Panagrolaimidae > Panagrolaimus > Panagrolaimus sp. LJ2414. Next base: position 834,514 of record JAMRXY010000066.1, on the reverse strand, counting down.
GTTACTATGTTAAAGGGTGGTTAAGTAAGATTGAAGCAACAAGAAAAAATTTGTGGAAGTTTTAGTCTTGGTTCGCTTTTAGGTCGAATGTCATGGATGAAGAAATTATAAATTTTAGTCGATTTCAATGAAACATAGATTTTTAATGCTGGAATGGATCAAGGTTTGTAGAAATTGATTACAAATGTTTTAATACAAAAAATATATTTTAGGAAGGGTAAAAAGAAGCTGTTTGATTTGTTATCATCTTATACCTATGAACAATGTGATGTTGATGATTCAAATGCTAAAAAACTGCTGACCAAATTGTTGCTGTTAAAGAACATCATTATGGACCGTTGGTTATTAAACATAGGTAAGACAATGAACTGTTTTGAAAATAAAATGTTTATATATGTTCCTCAGACTTATAAAATAGTATATCTATGAATAACCTCGGGATCAATTATAGATATCATACAAGAATATTGGATGCTATCAACATTCATCTGTAAAACTTCAAGTTAATAGTGGTGACCCTGCTCATAAACGATTCATTCATGCTAACTGGATTCTTTGGGAACAGCGACGATTTATAGCTGCTTAAGCACCACTCGATAATACGGTAGCTGACTTTCTTCAAATGCTAGTCGAACAAGAAGTTCAAGCCGTTGTTCAATTTTGACGTGCTTTTGAAAATGGAAAGGAAAAATGCTTCCAATATTTTAAAATTGGAACGACGAAAACTTTTGGAGAATATTCTGTCACTGTTGATCGAGTATCAAAGCATGAATTTTATAGTAAAAATGAAGTACAGGAATCTTATGATTTAACCATTTTATCAATCAAGTATGTAAAACTTGAAACAATGCTATGAGAGGGGAATAATTCATTCTTTTTTCAGGCATGGAAGCAAAAATGTACAGGTTAAATATTTCTTATATAAGTCGTGGCCCGATCACGCTGTACCATCTCAATGTGTTGGACTTGCACAAATGCTATAAAAATCATTCAAATCGTCATTCGCTGATCGACCAATTGTTGTGTCTGCAGGGTAGGTTAATATTTCTTCTCATTTCATTTTATCTATTTGACCGACATGCGTAATATTCATTTATTTTTCAGAGTTGGTAGAATGGGAATTGCAATTGGAGCAATGATGATGATTCATTCTGTTGTAAAAGATTTATATGTTGATCTTAAAGTCGTGAGTTGTATTAAAAATTAATCAAAAACTTCACAATTTTCGAATTTGCAACAAAAAATTTTTTGAATAATGATTTCTACAAATATCAATCGAATGTTTCTTTAAGTTTTTCCAGGTTTTACTTCACTTAAAGAAGAATCGTTTTGAAGCAGTTCAAGGAGCAAATCAACATTTCTTCATGTTTTTATTATTCCTTGAAATCGAATTGTTGCTAAAGAAAAATGGTATTTTCCGATTCGAAGAATTGCTCCATAAATTTCGTGAACAAACTCTTAAGGATGTTAAAAGTATTGAAGAAAATGAAGAAAAGCAAAAACGTGCTCCAAAAAGCTGAATATGAAAGTTGTTTTGATACAAGTTCAACTAGTGTTGTGCTTTTTTTGGTCAATTGACCACGGTCAATTGACCAAAAAAAGTTTTTCCACAAGGTTTTTGCGGTCAATTGACCGAAAAATATCATTGACCGGTCAAATGCACAACACTAAGTTCAACGGAAATTTGTTTGGTGTTTGCAATGACTTTAGTTTTTTTGCTGAGTGTTTTGTTTTAAAATTGTTGTTTTGATTTTTTAATTTATTTTTTTTGTGTTTATGATCAATAAAATATGATAGATTCAAAGTTTCTTTTTGGCGAAGACAAAAGTAATCTCAATGAAGAGAAGAAAAAAAGAATTTTTGAAAGATGCAATCCTTTTTCTTCTGCTTTCATTTTTGTTGTTTACTCTTACGTTTTTGATTGTTAAAGACACAATATTTTTTCCCAGTCGAAATATAGGGTTCAACTTTGAAAAAAGTTGTTGAATCTGTTTTTGAGTTTGAATTTTTTTATTAAAATCAGACAATTGAAGAATATTAACTATGGCACATTAGAAGAGTTTGGAAAGGTTCTCATAAAAAATAAACGACAGTACCATTTATTTATCAAAATGTGATATTCAATTTCAGCTTCTTCTTTTTTATATTTTAAATCATTGTCATTGTTAGTCAATTAAAGAATTTACAAACAGAGCAATACATTTGGTAATACATTTCGTGTCGGATTAATTTTGTTATTTTTGTTTTTAGTTTCAAACATTAAATGTTTATTTTAACATTAAATTTATTTATGTTACCAAACTGCATTAAATTTTAAAATTCAAAAAATAAAAAATAATTTACTCGACGTTGGACAATATGCTCAAATTGAAGATGACAAAATGAATTAGAAGAATTAATCGAAAAAACTGATCTTTTATTTTTGCTTGATTCATGCAAACACTTTTTTCATGGTTCCAAACTTGAAAAAAAACTGTAAAACTCAATTTTTGTTGAATTCTTAGTTCATTTTTATTTTCACTTTACAAAGTGAACTTTTATGTTGAAATAACAACTATATTTTTATCTCTGAAAATTATAAGTAATAAGAAGGATTACATTGTTGCCCTGATCGGCATTTCTTCGTCAACTCTATTAATCTGTTTCGGAATTCTTCATTTATGTAACTGATGGAAAATTTATTTCTGCTTTTTTTAAAAACCAGAGATCAGTGTGATGGCGTCTTTTTGCATTTTTCCAGTGTCTCCACCGTTCCGTTCCGGAACGTCCGTTCTTCCGTTCCGTTCCCGTTCTGGAACGGGAACGTATACCCGTTCCTCATTTTAAGAACGGAACGGACGGAACGGGTAATGTTTATAAAAGAACGGAACGGAACGCGTTCCTTTTGAGATTTTACACGTTCCGTTCCTTTACATGTTTTTGCCGTTTTTCTCATTAATTTGGGTACAAAATTGTGACTCAAGAATTGCAAAATACTTTAATTCCATTCTTCTTGCTGTTTTTATATAAAAGTGACCTTTTGCATCCCAAAAATATCTTATATTGCTTTTTATAGTAGAACAAAAACCTTGTCTTTCAAAATTTTAGCACCTCCAAAAACAAAAAATATAGTATTTTGCAAGAACGGTAACGGAACGGGAACGTATACCCGTTCCTAACGTGCGGAACGGAACGGACGGGAACGGGTTGGGTAAAATTTGGAACGGAACGGACGGAACGGATAAAGCTGGAGAAGGAACGGAACGGAACGCGTTCCAAAAAAAAGTGGAACTTTGGAGACACTGCATTTTTCTGCTTTCCGCAACTGAACTGGCTAAATTTTTCGTACTAAGAGGTTCCGTGTCCCTTTAAAAATGCACAAAAGTGAAAAGTTTCGCCTAACACAACTTTTCTGGTTGAAAAGCAATTTGCGCCATTTTTTCTTTGATTACGAAATCGCGTTTTTTTGTAGACATCCTATTTTTTATTTTGTTTTGAAAAAAAATTTTCGAGGCCTTTTTCTATCATCCACACAATATAGATTTGTGACGAAATTCCATTTCCGCTGCTTTAATTTTTGCTATTTTTTGCATTTTTTCGAAGAGAATGTTACATTTTTGGGGTAAAATTGTTTGGGATTTGAAAAAGATATTGAAATTAATTTTGAATTTTTCAATTCATTATAAAACACACACAAATTTGTTAAGTTTATCCATTTTAATTAAGGATCGCAATAAATATGGTGTTCCTGGATAGTGTTCATTCCCCCCCCCCCCCCGTTCCCCGTCCCCGCAACATTTCGTCCCCGTGAAATTAAAAATTCATTGTTTTTGACTATTTAAAGGGTCGGATCAGTTGTGTTATGTGATAAAAATGACACTTCCACTCATTAATTATCGATTCTGGGAATTTTGGAATTTTCCCGTCAAAATTCCAAAATTCCGTCCCCGTCCCCGTAAAATTTTCATCCCCGCGATTTTTCCCCGTCCCCGTCCCCGCTTCATTTTATCCCCGTTTTTCATCCCCGTCCCCGGGATTTTCGATTTACGGGGGGGGGGGGGGGGGGAAATGAACACTATTCCTGGATAGGACAAAGTTTTGTATAAGGCATTAATTATGATACACTGTTTTGCTAGAGCAAATTCATTTTTATTAATTTAATTTTTATCAAAGCTTTGCAAACATGTACTCGAAATTTCTTTGTTCTAATTTTAATTTTGTATTGTTTATGTGAAAAAATTATATAATAATTCTTTATTAATGGGAAGTTTATTTTGACTTTTGTTGGTCTTTTAAAAACACATTTATTATATCAGATAATTCAAACGTTTAGACAATTAAAGCCTACTTATTAAAATATTCAAAAACCTCAACAAAATGTCATCAAAAAGAAAGAATAAAAAACAGTGTATGCTGATTTATTGATTGAAACAAATGATGAAATATTTTGTTGCGCTAAAACAGAATTGCTGTCCCAGTCAAAAACACAATGAAAAAATTGAGCACTGAAGACATCCTTTTTTAAAGGAATTTTTTCGCAAAGTAAACATTTTAGTGACAAAAAACATTGATTTTGTTCTTTGAATATTTAAAAAAATTTATGCATCATTTAAAAGAGATGTCTTTAATGATTGTTCTTATCGAATGTGCCATGAAGATTCAAAGTCATAGTAATGCAGAAATAAGACATGCAACATTTTTAAAAAGATAAAAATCATAGCATTCAAAGAACCTCCGAAGCTAATAAAGTTTTAAAATATCACATTGACGTTTTTTGCATTCATTCTGAATTTGTGAATAATTTAAACAAATAAATAAATTAGTGTTAAAATAATAAATTTTTCCATATTTTCAGATCTTACATTTTTTATTAATTTATTTTCCGCAAAATGTAACAAAAAATCAATTCAACAATGAATAATAACAAACATTTGTCATGTCTGGGAAAACACAAAATCTATTGCGAAATCGTTACACAAAAAAAATCAACAAAGAACATTGGATGGCGCAAGAATGTATGCTTGCGGGAAAATAAAGTTTTCAATTTTTTATTTGAATATTTAATAGAGTTTGCTATCGAAAGTTTTTCTTTTTTCATCATCGCACGGTGTGCTGAACGCCTTTTGAGATGGTCCCTGGAAAAATTTGAAAAAAGCTTTTTTTCCATATAAAATTTTTAAACCTAAATTCTGAGAAACTGAAACAGTTTAAACAAATTCTGTAAACGCAGAAAAAACGGATATCATGTCTTTAATATATGGGACTAAGAAAATTTTAAAAGTCGGATTCAGAATCCTGCAGGATTCAGAATCCAAGTAAATTTTTTTCTCCAGAATCCACAAATGTGGTATCACTAGATTCCCCTCGACGAGTAGATTCGAATATATAAAATTTTTTTCAATTTTGGTGGATTCTGAAGCCGTAAACATCAAAAGAAAAAATCGAAGAACAAAATTTTAAAACCCTGATTATGGCTTCAGAATCCACCAAAATTGAAAAAAATTTTATATATTCGAATCTACTCGTCGAGGGGAATCTAGTGATACCACATTTGTGGATTCTGGAGAAAAAAATTTACTTGGATTCTGAATCCTGCAGGATTCTGAATCCGACTTTTAAAATTTTCTTAGTCCCATATATTAAAGACATGATATCCTTTTTTTCTGCTTTTACAGAATTTGTTTAAATTGTTTCAGTTTCTCAGAATTTGGGTTTAAAAATTTTATATGGAAAAAAAGCTTTTTTCAAATTTTTCCAGGGACCATCTCAGCACACCGTGCATCAACAAAAATGTCAGTTTTTGTATAAAACATACTTGACGGGCTTGCAAAAACAAATTGCGGCAGTCAAAGCCGCTGCATTTACCTTTTACTTTCACATTATTAACGTTGGTGCTATGTATTTTTTAAATCAAATTCTATCAAAATTTATTCTTCGCTAAAACGGCTCTTAGAAATTTATATTCAAATTTGACCTTTTTCTCAGCACTTTTTTTCTATCGTTTTGGAAAGAAGAAAAAAGGATTTGTGATGAAAGATGCAATCATTTTTCTTTTGCTTTAATTTTCGTTATTTTCTCTATCACTTTTAACATAATTTTTTTCAGCAAAATTTAGTGGGTCCAGACTTATGTGATGGCACTATTGTAGGCGTGAAATTTTTTTGACAAAAATAGAATTTTTGGTATTTCTTTCGAGTTGATAGAATTTGTTTTTGTAACCAAAATGCATTGAATCGAAAATTCAAAAGACAAAAAAAATTTACTCGGCTTTTGAAGTCCGGAACGTGGTGATTTTATTTGAGAAAAAAAATGTTACTGGGTATTTTAAAAAAATGAATAGTTCGTTTTTTAAACAAGGAAGAGGGGCTGGCAAGACCTATAGGTCTTGCCAGCCCCTTTTACATTTACATTGAAAAATATGGCCTATATTGTTTTATTTGACAAAGTTGAAAAGGGTCGAGAAGTTTATATTTTTTTGCTTAAACAAATTGCGGCAGCCAAAGCATTTACCTTTGATTTTCACATTCTCAACATTTTTTGATAAAAAAGATTATTGCAAACATACATCTTTTTTTTACTTTAATTTTTTAAATAAAACGAAAAATCTTTAAAAATTTGATATTTCTTTTCAAACGTTGGTTCCAAATATTTTTTGAATTAAACTTTATCAAAAAGAACTTTGTAAAAACGGTTCTCAGACATTTATGTTTAATTTACAGCGCCTTTTCTTTCTATCGTAAAATGAAAGAAGAAAAAAGAATTTGTTACGAAAGAGGCATACATTTTTCTTTTGTTTTAATTTTTAAATTTTGCCTTGGCAAATCGAAAAATTTTGATTAAATGTTCTGGTATGAACATTTGCATTTTTACAAAATATTACAAACAAATTTCTCGAAATTCTATAAAACCAACTACTCCGAGCAAATTGATCAAAAATGACAGCGTTGAATGGTATCTTGTTTATGATGGCAGTTTTGAACTTGCTTTTAAAAGTAGAACTTAACTTCTTGATACGGATTATTTACTTGCTGAAATGGTTGGTGAAAATGGATTTGTAATTTCTATTTATTGAAGAATTGAAGTATTTTGTTTTGCTTGATTGTCTTTGTCTTTAAATAAAAAAACTTAATCTTTGCAAAAAAAAGTGTGCAAAAAATTATTTCTAATGTGATTAACATTTCTTATACAATAATTTATCCTTTGTTTTTTTAAATTTTCGATCATAGTTAATCATACTTTTTTTGCTACAAATCTTTTGCAAAAACAGAGAGACAGCATTCCAAAAAATTAAATTTATGAGTGAAGCAAAAATGGTTGGAAATTTACCAGGGTTTTTTTATCAACAAATTATGATAAAAAGTGTTAAATAAATCTATCGATTCAGAGCACTTTCATGCGTGTATAAATGTGATGGCACAATTATTGGCTTCAAATGGCTTTGACAAAAATAGAACATTTTGTACTCCTTTCGAGTTGATGCACTAAAATTAGATTGTATTAGCTACAGTAATTTTTGCTGCAGATGAAAGAGTATGTGATATGTTAATTGCGACCTGAGAACATACCTCAAAATAAGAAATGAAATACTTCCAGATAATGCAAAAGCATCGTTTAAAATGGGAAAAATTGTAAAAAAGAATTCAAGCAAGGCTTCATTTTGTGGAAACAAAAGTTGCACAAAATTATATGAAGTTCGAGCAAATTGTGCGAAAAATGTTATTAATGAAACAACTGAAAATTAATTTCATACAAGTTTTTTCAACATTTTTAGGCACGAAATTTCTTACACAATAAATGTTTTTCATGAACTGTAAAATTCAAACTTGTTGATTTCAAAAAATAGAATTTAAAAACCGTTAACAAATTTATTACAGCTGCCAAAAGAGTTGTTGAAAAGAATATAAGCACAGATGAAAGAAAATGCATTGAAGATACTGTAGCATTTTTATATGAGGTTGTCACTTTTGAATCAGGTAAATAAATAAAAATGCCTGGTTCATGCAGTCTCCAACAAATATGCAAAAATGGTAAAAATAAAAACAGAAAAATATACCATTGTTTTTTCCAAATTTTATCATGTTTTAATGGGAACCAAATTAGGGTGAATCGATTTAGGGCCATTAAAAGATTTCCCAAAAACATTACAACTGTAATATAAGCGAAAAGACTAAAAATAAAAGAAACAAAATATTCACTGGTTGAAAAGAATGGCATTAATATTGGGATTAAGGATATCTTTTGGAGAGTTGTCGTCTATAAAAATGATAATAAATTTTGGGTTTACACATCCACATCCACTACCACTTCCACCCCCACTTCTACTTCTACTTCTACTTCTACTTCCACTTCCACTTCCACTTCCACTTCCACTTCCACTTCCACTTCCACTTCCACTTCCACTTCCACTTCTACTTCTACTTCTACTTCCACTTCCACCCCCACTTCTACTCCCACTACTACTTCCACTCCACTCCCATTCCCGCTTCTACTTCCATGTAAAAAGTTAATTATATCCGCTTTTCATAAATCTTATCTTTTTTAGTTCAAATTCCTGATATGCAAATTTGTTAAAATAAAACTTACACACAAAAAATTTAATAAATCCACAAAAACAATAATTCTAAAAATTGAGAAAAATGGTCCTTTAAAAGCAGTTTTCCGTTTTGCAAAAAGCAAAATCAACATTGACAAATGAAAACTGTACAAAACTATTTCAACAATTAATAAAATGATAAAATATTCATTCACTGCCATTTTGTTAGATATTTCTTAAACTTCAACACTTTCTTGTACTAGCACAAATATGAATTTTTTAACAAAAACCGTGAAATTAAATACTGATTTTCAAAAGTCAAATGTTCAAACGTGTTAGTAATCATTTTTTGGTGATTTTCGTAATTTTGGTAATTAACTCATTTGAGCATAATTATTTGATTGAGAAATATTGTAGTCTAAATTTGGTGAAATTGTTCAATTTCGAAAACAAAAGGAACTAAAAAACTTCATGCTACATAGAATTTTAAATTTCTTTCGCTTTTTTATGAACGCAATAATTTAGTCACACACATTTTTAATATTATTAATTTATCAAGATTCATTTATTTTTAGACATTATTAATTAATATGTTTTGAAAAAGGTACCCGTTTTTTGAGAGAAAAAATTGTTAAACAGAATTTACAAAGTTTACAAAATTTAAAAAAGTTGAGGTGATCAATTTTTCATTTTATTTATCGCATCAAAGACATCCGTGTTCGAGTTTCAAATGCTGAACTTGAACTTCGAATTGTTCGTTTTGGTGGAAGTTTTGGGCTCATTGAATTCCTTTTTAGTGGCACAAATGAAGCATCAAAAGTTGTTCGGCGAATATTTCGTGAGACATGAACAATTTCATTTTTGTCATTGATATATGAATATAGACCATTATATGCCGTTGTATGATTGGCATTATTATTATTATTGTTTGAATTTAATGTACATCGAAAACAAGTAATTTGAAGGAATCGAACAACACTTGCTCGAATATGTTTCATTCGAAGAGCATAAATTAGAGGGTTTAAAAGGAGTTTAATTACAACCTAAAAATTTGCATATTATTAGTATACTTTAAATTTTTTGATAACTTACCAAAAAGTTTACTGTAGAATTTAGTAAGAATCCAACATGAAAACTAACTGATAGTCGATAAACAAAAATACATCCATCAATGCAAACCAACACGAAATACAGTACGCAAACCCCCCAAGACAGGGTAAATGTGGATAAAATTAACAAAGTTGTCCAAACTAATTTAATATTTGATTTAACTCTTCGATTATCTTGCAGCGAAAGATTTAGCTCATGCTTGGATTTGGCTTTAATAAGTGTAAATAAAATATATCCATATAAAGCAAAAGTGGCAAAAAGTGGAATCATAAAACTTGTAAAAACACAAAATCGAAATGGTAATCGCCGGTAAAAAGTCATTTGACAAGTTGGATGCCGAAATCCATCATTCGGAATCGCGATGAACCAAGTAAAAATAAAAAGAATTGGAACAATCCATAAAATAAAAATTAGAATACGCTGCCGTTTTGTTGTTAAAATTGTTTTATATCGAAGAGGATAAACAATTCCAACAAATTGATGAAGGGTTAAAGCAAGAATATGCAAATTTGAGGTTAACATTCCAGAGATTCGAAAGATCTCCAAAAATGCCGCAAAACATTCCATTCTTTTGTTGATGCCAAAAACGACGGGGAGATAACTGTTTACGATTAGGCCTGTGATCAAAAGGGATGCCGCCCAGGTATCGGCTGCTGCAAGACTAACACATAATCGATGATATGGATTTACAGGTTTTGAAAGCCATGGAGCAGAAATAACAATTAAGCCATTTCCGATTACAGCAATCTAAAAAATTTGCATAAATTTTAGGATTTGTTGAAAAAGGCATGTAACAGATGTTAATTATACTGTCCCCGGGTTCTATCTTAAGAGTTCATAACTGTACTTTATTCGATCCTTTAACATACAATATAAATATAATACATAACAACATTAAAATGAGAGCAGGCAGCTGACGACTGCCTCCTGCTTTGGCTCGCACATAGACTGACTTTGGCTGCGTCTTTCACAGCTATTTATACTTCGGCATTTCTCTTGAAATGCAGGCGTAACATACTCCCCACGTGAAACATTCGATGCCCTCATCGAATTAATTCAATAAATATAATAAATATGCTCTTTGGCATTTTAATAAGGTTCTGCAGCTTCTCTGGCTGGACCATTAAATAAATCAATAAAAATAATAAAAATAATAATGTGAGGGTTCTTTAAAATACTTCATTAATAAACATGAATGTTCACATATTTCTTTTAATTAAAGTCAGGTTGTGACATAAATAATAATATAATATAATTTAAACTTGCATTAATATTTGTGCGGCTTGTGTTATAAAACAGTAGATGGCTGGTTGTGTCTTTCGACTTGTCTTCAACCAACTGATTGTTTCCAATCCAATATATCAAAGTGAAATATTCATCTGCTTCATTCTCAACATGGGCTAAAGTCGGGTTGGGCTCGATTGTCACTTATCTGGCAGCCTCTCCTCCTTTGAGATTTGATGCCCACATCAAAGTTGTTCTCCAAGAGAAAGATGGAAAAAAAGGATCATTAAATATTTGCGTTGTTGTGTAGTAACAGTTATGGAGTCAATGTGCCTTCGAAAAATTTGTTCTTTTTTTTTGCTGTTGCTTTTCGGGAAAGAAATGTCGTCTTTCTTCTCACATGCTGGCTTTTTCAGAGAAATACTTGAGGCAATGGTGTAGCGAACTAAATTGGATGTCTTTTTCCTCTTTGGATGGACAAACATTTTGCTGCAGGCCGCAAAATGAAAGAGAAAAAAGAAGGATCGATAAAATAAAATAGAATAAAAGTTGGTAAAAAAATACAAATTACGAACTCTAAGACTCCCATAAGGACCTCCACTTGTAACAGATGTTAATTATACTGTCCCCGGGTTCTATCTTAAGAGTTCATAACTGTACTTTATTCGATCCTTTAACATACAATATAAATATAATACATAACAACATTAAAATGAGAGCAGGCAGCTGACGACTGCCTCCTGCTTTGGCTCGCACATAGACTGACTTTGGCTGCGTCTTTCACAGCTATTTATACTTCGGCATTTCTCTTGAAATGCAGGCGTAACAGGCAAAATCTTACTGTAAGAACTGCAACCATAATTGGAACAAGCCAAACATAAATTTGTTTAGCAAAAAGGATATATGGATGTACCAGGGGGATTGAAGTTACAGGGATTACGGTAGTTGATGAAATTACGGTAGAACTATTTATAATAAATGGATCAGGTCGAATAAAACTTTCCATTGGAATTGAAGGTGTTGTTGTGAAAACTTGATCAAAGCTTTCCAATATTGGTAATACAGTACTACTCAACATTTTTAGTTTTCTTATAAATTCATAATCAAACTACTGAAAAAAATGTTTTAAAGAATAAAAAATGGAATAAATTTTTATCTAAAGAAAAGGCAGGAAGATATTTTTAGAGGAAAGGCAAAAATGGGATATGCATATACGCATTTTTTATAATGTCATTAATTATGCATGTGGTCTGCCAAGAATCAAATATAATTAAATTAAAAAGAAAACACGCCTAATAAGAAATATAAAAAAAACCATATTGTTAAGTAATAATTATAACAAGGAAGAAAAAAAATCATCTTCGAAGAAGAAGAATGAAAAGTTTTCAGCAGGAGAGTAACAATGCAATTATTTTGGATAGGTTTTTTAAGAATCGAAAAAAGTGACAAAGTTTTTTTTAAAGAAAGGAAAAAAAGAAGGAACTTGAATTCAAAAAAAGTGCCTTTCTAGGGTGCCATAAAAGACCATGGGAGAAGCATAAAAGTAAGTAAAGTAACAAAGAGAGTGAAAAAAGGAAGGGAAATCCATGAACTAATTGCAATATAAAAAAAATTACGGCAACAAAAGGCAGCAGCAGACGACGGCAATATTGTTGAACCCGGAACCGCAACTTCAAGGAAGAAAAAAGTATAAAACCTTTTTATGATGAATTTATGCAAATTTCTCACGATGACTTTCTACTTAAACTTATTAAAATTAAAACGAAATGAAAAAATTCTTAAAAAGACATTTATTTTTATTTATTTATCAGATTTTATTTTTTTTAATCATAAAAGTTTAATAAAATTTTAATCTGGATTTAAAAAAAAGTATTTAAATTAAAAAAAGTAATAAAAACACTTCAATGATCAAATTTGCATACCACGCTTGATGAAAAAAGTATAACAAATGTGACACAAAAAAATATCAAAGCTAAAAGTAAAAACTTAAAATAGCATCTTCGAGGAAAATCTAAAATTGGCAGGGTTGGGGTTTTTTTAAATGCTGTATTATTTTTATTTTTAAAATAATTTCTTAAAAATCGAAGAAAATAGAAAAAAGTATATGCTTCAAACATCATACTTAAAAATAAAGAGTACTTTTATGGCAATTTCTTAGAAGATGAAAAAAAACATGAGAAAAAATAGAAACCTATAAATTTAAAATTTATTGGGTTTCTCTCTAATTATATGTGTCCATAAAAAATAAAAGAGGGGAGAAAGCCATAAAAAATAGGGCAAAAAAGATACACTTTTAATTTATCATAAATAAATAATCATCGAAAAACATTTGCATCCATTTTGTTTAAAAAAGGTGATTAAAAATGCTCGATTAATTAATAAACTTTAGTCAAAAAAGGGAAAAGTTTATTGGCAAAAACAAAGTTTTTTTTGGCAAGATTTCAAGAAAATGAAAAGGATGTTTTTCATTATTTGAAAATGATACATTATATTTACATTTTATTTTTTGCAATGCAAAAAGCATGTCTTTTTTGGGATTATTAAATTAAATATGTTTTTTGGGCAACAAAGTTTATTGAAGCAAAGATTTTTCGCCACCGCTTTCGCTGTTTTTTTAAGAAAAAGTAGTATTTTTTTGCTACATAAAAATATACGGTTGGCTTAATCTATCAAAAAAATAAATTTTATTTAATAAACGTCAAAAATATATATAACCAAAACCTAGCAAAACACACTTTTCTCAAAAAAGAGATACGTTTCAATATGTTTTATTTTTTGATGATGTAAAAAATATAAATATTTTACAAGGATGGGTTTCTGAAATTAGTATTCTGACCAAGTGGATTCAAGAAGGAAGAAAAAAAAGTGAAGGAGAAGAAAGATTAAAAAGTCCAAGAAAGAAGTTACAAAGAGAAAAAGAGCTGGAAAATGTCCAACAAAAAAGGCCTTCTTTTTTAAAATAATTGGAAGCAAATTTTAAATATTTAAAGAAACAAAGGTCAAAAATGCCTGAATTGAACAAAAGTTTTCGGGTTATGTTTTAAAAATGATGTTTTATTCCAAAGACCCGCTGTCATAATTTGCATAAAAGCAGACACGTTTTTTTCCAAGTAAAAGCAGCAAAAGAATTGTTATTTTTAAACTTTACCTTTTTTCAAAGAATGGCATTTTTCCAAAAGAATTTTCGCAGAAATCCCAAAAAAATTTTGAGAGGGCGAAAAAAAAGAAAGGAAGTTTTTTTTGACAAAGTTTAACAACAAAAAAAGTAAACTTTCAGGAAGTTTGGTTTTGTTCTTTTTTTGGGGGTTGTAAAAAATTGAAGTGTAACAAAAAAGCTGGACATGAACAATATATATACATTTTTTGATGCATTTATTATTATTACTTTTAAAGCAAAGAATTAAACTAAAAACTTTTATTAATGTATTCTTTTGAAAAAAAAACTGCAAAAAAGTAACAAAAAAAAAGTGACATTGTTTTATCAATAAAAAATGAATTGTTTTTGTTTGCTTTGTTTTATTCTGTTTTAAAAAAGGTCAAAAAGAAGTCAAGCGATCAAATTCGATGCTTTGGAACAAAAGAAAATTAGAAGAAGTAAATTGAAAAATACAATTTTAGTTTTCATGAATTTGTGATATTTTTCGAGCAAACTATATATATCTGTGACACAAAACATTATAAATCACAAGCATTAATATTCTCTTTTGTTAAATTTACAATTTTTTTTAAAACTAAAATCAAGTGAAAAACCGTATAGTTAAAAGAATATCAATTTAAATTTGTAAAAAATTATTGTTTTCTATTAATTTAATGTTTCATATTCGTTGAATATTCGGCATTCTCAAATGCATATTTTAAATAATAATTTATTATCAGTAAACATTTGAAATAAAACATAAAAATTAAAAAATTAAAAAAAAACTAAACAAATGTTTGCATCATCATCTTCTTCTTTTATGCTAATGAAAATACCAAAAATGAAAGAACCAAAAAGAAGATGAAAAAAGTGAATCGATTTCAACACGTATTTTTTTCTTTAAAGAAATTTAATGAAAAATCAAAATGCAAAGCAGTAAAAAACTTCAATGCTTTATTCTCTGACTTTTTTTGGCTTCAAAACTTCTTTGAATCCTCTGTTTTTCTTTTTTTTACTGTTTTTGAAGCTGATTTGGGTAAGATTTTGAATCACCTTGACACTTTCTGCAATGGTAGTTTTAGATTGTATAAATTGCTTTCAAATGATTAATAAACATTCTTAAATATTCAAATAAGAAAATCTAATGTTTTTGCATAAACATTTTTATTTTGGGAAAAAAGACTTTTTAAAACCGATTTCTTTGATGCTCGATTTTCTTCAGTTTGTTTTTGGCAGCAATCGTGTTTATACTTTTTGCAATTTTATTTTTACGCAAAAAAAAATTTCTTCCTTCGTACAAACAAAATCATTTCAATCAATAAATGAACAGGCACTTTTTTCTTTATTTCGATAACATTTGATTTCATTTTTTGAATATTCTAAAAAAAAAGAAATTAAATTCTAACATGTATACCATAGTTGTCTGAATGTTTTAATTCACGATTAATTAAAAAAATTAAATTGAATTAAAGAAAAAAACAGCAAGAAAAGGTTTTTTCCTTTAATAAAGAATTGTTACATAATTTTTCACCGTTCAAAGTTTTTTTTTATTTATTTTTCTTATGAATTATAGATTGCAGAATTTATAAAAAAGCAAAAACAATAATAAATACGAAATTTGAAGATTCAAAACAAAAATGACTCAACAGCAGTAGTGACTTGAAAAGCAACATTTCTTGTCTGATCCTTTTAGGTAATTTTACAGTTTCAATGAGCAGTTAAATAAATTTAAAATTACAATTTCTGGTTATTCAAAGACACATTCTCTATTATTTATGGAGGAATCATCAACATTAACCGAAATTGATATTTTTGTTTTCCTTAAAAGTGTTTCAAGTATAAAAAAGTAAAGATTTTTTCTTCAAATTCTAATATTCAAATAAAAATTTGTAAACTTTATTTCACCGCAAAAAAAATTTAAAAGAAAATGTTTCACTTGTGTATAAAAAGATTGCAACAAAAATTTCGCAATAGATTTTGTGTTTTCCCAGACATGACATTTTTTATACTTTTTTGCAATTTTTAGTTCAACGCAAAAAATTTTTCTTTATTTCTTTCAATAATAAACAATAACGTATTTTCTTTCCCTTCTTTTTCACTGTTTTAATGACTTAATTAAAATGGCCATTTTAAATGTTTTGATACGTACACTGTAATTTTTCATTAATTTTTAATTTTCGATCTATTGTAACTTAAAAAATTAAGGTAAAACCACCTCACCAAATTTCTTTCCAATAAATAGAGAATCGCCAACTGATATTTTTTTAAATTATTTAATGGTCGTTAGTTTTGTTCATTGTCACACTCTAAAAAGTATTCGGTATTTTCAAATGCATGCTTTTAATAATAATTTAATATCAGTAAAATTTTGAAATAAAACATAAAAATTAAAAAATTAAAAAAAAACTAAACAAATGTTTGCATCATCATCTTCTTCTTTTATGCTAATGAAAATACCAAAAATGAAAGAATCAAAAGAAGATGAAAAAAGTGAATTGATTTCAACACACCATTTTTTCTTAAAAATCAAAATGCAAAAAAGCTCAAATAAAGGAAGGGTGACAAACAATAATATATGACACTTTTTTCCTTCTTCCTTCTTCTTTCGTTCGATTAAATTCTGTTATGACTTTTAAATATTTAAATAAGTGCAATATAATTTTCTAAATGTTTTAACTTAAAATTTATTGTTACTGTCAAAAAACGGAATAAAGTAATGAAAAAAGGATAAGGAAAGCCAAATGATTTTTTTTCGTTAATAAAGAATTGTTAGATTATTTCCTCATTTGATATCGTTTCTTTTTGTAGCATAACATAATGTTTCAAAGAAGCAAAGGCAGTACTGAATTTTAAAAATGTTAAACTGGTGTCCTAAAAAGAAGCATTTCTTGTTTGATCTTTTGAGATAACTTGGCTATATAAGCATTTAATCTAGTTTAGTACTTGTGATGGGCAGTTAGATAAATTTATAATTACTTTTTATGATTATTTATACATTATTTCTCTTTAAATTAATTATGATTTTGACTCAGTCACTTGATTATTTTTACCATATACAAAATTTTTTTTGTTAAAAATGAAAAGTTAGAGCTTTAAGGGGGGAAATTTTATTAAATATTGAAATAAAAAATTGTAAACTTTTTGTCACCGCATCTTCAGTTTTTTGCGCCAAAATTGATCAATGTTGAAAAAAATTTTTAAAGAAAATGTTTCACTTGTATATAAAAAGATTACAATAAAAATTCGTTTTCCAAAGTCAGCGAAAAAACATTTTTATGCAACGATTTCGCAATAGATTTTGTGTTTTCCCAGACATGGCCTTTTTTCTACTTTTTGGATTTTTAGTTCACCGCATAAAAACGTTTCTTCATTTGTTTCAATCAATCAGTAAATAAAAAATGAATTTTCTACTTCTTCTTCTTTCGTTTTTTTTGATGACATAAAATGGCAATTTTAAATATTTTAATATGTACACCGTAATTTTTCTGAAATTCCTTATTTTATTTATTATAAATTTATAAAAATAAAGTAAAACACGATAAGCCACATCAGCATAATTCTTCTCCATTAAATAAAGAATTGCTCATTGATCTTTGTTACAAGAAAATTAAAAGAAAATGTTTCAAAGCAAAAAAATCACAAAACATTTTTCTAAACCAAAAGAAAACACGGTAATTTAAAAAATATCAATTTAAATTTGTCTAAAAATTATTGTTTATTTTTAATTTAATAATGGGTACTCTTTCTTTTTTAAAACAGAGCATTTTCAAAAGTTTAAAGTATTTTCAAATGTACACTTTCAATAATTATTTAACATCAGCAAACTTTGAAATATAACATAAAAATAAAAAATTCAAAAAAGACCAACTTGTTTTATGATTATGAAAATACGAATGATAAAACAACCAAATAAACGTTCGAATCTTGTTCTTTTATGCTAATGAAAATACCAAAAATGATGACCGAAAAGAAGATGAAGAAAGCGAATCGATTTCATTACATTTTTGTTTCTTGAAAATTCCGGATAAGTCAAAATGCAAAAAAAGTTTAATGCATAGAAATGCATCATTGCTTAATCTTTAAACATGAAGCTCCACAATTAATCACAAAATTGTTAAATGTTTTATTTATTGAAACATTAAAGTTTTATTCAACAAAAGAATGATAACCCTCAATTAAAATTATCACATAATTTCTAAAATTTTCGATTCTGATTTTAGCTTTTCTAAAATTTGTTATTTTTGATTGTTGTTTTGTTTTAAATTTTGCGGAAAATGAATGAATAAAAAATCTGATAATATGAAAAAATTTATTATTTTAACACTAATTTATTTATTTGTTTATTTTGTTTCACAAATTCAGAATGAATGCAAAAAACGTCAATGTGATATTTTAAAACTTTATTAGCTTCGGGGGTTCTTTGAATGCTATGATTTTCATCTTTTTAAAAATGCTGCATGTCTTATTTCTGCATTACTATGATTTTGAATCTTCATGGCACATTCGATAAGAGCAATCATTAAAGACATCGCTTTTAAATGATGCATAAATTTTTTTAAATATTCAAAGAACAACATCAATTTTTTTGTCACTAATATGTTCCTTTTGCAAAAAAATTCCTTTAAAAAAGGATGTCTTCAGTGCTCAGTTTTTTCATCGTGTTTTTGACTGGGACAGCAATTCTGTTTTAGCGCAAAAAAATATTTCATCATTTGTTTCGATCAATAAATAAGCAGGCATTGTTTTTATTCTATCTTTTTGATGATATTTTGTTGAGGTTTTTCAATATTTTAATAAGTTTACTTTAAATTTCAGTAATTCAAAATTAAGGTATCTTCAAATAATTTTAAAAGACAAAAAAGTCCTATTAATAAAGAATTATTAGATGATTTTTTCACAAAAATAATACAAAATTTATAGAACAAGACGATTCATTAAAATTAATACCACATTTCTGCTAGGCAGCCAAATAAATTTATAAATACTTATGATAATTATTCAAATTTATTATTTTTTATAAATTATTGCTTTGGCGTGTTGCCGCCATTCAGTTCTAAAACGCTGTCACATATTGATCTTATTGTTAATGATAAAAATTTATTAAGCATAAAAAAATATTGCATTCAACGTTAAATTCTATTAAATATTCAAATAAAAAATCGTAAAATTTTATTTCACTACAAAGTTTTTTGCGTAAAAAATCTGTTGAAAAGAAATCGCTAAAATGCAATTGTTTGAACGGCGAAAAATGTTGCGCAAAAAGGTTTTTTAAAGCAAAGGAAAGACTTAAAGTGAGTGCCTTCACATACATCAAATGCCGTAAACCGAAATAGGAATTGCAGAAACTTTTATTGGTTTGTGGTATTAATAGTTTGGACAAACAAATGCCATTCAGAGAAAAGGAAGGACAGACCATTTTTAAGCCACTCAATACTGTCGTTAAAAAATTTTGAGGTCAAAGTGTCCGTGTTTCCAGTAAATGCAAAGAAAATCATCAAATATGAAAAAAGCAACCATTGAACTTCCATAGTTTATTCAGTCGTACAACTTACCACTCACCAATGGCTTGGACAAAAGTTTTTGGAAGAAAATATTTCTCAGCCAAATCCGCTCAAAGTCAAGATTTTTCATTACCAAAAACAGTAATTTATTATTTGTGTTATCAGTCAAATAATATTTCTGCTCAACTTTATTTAAAACTTTATTTATCTTGCAAATATTTTTGGCCAAAACTAAAAATTTTGCCATGTGAGAAATTCGGTATTTTCAATTCGAATATTTCAGTACGTTATGGAAATATAGCAATTTCTTGTCCTCTTAATAATTTGGAATTGTTTGGGTTAAATCTTTCTATTTCAAAGACGATAAGAGTATTACAGATTGATTTATCTGAAACGGAGGACACAATCTTGGATTATAACATTCTATCCAAATCCCTAAAATTTGTTAAATTTATTAATGCTTGCGAAATTTCAATTATCAAACAAACAATTTCATTAAATGAATTCCAGATTTTAACAAAGAATGTTAAATATTTGAATATAATGTTTGTTAGAGTTAAAAATTCAAATGGTGAAATTACTCCATTACAGGATCTTCTGAAACTCGTTCCAAATGTACATGATTTTTCATTGTAAGATTTTTTCAAAAGTTAAACTTATGTTTTTTTCCTTTGTATGACCCACATTTAACACGGAGCATCTATTTTTTAGTAATTGTGAATCTCATTGTTATACTCCAGATACTTCAAAGCATATGGTTATGTTACCAATTTTTCGCAATCTTGAACGCTTTTCTATCGCAAATGTACCAGAAAATTTCAACAATGAGGGGTTTGCAGCATTTTTAAAGGTAATCTATTTTGAAAAATGGAATAACTACTTATTTTTTAAAAATTTAGAAAAACTTAAAAGAATCTTCATCTTTTTATGTTAAGTTCAGAAGAAACGTAGACATTCAACATAGAGTTAATTTAGAAACTCTGACAAAAGCAATTATTGATAAGTGGAAATCGGATCAAACAAAGCCTGTATGCCATATTAGTTAAAACCATATCGCTAATATAAACGATATTTATAAAGGAAAATACTGTTTATAATTTTATTGTTACCTTAAAGCATTAATAAATCTTTTTTTTGCTGCATTTGTTGTTTAATAATGAAGAATATTGAACAACAAATGCAGCTTTACAAAGTACTGTAGTGCTTTAAAATTATGCAAATTATAAATTTGTTCAGGCATATAGATAAAGTTAAAAAAATCAATTTTACAGATTATTCAAAGATCATCCTTTTGTTATTACTGATGTGATGTTTTGACATATTCTTTTGTTTTATTCTTTAACACTGACAAAAATCGATATTTTTTGGTGTTATTAGGCATGAAAAATTTTTGCTTTAAACGGGAAATTTTATTAAATATTGAAACAAAAATCATACAAACTAATTTCACCGCGAGCACACATTCTTGCGCCACTTACAACTTGTAAATGATCTCTGTTGAAAAAAAGTTAGAAGAAAATATTTCACTGGACAGTGCGCTGATGCCAAAAAACTAAAGCAAAAAAAGGCTTTTGTGTTCAGCGATTTTGCAAAACATGTTTTAATACCACCACAGCTGTCATCTACATAATGATATCGCATTTTTGTTTTAAAAATAGGTTTTGAAATTTTAACAGTAGACATATCCAACTTCTGATGGAGTTGAACCCCCATATTTTACCCATAAACTCGTCTAGTATAAGGTATAATTGTGGCAAAAATTTAGTTGCGGAATCCTCATACCGTAGATTTAACACTGACTTAATGTTACTGTAATATTATGGTAAACGATGAACGTATTTTGTAAGTCGAAAAACGTACTTTTCAAAACTATGAATCTACGGATCTCCCGAAGCGAAAACTTTCGAGAGGTCATACTGTAGGGTCAAATGCGCTTCCACATCAAGTATTAATACCACCCAACACAAGTTGTTCAAGTCCCCTTGCCTGTGTTTAAAAACGAAATTCCACTTTTTTTTGGCACACCCTGTACTTTTTAAATTTTTTGGCTTCAAAGCTTGTATGAATCCTCTGTTTTTCTTTTTTTAACTGTCTGTAATGCATTTTTGGGCTTGTTTGGTAAGATTTTGAATCACCTTGACACTTTCTACAGTGGTTTTTTAGATTTAAAAAATTTCTTTTATATGATTAATAAATATTCTAAAACATTCAAACCAGAAATGCAAATTTTTTTAAAAACGTATTTATTTTGGGAATAAAAATTTTTAAAAGCAATGTTTTCAGTGCTCGATTTTCTTCAGTTTGTTTTTGTCTGGAGGCAGCAATCGTTTTTATACTTTTTTTCAATTTTGTTTTAGCGCAAAAAAATTCTTCATTTGAACGAACAATATTCTTTTGATCAATAAATAAATAAACAGACACTTTTTTCTTCTTATTTTTTTTTGATACCATGATTTTAATTTTTAAATATTTTAATATTTATACCATAATTGTTTGAATGTTTTTATTCACGATTAATTGTGATTTAAAAAAAGTGTAAATAGGATTTTAATAAAAAACGGGATATATCCCAAAAACTGATTTTCCTTTAATAAAGAATTGTTATATAAATTTTGGTCATTTGAAGTTTTTTTATTTATATTAGTTTTCGAAAATTCATAGATTTGTACAAAAAAGTTGAATCTCAGCTTCTGTTCAACAATTTTTTAAGTTCATACAATTTTGAAATCAGAAAAAATTAGGGATGCTGGCGCGCCCGATTTTCCGAAAAAGGTGGGCGCGCCCGCCCGGGCGCGCCTGGGCGCATGCGCCCGTGACCTCAAAATCCAAATTTACTAATATGTACAGTATAAAAATGCCAAAAAGGGGTATTTTAGCTATAAATTGCATTATTTAAGCATGAATTTACTTATTTTTGTCGTTACTAATTTTTAAAGATAAGAAAACGTGAATTTTTTAAATTACATGTGTTACAGTATCCCAGGATACTGTAACACATGCTAAAAATTAAATACAACATAGCTAATTGTTCCACTTATCGTTTTTTGGCTTAAAAATGAAAATTATATAAGGAAATAATTTATTGTTTTGTCAATGTTTCGGAAAAAATTACCATCATTTGGATTTTGGACCGGGCGCAACCATCGGGCGCGCCCGGACGACAACACCTCTGCGCCCGGGCGCGCCACCCCATGACAACCCTAGAAAAAATAATTATGAAAGGAAATGTGATCACACTTCTTCGATTTGATAAATTAGACTTGTTAATTAATTTAATTTAATTTTATATTTGTGGTGAGCAGATAGATTAACCAAATATTACTTTTGATGATTATCCAAACATTATTCCTTTATAAATTATTAATGGCTGATTTTTGCTTACGATACAGTATTTTTACCACTGATATTTTTGTTTTTAAATACGAAAAGCTGAAGCTTCAAACGGGCAAATTCTGTTAAATATTCAAATAAATGATTATAAACGTTATTTTAACACAAGCACACATTTTTGCGCCATCAAATGATCTTTGTTGAAAAAAGTAAAAAGACAATGTTTCACTGCTTTATAAAAATAGTGCAATGAAACTTTTTTTTTAAGCAACAGAAAATTCTTTTTTGGTGCAACGATTTCGCAAAAGTCTATTGTTTTCGCAGACAAGGCATTTTTTATGCTTTTTTGTAATTTTTGTTTCATCACCAAATAAAATTTCTTCATTTTTTCAATCAATGTTTAAACAGCCAGTTTTTCCTTCTTCTGTATTTAGACGAAATTTTATTGGAGTTTTTGACTTTGCATTAGCTACTTTATTTATTTATTATTCAGTAGAAGTTTCTTAAATAAAAAAGCATATGCCTTAAGGAAAAAGACTTGAAAACCAAAAAAATGCTTATGACTTAGTGAATGAGTGCTGGAAAAGTGGATCCAGATAACCATCCACTTTTAAAGAAATAATAAATGTTGGAAAAGAAATTGTAAAATATTAGTATATCACATTATCAAAAACGGCCAAGGCCGTAGGGAGAAAAAAATTTCGCAGGGGGCATTTTCATTTCAAGGGGGGCACGCCTTTGATCTTTTGCCGCCTGATCACGGCGACGGCAAAAGATCAAAGAATTTTCTCGATTTCGGATGGGGGGGGGGGCACGTGCCCCAAATGCCCCCCCCTCCCTACAGCCTTGAAAACGGCTTACTGTAATTTGAATTAATCAAATAAAATTGTAGTACCAAAAAGAGGGTTAATTTTAACAGAAGCATCTTCAAATTTTTTATGAAATATAATAACAAAAAATGCAAATTTTTTGCAAAACCAAAGACAAAAAATAATTAACGTTTATAAACCATAACAGAAAAGGTGATTGCATAGCCATTTTATTATTACTTTGAAAATTTTCTCTCTATTGCATTTCTCCACATTTATCCCAAAGTAACGCAAAAGCCGAACAAATATATCATATAAATTTTGAGAATTATCGTAATGGCCGGGGCAAACAATAAAACTTCAAATCATCTTCTTCTTTTATGCTTATGAAAATACCAAAAATAAAAGAATCAAAAAGAAGATGAAGAAAGCGAATCGATTTCAACACATGTTTTTATATAAAAAAATTAAAGCAAAAAATAACAAATAAAGGAAGGGTGACAAATAAAAAATATGACACTTATTTCTTCCTTCTTCTTTCTTTCGATTAGATTCTGCTGTGATTTTTGAATATTTTAATAAGTGCAATATAATTTTCTAAATGTTTTTACTTAAAATTTATTGTAACTGATAAAAAATGGAATAAAGTAATAAAAAAAGGATAAGGAAAGCCAAATGATTTTTTTTCCGTTAATAAAGAATTGTTAGATTATTTTCTCATTTGATATCGTTTCTTTTTTTAATATAACATAATGTTTCAAAGAAGCAAAGGCAGTACTGAATTTTAAAAATGTTAAACTGGTGTCCTAAAAAGCAGCATTTCTTGCTTGATCTTTTGAGATAACTTGGCTATATAAGCATTTAATTTAGTTTAGTACTTGTGATGGGCAGATAGATAAATTTATAATTACTTTTGATGATTATTTATACATTATTTCTCTTTAAATTAATTATGATTTTGACCATTTTTTAATCTTTGGATTATTTCTACCATATACAAAAACTGATTTTATTTGTTCAAAACGAAAGGTTTAAGCTTTAAACGGGCAAATTCTATTAAATATTTAAAAAAAAATTGTTAACTTTTTGTCACCGCAACTTCAGTTTTCTGCGCCAAAATTGATCAATGTTGTAAAAAAATTTAAAAAGAAAATGTTTCACTTATGTATAAAAAGATTGCAATAAAAATTTGTTTTCCAAAGTCAGCGAAAAAACATTTTTATGCAACGATTTCGCAATAGATTTTGTGTTTTCCCAGACATGACATTTGTTATACTTTTTGAAATTTTCAATTCAGCGCAAAAATATATTGCTTTATTTGTTTCAATCATAAAATTAAAAAAATAAATTTTCTACTTCTTCTTTGTTTTTTTTTGACGACTTAAAATGGCAATTTTAAATATTTTGATATTTACATTTTTCTGAAATTTTTTATTTTATTTATTATAAATTTAAAAAAATAAGGTAAAACTCGATAAGCCACCTCAGCATAATTCTTCTCCATTAAATAAAGAATTACTCACTGATCTTTGTTGACAAAGAAAATTAAAAGAAAATGTTTCAAAGCAAAAAAATCACAGAATATTTTTCTAAACCATGAGAAAACACGGCAATTTAAAAAATATCTATTTGAATTTGTCTATAAATTATTCTTTATTTTTAATTTAATAATGGATACTTTTTCTTTTTAAAAACAGAGCATTTTTAAAAGTTTACGGTATTTTCAAATGCATACTTTCAATAATTATTTAACATCAGCAAACTTTGAAATAAAACATAAAAATAAAAAATTCAAAAAAGACTAAACGCATAATTTTCTTGTTTTATTATTATGAAAATACCAAAATTATAAAAGAGCCGAAAAGAAGATGACGAAAGCGATTCAATTTCATTACATTTTTTTTTCTTAATAAAAAGGATAAGTCAAAATGCAAAAAAAGTTGAATGCATAGAAATGCACCATTGCTTAATCTTTAAACATGAAGCTCAACAATTAATCACAAAATTGTTAAATGTTTGATTTATTGAAACAATTAAAATTTTATTCGACAAAAGAATGATAACCATGAATTAAAATTATCACATAATTTCTAAAATTTTCGGTTCTGATTTTAGCTTCGCTAAAATTTGTTATTTATGATTGTTGTTTTGTTTTAAAATTTTGCGGAAAATGAATGAATAAAAAATCTGATAACATGGAAAAATCTTTTATTAAAACACTAATTTATTTATTTGTTTATATTTTTTAACAAATTCAGAATGAATCCAAAAAACTTCAACGTCATATTTTTAAACTTTACTAGCTTCGAAGGTTCTATGAATGCTTTGTTTTTCATCTTTTTAAAAAGCGAGCACTTTTTGGTTCGAAATTGCCGAGATTTTAAATCTTCATGACACTTTCAATCAGAGCAATCTTAAAAAAACATCGCTTTTAAATGTCGCATAAATTTTTTAAAATATTCAAAGAACAAAATCATTTTTTTGTCACTAAAATGTTCATTTTGCGAAAAAACTGCTGTAAAAAAGGATGTCTTCAGTGCTCAATTTTTTTCATTGTGTTTTTGACTGGGACAGCAATTCTGTTTTAGCGCAACAAAATATTTCATCATTTGTTTCAATCCAGGGGTCGAAAATGCGGCCGGCCGGCCTCGGGCCAGGCCGGCTGGGTTCCTTACGGCCGCGTGCCGGCCCGGCCGTGAATTTTTGGAAAATTCTTTGTTTTTCGCCTATAAAATTAAAAAACCGGGCGGCTGCAGGCCGGCCGGCCGAAAATGTTAGGCCGCGAGGCCGGCCCGGCCGTCTATTTTTCGGCCGCGGGCCGGCCCGGCCGGAAATTTCGGCCGCATTTTCGACCCCTGTTTCAATCAATAAATCAGCATACACTTTTTTTTTTATTCTTTCTTTTTGATGACATTTTGTTGAGGTTTTTGAACATTTTAATAAATAGACTTTAACTGTCTAAACGTTTGAATTATAATAAATGTGTTTTTAAAAGACCAACAAAAGTCAAAATAAACTTCCCATTAATAAACAATTATTAGATGATTTTTTCACAAAAACAATACAAAATTTATAGAACAAGACGATTCATTAAAATTAATACCACATTTCTGCTAGGCAGCCAAATAAATTTATAAATACTTATGATAATTATTCAAATTTATTATTTTTTATAAATTATTGCTTTGGCGTGTTGCCGCCATTCAGTTCTAAAACGCTGTCACATATTGATCTTATTGTTAATGATAAAAATTTATTAAGCATAAAAAAATATTGCATTCAACGTTAAATTCTATTAAATATTCAAATAAAAAATCGTAAAATTTTATTTCACTACAAAGTTTTTTGCGTAAAAAATCTGTTGAAAAGAAATCGCTAAAATGCAATTGTTTGAACGGCGAAAAATGTTGCGCAAAAAGGTTTTTTAAAGCAAAGGAAAGACTTAAAGTGAGTGCCTTCACATACATCAAATGCCGTAAACCGAAATAGGAATTGCAGAAACTTTTATTGGTTTGTGGTATTAATAGTTTGGACAAACAAATGCCATTCAGAGAAAAGGAAGGACAGACCATTTTTAAGCCACTCAATACTGTCGTTAAAAAATTTTGAGGTCAAAGTGTCCGTGTTTCCAGTAAATGCAAAGAAAATCATCAAATATGAAAAAAGCAACCATTGAACTTCCATAGTTTATTCAGTCGTACAACTTACCACTCACCAATGGCTTGGACAAAAGTTTTTGGAAGAAAATATTTCTCAGCCAAATCCGCTCAAAGTCAAGATTTTTCATTACCAAAAACAGTAATTTATTATTTGTGTTATCAGTCAAATAATATTTCTGCTCAACTTTATTTAAAACTTTATTTATCTTGCAAATATTTTTGGCCAAAACTAAAAATTTTGCCATGTGAGAAATTCGGTATTTTCAATTCGAATATTTCAGTACGTTATGGAAATATAGCAATTTCTTGTCCTCTTAATAATTTGGAATTGTTTGGGTTAAATCTTTCTATTTCAAAGACGATAAGAGTATTACAGATTGATTTATCTGAAACGGAGGACACAATCTTGGATTATAACATTCTATCCAAATCCCTAAAATTTGTTAAATTTATTAATGCTTGCGAAATTTCAATTATCAAACAAACAATTTCATTAAATGAATTCCAGATTTTAACAAAGAATGTTAAATATTTGAATATAATGTTTGTTAGAGTTAAAAATTCAAATGGTGAAATTACTCCATTACAGGATCTTCTGAAACTCGTTCCAAATGTACATGATTTTTCATTGTAAGATTTTTTCAAAAGTTAAACTTATGTTTTTTTCCTTTGTATGACCCACATTTAACACGGAGCATCTATTTTTTAGTAATTGTGAATCTCATTGTTATACTCCAGATACTTCAAAGCATATGGTTATGTTACCAATTTTTCGCAATCTTGAACGCTTTTCTATCGCAAATGTACCAGAAAATTTCAACAATGAGGGGTTTGCAGCATTTTTAAAGGTAATCTATTTTGAAAAATGGAATAACTACTTATTTTTTAAAAATTTAGAAAAACTTAAAAGAATCTTCATCTTTTTATGTTAAGTTCAGAAGAAACGTAGACATTCAACATAGAGTTAATTTAGAAACTCTGACAAAAGCAATTATTGATAAGTGGAAATCGGATCAAACAAAGCCTGTATGCCATATTAGTTAAAACCATATCGCTAATATAAACGATATTTATAAAGGAAAATACTGTTTATAATTTTATTGTTACCTTAAAGCATTAATAAATCTTTTTTTTGCTGCATTTGTTGTTTAATAATGAAGAATATTGAACAACAAATGCAGCTTTACAAAGTACTGTAGTGCTTTAAAATTATGCAAATTATAAATTTGTTCAGGCATATAGATAAAGTTAAAAAAATCAATTTTACAGATTATTCAAAGATCATCCTTTTGTTATTACTGATGTGATGTTTTGACATATTCTTTTGTTTTATTCTTTAACACTGACAAAAATCGATATTTTTTGGTGTTATTAGGCATGAAAAATTTTTGCTTTAAACGGGAAATTTTATTAAATATTGAAACAAAAATCATACAAACTAATTTCACCGCGAGCACACATTCTTGCGCCACTTACAACTTGTAAATGATCTCTGTTGAAAAAAAGTTAGAAGAAAATATTTCACTGGACAGTGCGCTGATGCCAAAAAACTAAAGCAAAAAAAGGCTTTTGTGTTCAGCGATTTTGCAAAACATGTTTTAATACCACCACAGCTGTCATCTACATAATGATATCGCATTTTTGTTTTAAAAATAGGTTTTGAAATTTTAACAGTAGACATATCCAACTTCTGATGGAGTTGAACCCCCATATTTTACCCATAAACTCGTCTAGTATAAGGTATAATTGTGGCAAAAATTTAGTTGCGGAATCCTCATACCGTAGATTTAACACTGACTTAATGTTACTGTAATATTATGGTAAACGATGAACGTATTTTGTAAGTCGAAAAACGTACTTTTCAAAACTATGAATCTACGGATCTCCCGAAGCGAAAACTTTCGAGAGGTCATACTGTAGGGTCAAATGCGCTTCCACATCAAGTATTAATACCACCCAACACAAGTTGTTCAAGTCCCCTTGCCTGTGTTTAAAAACGAAATTCCACTTTTTTTTGGCACACCCTGTACTTTTTAAATTTTTTGGCTTCAAAGCTTGTATGAATCCTCTGTTTTTCTTTTTTTAACTGTCTGTAATGCATTTTTGGGCTTGTTTGGTAAGATTTTGAATCACCTTGACACTTTCTACAGTGGTTTTTTAGATTTAAAAAATTTCTTTTATATGATTAATAAATATTCTAAAACATTCAAACCAGAAATGCAAATTTTTTTAAAAACGTATTTATTTTGGGAATAAAAATTTTTAAAAGCAATGTTTTCAGTGCTCGATTTTCTTCAGTTTGTTTTTGTCTGGAGGCAGCAATCGTTTTTATACTTTTTTTCAATTTTGTTTTAGCGCAAAAAAATTCTTCATTTGAACGAACAATATTCTTTTGATCAATAAATAAATAAACAGACACTTTTTTCTTCTTATTTTTTTTTGATACCATGATTTTAATTTTTAAATATTTTAATATTTATACCATAATTGTTTGAATGTTTTTATTCACGATTAATTGTGATTTAAAAAAAGTGTAAATAGGATTTTAATAAAAAACGGGATATATCCCAAAAACTGATTTTCCTTTAATAAAGAATTGTTATATAAATTTTGGTCATTTGAAGTTTTTTTATTTATATTAGTTTTCGAAAATTCATAGATTTGTACAAAAAAGTTGAATCTCAGCTTCTGTTCAACAATTTTTTAAGTTCATACAATTTTGAAATCAGAAAAAATTAGGGATGCTGGCGCGCCCGATTTTCCGAAAAAGGTGGGCGCGCCCGCCCGGGCGCGCCTGGGCGCATGCGCCCGTGACCTCAAAATCCAAATTTACTAATATGTACAGTATAAAAATGCCAAAAAGGGGTATTTTAGCTATAAATTGCATTATTTAAGCATGAATTTACTTATTTTTGTCGTTACTAATTTTTAAAGATAAGAAAACGTGAATTTTTTAAATTACATGTGTTACAGTATCCCAGGATACTGTAACACATGCTAAAAATTAAATACAACATAGCTAATTGTTCCACTTATCGTTTTTTGGCTTAAAAATGAAAATTATATAAGGAAATAATTTATTGTTTTGTCAATGTTTCGGAAAAAATTACCATCATTTGGATTTTGGACCGGGCGCAACCATCGGGCGCGCCCGGACGACAACACCTCTGCGCCCGGGCGCGCCACCCCATGACAACCCTAGAAAAAATAATTATGAAAGGAAATGTGATCACACTTCTTCGATTTGATAAATTAGACTTGTTAATTAATTTAATTTAATTTTATATTTGTGGTGAGCAGATAGATTAACCAAATATTACTTTTGATGATTATCCAAACATTATTCCTTTATAAATTATTAATGGCTGATTTTTGCTTACGATACAGTATTTTTACCACTGATATTTTTGTTTTTAAATACGAAAAGCTGAAGCTTCAAACGGGCAAATTCTGTTAAATATTCAAATAAATGATTATAAACGTTATTTTAACACAAGCACACATTTTTGCGCCATCAAATGATCTTTGTTGAAAAAAGTAAAAAGACAATGTTTCACTGCTTTATAAAAATAGTGCAATGAAACTTTGTACCAGAAAATTTCAACAATGAGGGGTTTGCAGCATTTTTAAAGGTAATCTATTTTGAAAAATGGAATAACTACTTATTTTTTAAAAATTTAGAAAAACTTAAAAGAATCTTCATCTTTTTATGTTAAGTTCAGAAGAAACGTAGACATTCAACATAGAGTTAATTTAGAAACTCTGACAAAAGCAATTATTGATAAGTGGAAATCGGATCAAACAAAGCCTGTATGCCATATTAGTTAAAACCATATCGCTAATATAAACGATATTTATAAAGGAAAATACTGTTTATAATTTTATTGTTACCTTAAAGCATTAATAAATCTTTTTTTTGCTGCATTTGTTGTTTAATAATGAAGAATATTGAACAACAAATGCAGCTTTACAAAGTACTGTAGTGCTTTAAAATTATGCAAATTATAAATTTGTTCAGGCATATAGATAAAGTTAAAAAAATCAATTTTACAGATTATTCAAAGATCATCCTTTTGTTATTACTGATGTGATGTTTTGACATATTCTTTTGTTTTATTCTTTAACACTGACAAAAATCGATATTTTTTGGTGTTATTAGGCATGAAAAATTTTTGCTTTAAACGGGAAATTTTATTAAATATTGAAACAAAAATCATACAAACTAATTTCACCGCGAGCACACATTCTTGCGCCACTTACAACTTGTAAATGATCTCTGTTGAAAAAAAGTTAGAAGAAAATATTTCACTGGGCAGTGCGCTGGTGCCAAAAAAACTAAAGCAAAAAAAGGCTTTTGTGTACAACAATTTTACAAAACAAGTTTTCCTACCTCCACAGCTGTCATGTACATAATGATGCTAAAAAAAATTAACAATTTTGAAATTATCTAAAATATCGCATTTTTGTTTAAAAAAATAGGTTTTGAAATTTTAACCGTAGACATATCCAACTTCTTTTTAGGTCATTGGACTATAGGAATTTCATTAAATTTAATTTAACATTTGTGATGGGCAGCCAGATAAATCAAAATTTACTTTTGATAATTATTCGAACATCTCTCTATTAATTATTAATGCTTTGTTGTTTGATTATCATATACAAAAACTAACATTTTTGTTGATGATAAAAAAACAAAACTTTTAAAAGCAAACTCAATTAAATATTCAAATAAAAAATTGAAAACTTTATTTTCCCGCAAGCATACATTCTAACGAAAAAAGATTTCTGTTAAAAAAAGTGAAAAGAAAATATTTCATTTGGGTATAAAAATATCGCAATGAAGCATTTTTTAGAAGTAAAAGAAAAGGATATTTTGTGCAACGATAGATTTTGTGTTTTCCCAGACATGGTGTTTTTTACATTTTGTGCAACTTTATTTCAGCGGAAAAAGTATTTCATCATTTTTTTCAATCAATAAAAAAACCAGTCGCTTTTTTTGTCTTCTCGATTTTGTCGAATTTTTTTTGGAGGTTTTGAATATTTTGGAACGGTCATTATAATTGTTTGAATGTTTTTATTGGCTATGAATATCAGAACCACTTATTTTTCGAACTTTTTTATTTTTTAACAATGACAAAAATTGATGATATTTCATTAAACAAGAATGCTTCATTAAATATAAAAAATTATCACTTTGAAGGAGATGTTTCATTAAAAAAAGGTTAGCTGCAAACAAGTATGTCATTGCTTAATGTTGAAATATCCGTTTTTCCAAAATTGTTGAATGTATGATTTATTGAAACATAAAAGTTTGAATCAACAAAAAAACGATATGCCTGAAAAGTTTCATAATTTAATTTAAAATTACAATTATAATTCTAAAAATATTCTTTCTCGGGTATTATTTTTAACTTTTCAAACATTTGTTATTATTCATTGTTGCATTACTTTTGTTTTACAATTTGTGGAAAATGAATGACTAAAAAATATAAAATCTGATATTATGGTAAAATTTTTTCTTAAAACACAAATTTATTTATATGTTCATATTGTTTCACAAATCCACAATGAATGCAAAAAACTTCAAAGTGATATTTTTTAACTTTATTAGTTTCGGAGGTTTTTTGAATGCTTTATTTCTCATCATTGGCGTAAACTAAAAATTTTGCCATGTGAAAAACAGTGTTTGTGTTTTTGGTCAAACACCGCCGCCTGCGCCACCGCCGGCGACGCTGCCGCCGCCAGCGGCATCCTTTGATCTTCGGCAAATCTCTTTGAGTTTTTCGGATTACCGCCGCCGACGCCGCCGCCACCCTCGGCAGCGCTGCCGGCGGTGGCGGCGCGAAAACACTGGTGAAAAATTCAGTATTTTAAATTCAAATATTTCAGTACGTTATGGAAATAAAGCAATTGATTGTCCTCTTAAAAATTTGGAACTGTTTGGTTTAAAACTTTCCATTTCAAAGGCAATAAGTGTACTGCAGATTGATTTATCTGAAACGGAGGACACAATTTTGGATTATAACATTCTATCCAAATCCCTAAAATTTGTTAAATTTATTAATGCTTGCGAAATTTCAATTATCAAACAAACAATTTCATTAAATGAATTCCAGATTTTAACAAAGAATGTTAAATATTTGAATATAATGTTTGTTAGAGTTAAAAATTCAAATGGTGAAATTACTCCATTACAGGATCTTCTGAAACTCGTTCCAAATGTACATGATTTTTCATTGTAAGATTTTTTCAAAAGTTAAACTTATGTTTTTTTCCTTTGTATGACCCACATTTAACACGGAGCATCTATTTTTTAGTAATTGTGAATCTCATTGTTATACTCCAGATACTTCAAAGCATATGGTTATGTTACCAATTTTTCGCAATCTTGAACGCTTTTCTATCGCAAATGTACCAGAAAATTTCAACAATGAGGGGTTTGCAGCATTTTTAAAGGTAATCTATTTTGAAAAATGGAATAACTACTTATTTTTTAAAAATTTAGAAAAACTTAAAAGAATCTTCATCTTTTTATGTTAAGTTCAGAAGAAACGTAGACATTCAACATAGAGTTAATTTAGAAACTCTGACAAAAGCAATTATTGATAAGTGGAAATCGGATCAAACAAAGCCTGTATGCCATATTAGTTAAAACCATATCGCTAATATAAACGATATTTATAAAGGAAAATACTGTTTATAATTTTATTGTTACCTTAAAGCATTAATAAATCTTTTTTTTGCTGCATTTGTTGTTTAATAATGAAGAATATTGAACAACAAATGCAGCTTTACAAAGTACTGTAGTGCTTTAAAATTATGCAAATTATAAATTTGTTCAGGCATATAGATAAAGTTAAAAAAATCAATTTTACAGATTATTCAAAGATCATCCTTTTGTTATTACTGATGTGATGTTTTGACATATTCTTTTGTTTTATTCTTTAACACTGACAAAAATCGATATTTTTTGGTGTTATTAGGCATGAAAAATTTTTGCTTTAAACGGGAAATTTTATTAAATATTGAAACAAAAATCATACAAACTAATTTCACCGCGAGCACACATTCTTGCGCCACTTACAACTTGTAAATGATCTCTGTTGAAAAAAAGTTAGAAGAAAATATTTCACTGGACAGTGCGCTGATGCCAAAAAACTAAAGCAAAAAAAGGCTTTTGTGTTCAGCGATTTTGCAAAACATGTTTTAATACCACCACAGCTGTCATCTACATAATGATATCGCATTTTTGTTTTAAAAATAGGTTTTGAAATTTTAACAGTAGACATATCCAACTTCTGATGGAGTTGAACCCCCATATTTTACCCATAAACTCGTCTAGTATAAGGTATAATTGTGGCAAAAATTTAGTTGCGGAATCCTCATACCGTAGATTTAACACTGACTTAATGTTACTGTAATATTATGGTAAACGATGAACGTATTTTGTAAGTCGAAAAACGTACTTTTCAAAACTATGAATCTACGGATCTCCCGAAGCGAAAACTTTCGAGAGGTCATACTGTAGGGTCAAATGCGCTTCCAAATCAAGTATTAATACCACCCAACACAAGTTGTTCAAGTCCCCTTGCCTGTGTTTAAAAACGAAATTCCACTTTTTTTTGGCACACCCTGTACTTTTTAAATTTTTTGGCTTCAAAGCTTGTATGAATCCTCTGTTTTTCTTTTTTTAACTGTCTGTAATGCATTTTTGGGCTTGTTTGGTAAGATTTTGAATCACCTTGACACTTTCTACAGTGGTTTTTTAGATTTAAAAAATTTCTTTTATATGATTAATAAATATTCTAAAACATTCAAACCAGAAATGCAAATTTTTTTAAAAACGTATTTATTTTGGGAATAAAAATTTTTAAAAGCAATGTTTTCAGTGCTCGATTTTCTTCAGTTTGTTTTTGTCTGGAGGCAGCAATCGTTTTTATACTTTTTTTCAATTTTGTTTTAGCGCAAAAAAATTCTTCATTTGAACGAACAATATTCTTTTGATCAATAAATAAATAAACAGACACTTTTTTCTTCTTATTTTTTTTTGATACCATGATTTTAATTTTTAAATATTTTAATATTTATACCATAATTGTTTGAATGTTTTTATTCACGATTAATTGTGATTTAAAAAAAGTGTAAATAGGATTTTAATAAAAAACGGGATATATCCCAAAAACTGATTTTCCTTTAATAAAGAATTGTTATATAAATTTTGGTCATTTGAAGTTTTTTTATTTATATTAGTTTTCGAAAATTCATAGATTTGTACAAAAAAGTTGAATCTCAGCTTCTGTTCAACAATTTTTTAAGTTCATACAATTTTGAAATCAGAAAAAATTAGGGATGCTGGCGCGCCCGATTTTCCGAAAAAGGTGGGCGCGCCCGCCCGGGCGCGCCTGGGCGCATGCGCCCGTGACCTCAAAATCCAAATTTACTAATATGTACAGTATAAAAATGCCAAAAAGGGGTATTTTAGCTATAAATTGCATTATTTAAGCATGAATTTACTTATTTTTGTCGTTACTAATTTTTAAAGATAAGAAAACGTGAATTTTTTAAATTACATGTGTTACAGTATCCCAGGATACTGTAACACATGCTAAAAATTAAATACAACATAGCTAATTGTTCCACTTATCGTTTTTTGGCTTAAAAATGAAAATTATATAAGGAAATAATTTATTGTTTTGTCAATGTTTCGGAAAAAATTACCATCATTTGGATTTTGGACCGGGCGCAACCATCGGGCGCGCCCGGACGACAACACCTCTGCGCCCGGGCGCGCCACCCCATGACAACCCTAGAAAAAATAATTATGAAAGGAAATGTGATCACACTTCTTCGATTTGATAAATTAGACTTGTTAATTAATTTAATTTAATTTTATATTTGTGGTGAGCAGATAGATTAACCAAATATTACTTTTGATGATTATCCAAACATTATTCCTTTATAAATTATTAATGGCTGATTTTTGCTTACGATACAGTATTTTTACCACTGATATTTTTGTTTTTAAATACGAAAAGCTGAAGCTTCAAACGGGCAAATTCTGTTAAATATTCAAATAAATGATTATAAACGTTATTTTAACACAAGCACACATTTTTGCGCCATCAAATGATCTTTGTTGAAAAAAGTAAAAAGACAATGTTTCACTGCTTTATAAAAATAGTGCAATGAAACTTTGTACCAGAAAATTTCAACAATGAGGGGTTTGCAGCATTTTTAAAGGTAATCTATTTTGAAAAATGGAATAACTACTTATTTTTTAAAAATTTAGAAAAACTTAAAAGAATCTTCATCTTTTTATGTTAAGTTCAGAAGAAACGTAGACATTCAACATAGAGTTAATTTAGAAACTCTGACAAAAGCAATTATTGATAAGTGGAAATCGGATCAAACAAAGCCTGTATGCCATATTAGTTAAAACCATATCGCTAATATAAACGATATTTATAAAGGAAAATACTGTTTATAATTTTATTGTTACCTTAAAGCATTAATAAATCTTTTTTTTGCTGCATTTGTTGTTTAATAATGAAGAATATTGAACAACAAATGCAGCTTTACAAAGTACTGTAGTGCTTTAAAATTATGCAAATTATAAATTTGTTCAGGCATATAGATAAAGTTAAAAAAATCAATTTTACAGATTATTCAAAGATCATCCTTTTGTTATTACTGATGTGATGTTTTGACATATTCTTTTGTTTTATTCTTTAACACTGACAAAAATCGATATTTTTTGGTGTTATTAGGCATGAAAAATTTTTGCTTTAAACGGGAAATTTTATTAAATATTGAAACAAAAATCATACAAACTAATTTCACCGCGAGCACACATTCTTGCGCCACTTACAACTTGTAAATGATCTCTGTTGAAAAAAAGTTAGAAGAAAATATTTCACTGGGCAGTGCGCTGGTGCCAAAAAAACTAAAGCAAAAAAAGGCTTTTGTGTACAACAATTTTACAAAACAAGTTTTCCTACCTCCACAGCTGTCATGTACATAATGATGCTAAAAAAAATTAACAATTTTGAAATTATCTAAAATATCGCATTTTTGTTTAAAAAAATAGGTTTTGAAATTTTAACCGTAGACATATCCAACTTCTTTTTAGGTCATTGGACTATAGGAATTTCATTAAATTTAATTTAACATTTGTGATGGGCAGCCAGATAAATCAAAATTTACTTTTGATAATTATTCGAACATCTCTCTATTAATTATTAATGCTTTGTTGTTTGATTATCATATACAAAAACTAACATTTTTGTTGATGATAAAAAAACAAAACTTTTAAAAGCAAACTCAATTAAATATTCAAATAAAAAATTGAAAACTTTATTTTCCCGCAAGCATACATTCTAACGAAAAAAGATTTCTGTTAAAAAAAGTGAAAAGAAAATATTTCATTTGGGTATAAAAATATCGCAATGAAGCATTTTTTAGAAGTAAAAGAAAAGGATATTTTGTGCAACGATAGATTTTGTGTTTTCCCAGACATGGTGTTTTTTACATTTTGTGCAACTTTATTTCAGCGGAAAAAGTATTTCATCATTTTTTTCAATCAATAAAAAAACCAGTCGCTTTTTTTGTCTTCTCGATTTTGTCGAATTTTTTTTGGAGGTTTTGAATATTTTGGAACGGTCATTATAATTGTTTGAATGTTTTTATTGGCTATGAATATCAGAACCACTTATTTTTCGAACTTTTTTATTTTTTAACAATGACAAAAATTGATGATATTTCATTAAACAAGAATGCTTCATTAAATATAAAAAATTATCACTTTGAAGGAGATGTTTCATTAAAAAAAGGTTAGCTGCAAACAAGTATGTCATTGCTTAATGTTGAAATATCCGTTTTTCCAAAATTGTTGAATGTATGATTTATTGAAACATAAAAGTTTGAATCAACAAAAAAACGATATGCCTGAAAAGTTTCATAATTTAATTTAAAATTACAATTATAATTCTAAAAATATTCTTTCTCGGGTATTATTTTTAACTTTTCAAACATTTGTTATTATTCATTGTTGCATTACTTTTGTTTTACAATTTGTGGAAAATGAATGACTAAAAAATATAAAATCTGATATTATGGTAAAATTTTTTCTTAAAACACAAATTTATTTATATGTTCATATTGTTTCACAAATCCACAATGAATGCAAAAAACTTCAAAGTGATATTTTTTAACTTTATTAGTTTCGGAGGTTTTTTGAATGCTTTATTTCTCATCATTGGCGTAAACTAAAAATTTTGCCATGTGAAAAACAGTGTTTGTGTTTTTGGTCAAACACCGCCGCCTGCGCCACCGCCGGCGACGCTGCCGCCGCCAGCGGCATCCTTTGATCTTCGGCAAATCTCTTTGAGTTTTTCGGATTACCGCCGCCGACGCCGCCGCCACCCTCGGCAGCGCTGCCGGCGGTGGCGGCGCGAAAACACTGGTGAAAAATTCAGTATTTTAAATTCAAATATTTCAGTACGTTATGGAAATAAAGCAATTGATTGTCCTCTTAAAAATTTGGAACTGTTTGGTTTAAAACTTTCCATTTCAAAGGCAATAAGTGTACTGCAGATTGATTTATCTGAAACGGAGGACACAATTTTGGGATAAAAAATTTTATTGAAATCCCTGAAATTTGTTAAATTTCTTAATGCTCGGGAAATTTCAATTATTAAACAGACAATGTCATTAAATGAATTCCAGATTTTAACAAAGAATGTTAAAAATTTGAATATAATGTTTGTTAGAGTTAAAAATTCAAATTGTGAAATTACTCCATTACAGGATCTTTCGAAAAAAACAAAAAAATAAAATGAGTGAGTTTAAAGTTGAGAATAAAGTCAGCCGATTTGCACATTAACTTAAGCATTTGTTTTTTCTTTCTAGAAATCAGCAAAAAAAACCTGAACTTGAGGTTTTTTTAATTTTATTGGCTACAAAGCTTCTATGTTTCTTCTGTTTTTCTTTTTTTTAAATATTGAAGAATTTGATTCAGTGACATTTTCAATCTACATGACGCTTTTTAGAAGGGTATATTTTATAGATTGTATAAATCGCTTTTAAATGAAAATTAAATTTTTACAAATATTCAAATAAGAAAAGCAATTTTTTTTTCATAAAAATGTTTATTCCGCAAACAACTTTCTTTTAAAAAACGATGTTTTCAGTGCTCAATTTTGTTCAGTTTGTTTTTGTCTGGAGCAGAAATAGTTTTTAAAAATTTATAATTTGCAATTTTATTTTAGTGCGAAAAAAATGTTTCTTCACTAGATTTCATTCACAAGCACTTTTATCTTCTTGTCTGTTTCGATTCAGTTTAATGTCTTTTTGAATATTTTAATATAATAATTTGAATCTTTTAACTTGCATTTACTGTAATTTAAAAAAATATTTATCTGGATTGAAGTAACAAGAAGAAGTCACTGGACAATTACAATTCTTTAATAAAATAAATTGGTATTTTTCTTTCAAATTTGGGTTTTTTGTTGCTATTTTGAAAAAAAGTTAAAACAAAATGCATCAAAGGTGCGAAAAATAAAGAAAAATTAACGTTTTTCTAAAGCAAACGAAAGATTTAAAAAGCCCTTTTGGGCACATTAATTGCAGTTAACTGAATGAATATAAAAACATTATGAGTGATATTTTTAAACTTTTCCAGGTTCAAAGGTTCCTTGAATCCTCTGTTTTTATATATTTTTTTAATTTTATTTTTTTTTATAGTTGCTTAAAAGGGATATGGATACGGAGAGATTTTAAATCTCAGTAATCACACAATTTTGATAACATAAATATTGTAAATAGTAAACATCGATTTTAAACCTAAGATAAGTAAAAATCTTTAATATTCAAATAAAAATATCAAACTTTTTTGCACCAAAATTTATATTTCGCAAACAGCTTTCTTTATAAAAATGATGTCTTCGACCCACAATTTTTTTTTCATTTTGTTTTTGTCTGGGACAGCAATCGTTTTTATACATTTTTTTAATTTTTCGTTCAGCGCAAAAAATATGACTTCAGTTTTTCAATCAATAAATGAACTGACACTTTTTTCCTTCTTCTTTCTTTTGATAAGATTTCGCTGGGGTTTTTGAATATTTTAATTTGTGTAATACAATTTTAACTTTAAATTTATTGCAACTTTAAAAACTTTAATTGTATTAAAAAAAGGCACGATGACTTTCCATGATC
Source organism: Panagrolaimus sp. LJ2414 (assembly GCA_024447195.1). Lineage (NCBI taxonomy): Eukaryota > Metazoa > Nematoda > Chromadorea > Rhabditida > Panagrolaimidae > Panagrolaimus > Panagrolaimus sp. LJ2414. The sequence goes on along the minus strand of JAMRXY010000066.1, from coordinate 794,021 downwards.
CATTTATTAAAATAATGTAAAATGTATTTTTCATTTGACTTTAATTTTTTTATTTGTAACATTTCATAATTTTTTTAAAGGCGCAAAAATAACACTGCATTCAAGAAACACAAGGATGTTAAATAGTATGACTTTTACGGGCGCCGGAAAAATCAACATTGTTTGTTTAATCTTTTTAGATAACTGCACCAAGGAATTTTTATTAGTTAAATTATGCTTTTGGGAAGGCATGGATGCTGTCAGATAAACTGAAAATTACTTTTGATGATTATATTAGTTTCTACTGACATAAACTAATAATTTCGGTACTGTTTTTGCGTATAACAAAAAATTAATTGCTTTAAACGTCAAACTCTATTAAATGTCGAAACAAAAGATTAAAAACTCTTTTTCAGTGCAAGGACGTTACCAAAAAGAAAAACTAAAACATGGCAGCTTCTTGTAAAAATTTGCATAATATTTTCCAAAGACATTGATAGGATGTCTTTGGAAAATATTAAAATATCAGCCCAACCCACCCCAAAATGAGTTATACCCAGAAATAAAGTTTATTAAAGCAGGAAAATCGCGGCAGCTGCGAGGTTTTACTTGCCGGGTTTTAGCTGCAAACGGTCATGTTTTAATTACTCCTTGCCCAAAAAAATTGTGGGAAAAAATAGCTGTAAAGCAAATTTTTCTTTAGTGATAAAATATTGCAATAAAACGTTTTTTTAAGGCAAAAGAAAGATTGAACTGCAGTTAACTGAACCAAATTTTTGTAGCAATCATTAACGGAGGTGGCATTGTTCGTTTGGATAGACGAATTCCAACCCACAGAAGAATAAACAATTATTAAGGGATTGAAGAAAGTCGTCAAACATATTGAGGTCAAAGTGTCCGTGTGTCCAGTGAATGGAAGAGAAATGCAGAAAATGAAAATGAAAAAAGCAACCAGTGTACTTTAATTATTTTTCCTTTTCGCATAACTACCGACAAATGTGCAAATGTTTTTTTTTCATTATCATCACCTTCGTGAAGTTGGTTTTTTAATGCTTTTTTTCTTGTGCCATTGACCAACTCAGTTTTTTGAGGACTGTTTTATAATTTTCTCATTCCACAAATTTGGACAATCTTTCTTCTTTTTTCGCTCATTAAAAATGTTTCAAGAAGTTGAAATTGTTGAAATTGTTCATCTTTCACAGTATTCACAAAAACTATAAAAATTGCTGAAAATCTTCAATTTACCATTTCTCGGGGCACTAATACTTATGTAATTAAAAATGTTATGGGTGATTTCAAAATTACGAAAGTTATCGAACACGACAGTAAATTTTTTTACCATTTATTAGACACATTTAAATTTATTTTTTAGCAAATGGAAACTCAAAAACCGTTTTGTATATTGTTCCAATTCAGCAATTTACAGTTTCTTCAGCGTTCTCTCCTCGAGTTGATATTTATATTACCGCAAAAATTGAAATGAAAGAAATGCAAACAGTAATTTTCGATATTATTTTTCGACTTCAAATTCCATTTGATCGTCTCCAAAATTTGAAACCTTTTGAATATTACAAATCCAAATTTGTTTTAGCTGGTTATGAAGATTTAAAATTTACATATTTTGTAAATAAGATTAATACATCCCCACCAAATGATATCGAAGTTCATATCGAAAACTCATTTGATGATGTCAAAATTCATGGTAAATTTTTGCATATTATTCTTTAAAAAATTTTTATAAAATTTATTATTTAGGAAAAAAGGGTGATTTCAAACGTGTTTTTTCCAGCTCTGCAAACATTGATTTGCGTTTATCATTTTGCTTCAATCCTGACAAATACCGTATATCTGTGATTCAAGAATCTTTTCTTCCAGAATCCGTAATCGATGGCTTTGAATCTCTTCAAATCGCTTCAACTGACAAGGGAACCGTCAGAAGTGATAATTGAGTTTTTAAACGAAATATATTTTTTTGGGATGGTTTTAGGTCCCTAATGATCATATAAAAATATTACGTGCTGGTTTTTAGGTTACGGTACTTTTTCGGCACTTTGAAGTTTTGTATAGGGTTGTCATGGGGTGGCGCGCCCGGGCGCAGAGGTGTTGTCGTCCGGGCGCGCCCGATGGTTGCGCCCGGTCCAAAATCCAAATGATGGTAATTTTTTCCGAAAAATTGATTAAACAATAAATTATTTCCTTATATAATTTTCATTTTTAAGTCAAAAAACGAAAAGCTGAACAATTAGCTATGTTGTCTTTAATATTTAGCATGTGTTACAGTATCCTGAGAATACTGTAACACATGTAATTTAAGAAATTCACGTTTTTTATCTTTAAAAATTAGTAACGACAAAAATAAGTAAATTCATGCTTTAATAATGCTATTTATAGCTAAAATACCCCTTTTTGGCATTTTTATACTGTACATATTAGTAAATTTGAATTTTGAGGTCACGGGCGCATGCGCCCAGGCGCGCCCGGGCGCGCCCGGGCGGGCGCGCCCACCTTTTTCGGAAAATCGGGCGCGCCAGCAACCCTAGTTTTGTACCCTCCTGTCCAAAGGGGGGAGTACGTGCTCAAAAAAGAGAAAAAAATATAAAATTTAAAAAAATGTTATAAATTAATGGAAATGCTAGTAATAAGCATATTAATGATCCCTATAAAATATTTTCGCTTAAAAACGTTTTAAATCCACTTTTTAAAGCAATTTAAGCATGCGTCATGTATTAGTAGAAGAACTTTGAAGCGTTCAAAAATAAATTTATCGGCCTTGTGGTGAAAAAATATTTTGCATACGCTTATTACCGACCCTCAGGAACAATTTGGAGCAAAATTTGCGAAATTTTAAAAAATTTCAATTTTTTTTCATTTTTGAATCCAAAGGGGGGAGTAAGGTAAATCGCAGAACTTCAAAGTGCCGAAAAAGTACCGTAACCTAAAAACCAGCACGTAATATTTTTGTATGATCATTAGGGACCTAAAACCATCCTGAAAAAACATATTTCGTTTAAAAACTCAATTATCACTTCTGACGGTTCCCTTGTGAGGAAAGTCGTCCAGAATCTGTTATTTTTTCAGAAATTTTTCCTCGAAATTGTGAATCGAAATTGTATAAAATTGGTTCAAATGCTTTGTTTGCTGATGTTTTATTCAAATTTCGTGATGGAACTACAGTATTCTCACATCGAAATATTCTTGCTGAAGTTTCACCTGTTATCCTTTTACAAATCTTCAAAAATGCTACAGAACTTCCAGTTCAAATTGATATCGAAGATTCGGATGCTGAAACAATTCAATCATCTTTGGAATTCTGCTACGGTAATCCTGATGGAATTAAGGGCAAAGAAGTCAAGGTATTCAAATTTGCTGTTCAATTTGGTATTCCCTCTCTCATTGCAAGTTTTTTTCGTTTAAATTTTTTTAATCAAGTTGGATACATTTTTACGATGCATCTCGTTCATATTTTGTAGAATCTGTTGATCCATCAAATGTCTGTGAATTTATTCAAATTGCATATGCGAAGAATTTTGAAGAATTGAAACAAAAATGTCTGAAATGTTTATTTCAAAACATAACCGAAATTGATGCATAAAAAATTGCCGAAGTTCCAAAAAATATTGTTATTGATACTCTGTGCTTTAGATTGTAAATTTCATATTCTGTTACATTCTATCAGTCTGTAATAATTATTGTAAAAAAACAGATATCTTGTCTGATGGTTTTTTCTTGACCATAATTTGTTGTAGTTTTTTCTTTTCAAAAAGGAAACTGCTTGTTGTAAAAATTTCTTCATTTCATTTTTATTGTTTGAAATGATATCACGAAATTTACCACTTCATCTGTTTTTTTTTCAAAATTTGTTTTCATTCTAACTTTCTCAAATTGGAAAATTTACTAGTTTTTAAAATAATACTTCGAAGAAAAATAAAATATTTAAAAAGCAAGGAAATAATTGTCTCCATTTTTGTTTTATTCAAAGAAAAATAAAAAACTTCTTTTTCTGCGATATGAAAAATTGAGAAAAATGATTCACCAGTAGAATCGCAACCAAAATTAAAAATTACTTTTCTACAAATTATTGTTCTTATTAAGTTTTCGGCATCGCATGTACTTGTCGTTATATTCTGACAAAAATTTTTAATTTTTTGATGGTGTCTATCTATAAATACTAAAAAAATTAAAGCTGCAAATTCTATTAAATATTGAAACAAAAGATTTTAAACTTTATTTCACCTCAAGGATGTTGAGCAAATTGTCCTGTGTAAAACGCAGCAAAACAACAAATATTTCATTTGTCAAAGAATATTGGTAAAAAACATTTTTTATAAAAAAACAGAAAAAAGGCTTTTTTGCGCAGAAGGCTTAAAAAACTGTTTTGGATCGATTCAAAAAATGTTGTTTGTCGTTTCCATTAATATTTTAAAATGTTGAAAATGCTTTTTTGCACAAGAGTATAAAACGAAATTATTGATCATTTCAGTATACGATGAATCATTTGACAAAAGCTATTTTCTGCTTCTCATATTATTTAGGCAAAGCAACTCATGTTTCTTTTTTTAAACTTGCAGAAAATTGGTTTCATTTATTTTCATTCTATAAAAAATAAAATTTGCTGCAATTTTTTTAAATATTTTATTTCAATAATAAAATTGCTGATTAAAAAAACTTCAATAATAAATTAATGCTTTGGTAATGCTTTCATTTTTTTGTGTGGCCGAAACATTATTTAAAATTTTAATTTCTTCGTTACACCGAACAAAATAAAAGCTTTTTATTCTGCTTTTACTGCGATGAATAAAAAATCAAAGATTAATCAAAAAAAAAACCTTAGCACTCAATTAAAAAAAAACAGCAATTAAAAGATTTGATTATAAATGTTCTCAATAATTATGCATAGAAAATTTGAATAACTCCAAAAGAGATTTAAAAAGGATTTGTGAGAACATGTTTGTGCCGTGTTGCGCAAATGCTGCGATTATTCAATTGTGATGTTTTATTGAATTATGACACTTTGTCTAAAAACAATAATTATGATATTTTTCATCTTTTATCCAACTGTCAACTGCTTTTATTATTCTGAGGTTATTTGAAAGCAGCTTTTTAGTTATATGCATGTTGGTTTTCGTTTTCTGGAAGCTTACAAAATTCTTGTGGGTGGCTTAACTGTCGTTGTAATCTTGCATGCATTTAATCTGATTTATATGACTTATCATTATTAAACTGTAATTAAAAGTGCTTCATATATCAAATAAAATATTAAAACCAAAATGGAAAAAGTTTTTGTTTCACAAACAAAAAAATTTAAAAAAGAAGTTTCGACTAGGCATGGCAATGGGCCGACTTTTTGGAGACCCGGCCCGGGCCCGGTGAAAAAAAAAGCCCGACCCGCCCGGGGCCCCGAAATTTTCGCAGCGGGCCGGGCCCGGCCCGGTTACTTACTTCGAAAAAAAATAAAATATTAAAAAAACAAGGAAACAATTGTGTCCATTTTTATTTTGTTGAAAGAAAAATAAAAAAACTTCTTTTTCTGCGATGAAAAATTGAGAAAAATGATTCATCAAAAATTAGTTGGTGGTGAGAAGAAAACTTTGTTTCATTTTGGACAAAAACAAACTGAAAAACTTCGAGCCCTTTCAACATCCTTTTTTAAAAGAAGCTGTTTGCGAAATAAACATTTTTGTGCGACAAAGTCTGGTTTTATTATTTGAATATTCAAAAATATTTTCATTGGTTTTAAAAGTGATTTGTACTATTTTAAATATTATTTTTGTTGTCATTGAAATTCAAAGTATTGTCAACAACATTCAAAAAAAAACAGAGCATTAGTAGAAGCTTTGCAACTCATTAAGTTAAAAATTATAAAATTCAAGTTTTTCGCATTCATTCATTCTAAATTTGTGAAACAATATTTACATTTTTAAAATAAAAAATTAATTTTTTGGGACAATTGTGCAACTAATAGCCATGGTTGCAGGTGCGGATGATTGCACAATCGGGAAAATGTGGAAAAGGCAATAGAGAAAAAATTCTCAAAGTAATGGAAAAATGGCTTTGCAATCACTTTTTCTGTTATGGTTTATAGATGTTTATTTCATTTTTTTGATTTTCCAGTCTTTTTCCTTAAGGCATATGCTTATGTCAAAATTAACCTTCTTTTTGGTACTACAATTTTGTTTGATTAATTCAAACTACAGTACGCAGTTTTTGATAAAGTTTAATACTAATATTTTACAATTTCTTTTCCAACATTTATTATTTCTTTAAAAGTGGATGGTTATCTGGATCCACTTTTCCAGCACTCATTCACCAAGTCATAAGCATTTTTTTAGTTTTCAAGTCTTTTTCCTTAAGGCATATGCTTCTTTATTTGTGAAACTTCTACTGAATAATAAATAAATAAAGTAGCTAATGCAAAGTCAAAAACTCCAATAAAATTTCGTCAAAATACAGGAGAAGGAAAAACTGGCTGTTTAAATATTGATTGAAAAAATGAAGAAATTTTTTTTGTGATGAAACAAAAATTACAAAAAAGGATAAAAAATGCCTTGTCTGCGAAAACAAGAGACTTTTGCGAAATCGTTGCACCAAAAAAGCCTTTTCTGTTGCTTTAAAAAAATGTTTCATTGCACTATTTTTATAAAGCAGTGTAACATAGTCTTTTTACTTTTTTCAACAAAGATCATTTGATGGCGCAAGCTTGTGTTAAAATAACGTTTATAATTATTTATTTGAATATTTAACAGAATTTGCCCCTTTAAAGCTTCAGCTTTTCGTACTTAAAAACAAAAATATCAGTGGTAAAAATAGTGTATATTAAGCAAAAATCAGCCATTAATAATTTATAAAGGAATAATGTTTGGATAATCATCAAAAGTAATATTTGGTTAATCTATCTGCTCATCACAAATATAAAATTAAATTAAATTAATTGACAAATCTAATTTATCAAATTAACAGATTAAACAAGATATTCTGCTTTTAAAAGAAGAGACACACGCAAAAACTGAAATGAAAGAAATGCAAACAGTAATTTTCGATATTATTTTTCGACTTCAAATTCCATTTGATCGTCTCCAAAATTTGAAACCTTTTGAATATTACAAATCCAAATTTGTTTTAGCTGGTTATGAAGATTTAAAATTTACATATTTTGTTAAGAAGATTAATACATCCTCAACAAATGATATCGAAGTTCATATTGAAAATTCATTTGATGATGTCGAAATTCATGGTTAATTTTTGCATATTATTCTTTAAAAAATTTTTCTAAAATTTATTATTTAGGAAAAAATGGCGATTTCAAACGTGTTTTTTCCAGCTCGGAAAACATTGATTTGCGTTTATCATTTTGCTTTAATCCGGACAAATACCGTATATCTGTGATTCAAGAATCCTTCGTTCCAGAATCCGTAATCGATGGATTTGAATCACTTCAAATTGCTTCAACTGAAGAAAGTCGTCCAGAATCTGTTATTTCTTCAGAAATTTTTCCTAGAAATTGTGAATCGAAATTGTATAAAATTGGTTCAAATGCTGTGTTTACTGATGTTTTATTCAAATTTCGTGATGGAACTACAGTATATTCACATCGAAATATTCTTGCTGAAGTTTCACCTGTTATCCTTTTACAAATCTTCAAAAATGCCACTGAACTTCCAGTCCCAATTGATATCGAAGATTCTGATGCTGAAACAATCCAATCATCATTGGAATTCTGTTACGGTAATTCTAATGCAATTAAGGGCAAAGAAATCAAGGTATTCAAATTTGCTGTTCAATTTGGTATTCCCTCTCTCATTTTAAGTTTTTTCCGTTTAAATTTTTTAAATCAAGTTGGAAGCATTTTTAGGATGCATGTCGTTCATATTTTGTAGAATCTGTTGATCCATCAAATGTCTGTGAATTTATTCAAATTGCATATGCGAAGAATTTTGAAGAATTGAAACAAAAATGTCTAAAGTTTTTGTTTGAAAACAGAACTAAAATTGATGCATCCAAAATTGCCGAACTTCCAAAAAATATTGTTATTGATACTCTGTGTTTTAAAATATAAATTTCTTTTTCTTTTGTATTCTATCAGTCTGTAATAATTATTGTAAAAAAAAAGATATCTTGTCTGATGATTTTCCTTGACCATAATTTGTTATTGTTTTTTCTTTTCAAAAAGGAAACTGCTTGTTGTAAAAATTTCTTCATTTCGTTTTTGTTGTGTAAAAATGATATAAACTTTGTACCAGTTTATCTGTTTTTTTTTCAAAATTTGCTTTTATTCTAATTTTCCCAAATTGGAAAATTCAACAATTTTTTAAATAATACTTCGAAGAAAAATAAAATATTTAAAAAACAAAGAAATTATTGTCTCCGTTTTTATTTAATTCAAAGAAAAGGAAAAAACTTCTTTTTCTGCGATGAAAAATTGAGAAAAATGATTCATCAAAAATTAGTTGGTGGTGAGAAGAAAACTTTGTTTCATTTTGGACAAAAACAAACTGAAAAAAATAGAGCCCTGCCACCATCCTTTTTTTAAAAGAAGCTGTTTGCGAAATAAACATTTTGGTGCGAAAAAGTCTGGTTTTTTATTTGAATATTCAAAAAATTTTCTTATCATTGGTTTTAAAAGTGATTTATACTATTTTAAATATTCGTGTTTTTAAAAGTGCAATTACTGAAATTCAATTGCCTTCACATCAGCTTTTAAAAAAATGTATCACGAAAGGTGATTATTGTGACCTGGCTTTGGTGTAGAGAGAGAAGGGTTTTTGCGTCTGCTCTTTATTGAATGAAAACCGCGGAATAAATATATTTTGCGAAAGAAAGGAAAGGAGAGAAAGGAATAGTGTATGGTGATGAATCACCCCCTTTTGGCAACACAGCGTTTGCCACAAAATGGATAACAGAGCATTTATAGAACCTTTGAAGCTAATTAAGTTAAAAATTATAATGTTCAAGTTTTTGGCATTCATTCATCCTCAATTTGTGAAACAATATTTTTATGTTTAAAATAAATAATTAATTTTTTTGGGACAATTGTGCAACTAAAAGCCGTGGTTACCTTGTCTTAGAAACCGGATCATATAAAACCTATTTGTCATATTAGCTCAAACTGTATTTTCAAATGACATAAATATTGTTTTAAATTGTAAAAAAACATCTACTCCATATATGTATTTAAAAATATAAAACAAAAAATACAGTGCTTTAAATTTAAAACCAATTTTACATTTGTGATTGGCATTGTTAGATAAATTTAAAATTTCTTTTGATGATTATTTAAAGATGCATTTTTCATAATTAATGAAATGATTACTTGATCAGATTTGATCTTCAACTGTTTATTTTTTAACACTCACAAAAATTGACATTTTTGTTATATTTTTTGAAATCGTTTTTAGTATAAAAGAGCAAATGACAAATTTTATAAAATATTCAAATAAAAAAATGTAAACTTTTTTCAACGCAAATACACTTTCTTCCGCCAATAAATTGTGTGTGTTAAAGAAAATGTTAAAAGAAAATGTTTCACTGGGGTATAAAAATATCGCAATGAAGCATTTTTTTTGAAACAAAAGAAAAGGATTTTTTGTGCAACTATTTCGCAATAGATTTTGTGTTTTCCCCAGATATGGCCTTTATTATACTGTTTGCAATTTTTAATTCGACGCAAAAAATATTTCTTTATTTTTCGTGATCAATAAATAAACATAAACGTATTTTACGCATCTTCTTTTTCTCTATTTTGGTGACATTTGATGGAGTTTTTGAATATTTTAAAGTGTTCACTTTAATTTCCTGAATGTTTAGAATTTTTTTTAAACTTTATTCGGTTGAAGTAATAAACGGAAAACCACATCAAGAAGTACATTCTACTTTAATAAAGAATTTTTATAAAACATTTTCATTTTTGACATTGTATAAATTTTTGAAGAAGTCAAAGCAACACAGAAGAATTAAAAAACAAAAGTACATAGAAAGTTACATTGCTATCAAAGTCCCTAAAATCTGTTGAATTTATTTATGCTAATGAATTTTCATTTATCAAGCAAACAATTTCATTAAATGAATTCCAAATTTTAACAAAGATTGTTAAAATTTGAGAATAATGTTTGTAAGAGTTAAAAATTCAAATGGTGAAATCACTCCGTTACAGGATCTTCAGAACTTTGTTCCAAATGTACATAATTTTTAGTTAAAAGCCTTTTTAGAAATCCCATTTCCGTTTTATTCCTACACTTGTAAGTCACGCATTCAAATTGCATCATTTTCAGCAATTGGGAACCTCATTGTTGTACTCCAGATACTTCAATGAAGATGGCTGAATTACACATTTTTCGCAATCTTAAAGGACGAGACCGATCGTGAATAAGCTGTTTACACGCAACTTTGATTGCAATGTCTCGACGCGTTAACACCTTTATTGAAGCTTTTTTATGGATCTCCTCCTTTAAACGCTTTTCCATCGCAAATGTTCTAGAAAATTTCAACAATCAGGGGTTTGTAGCATTTTTAGAGATTAAAATTAAAAAATGTCTTCTTTAATATATTTGCTATAACTTAAAAGAATCGTCACCTTTTTATATTTATTTCAGAAAGAACGTCAACATTCAAAATAGAGTCAATTTAATAACTCTCACATAAGCAATTTTATTAAATATTCAAATACAAAGTTGTAAAATTTGTTTCAACGCAAGTACACTTTTTTTCCGCCAATAAATTGTGATTGTTGAAAACAGTAAAACGACATTGGGGTATAAAAATATTGCCAAAAAATATTTTTTGTAGCAATAGAAAATGATTTTTTGTGCAACGATTTTGCAAAAGATTTCGTGTTATCCCAGACATGGCCTTTTTTTACATTTTGTGCAAATTTATTTCAGCGAAAAAAGTATTTCATCATTTTCTTCAATCTATAAAAAAACAGTCACTTTTTTTCTTGTCTATTTTGTTTAAATTTTATTGGAGTTTTTGAATATTTTAAAATGTTCACTGTAATTGTTTGAATGTTTTTTTTGACTATGAATATCGGAACTACAAATTTATTTTTCAACGATGACAAAAATTGATGATATTTTATGAAACAGGAATGCTTCATTAAATCTAAAAAATTATTTCTTCAAAGCAGATGTTTCATTTGTGGTGTATAACTGTCTGAATATTTACGATTTATTGCAATTTTAAAAACTATTAAACCGGGTTGAAGTAAAAAACGATAAGTAACGACAGAAATAGCATTCTATAGAATAGAATTGTTAAATTACATAAATTACATTTTCATTTGATTATATTTTTATATTTGTAACATTGCATATTTTTAAAGTATCAAAAACAATACTGAATTAAAAAACAAAAACGCATCGATATCGTTCTAAAAACCAGCACTTCTTGTTTCAACATTTTTGGTAGTTGAATGGACAACAAAATGAATTAAAAATTACTATTCATGAATATTCAAAGATTACATTTCTATAAATTATTGTTTGAGAATAATTTGAACCTTGCGCGCGTTTGTCGTTTTATTCTTTAAAAATGTTTTTTAATAGCATTTATTTTAATATAAATAATAGTATAAATTTTATTAAATATTAAAACAAAAGATCTAAAATTTTATTTCACCACAACGATGTTGGTGAAAAAATTGCAAAACAGCAAATTGTTTTATTTGTCAAAGAATATTGCCAAAAACATTTTTTAAAAACGAAACAAAAAAAAGAAAGGGCAGTTTTGTGCAACATTTTTAAAAAAGATTTTGTGTTTTCTAAGGCAAGGCTAGCACAGCTGCAAAATTGTGTCACAAAATATTTTGGATTTCGAAATCATCTAATGTGTGTTTTGTAAAAAAATGAAAAAATTGTTTTTGAAAATTTAGGCTGTTTTTGTTGAAAAGTTTTTTCCATTTTACTGATTTATCTAAAACAGTAATTCAAATTATTGTAAAGTTTAGTTAATACGATTGTTTGAATTTTTAAAAGGTTTTTCTAAACTGGATTATTAAATTATTATATACTAATGTCGTTTTCTAGAAGGTAAAATTACGAGTGCATTATTTTGGTCTTGCAATTTAATGCACATGATCATTTTTTAATTTTTAAGAAGCGAATATTAATAAATTACATTTGTGTCAGAAATATCTTGATATAGTATTACATTAATATAATTTCTCAGTATTAAACTGAAACTAAAATTATTCAATACAGTATTTAAACAAAAATAATCATGATTTTTTAAGGCAAACATATTTGTTCTTTTTTTCATAGAAAAGAAAAAGAAACATTTTTCGACAGATTCAAAAAATGTTGTCTGTCGTTTGTCCTTTGACATCTAAAAAGTGAATTGAAAATGTTTTTTTGACCAATTTTTGTTTTTATGTTGCACAAAAGTAAAAAAACGAAATTATTGATCAACACCAACGCATCGTTTAAAAAAAAGTATTTTCATTTTTCGCTCTTTGTCTTTTTTATTTTGAAGATGACTCATTTTTGAATCATGCGTTTTTCATCGTTAAAGAAGAAAAGAAATATTCACCTTCCCATATTTTCTAGGCAGAGCATGTTTCTTTTTTTTAATGTTTAGAAAATTGTTTCCATTTTGTTTCATTTAAAAAAATAAAAATTTGCTGCAGTTTTTTAATATTTTATTTCCCTAATGAAAGTTTTGATAAAAAAAACTTAAATTTTAATGTTTTTGTTTTCTGATGTTTTTATGTCTAGCAGAAGCATTTTTAAATATTTCAGTTTCTTCGTTAAAACAAACAAAATAAAAGCTTTTGTTCTGTTTTTTTTTGCGATGAATAAAAAATCAAAGATTAATCAACCAAAAAACACAACATGAAATTAGAATTAAAAGAAAAGGAACAAATTAAAAGATTTGTGAAAAAATGTTCTCAAAAATTATGCACAGAAATTCGGAGATCTCCAAAAAGGATTTAAGAAGGATTTGTGGAAACATGTTTGTGTCATGTTCCGCAGGAGTCATGCTGCGATTATTTAACTGCGTTTTTTTTCATTCAAATGGTTATTTGATTTTTTGTACCTTTCAGTAGTTGTTTCTGTTATAAGAATAAACGAATTTGAATTTTTTATATATTTTATCCCAAAACCTGATATATCAAAAATGCGATTAACGTGGGCAGCAGGGTGCGACAAAATTTCAAAATTTTGCACGGTACTTGTGTCTTTTTTCGGTATTAATTGAAAATAAAGTTTAATTTTGTGATGTAATGAAATTCAGGGAGAAGAACACCTCGTCCAGCATTATTTAAAACTTACGACAACAAGAAAACCAAAAACAAGATTTTTTGTAAAATTTGAATGACTCATCGTCTATGAAAGAGAATAATTTTCTGCAAAAATAGTTTCACAGCTATTTTTTCATCAGTGATTTATATAATTCTGATAACTGAAATCAAAAATTTTTAACATAAATTTCATGAATTAATCAAACTCAAGTGGGGCATGAACCAATGAACAATCATTCCCAGTTCTTCTTTTATTTGAGGCTTTTGTTTTTCTTTGGAAAAATAAAATATTACTGTCTTACTATCTGTTGTAAAATTTTGTCAATTTTTTAAGGTTTTTCTGACAAATTTCATTTTTTGGATGGTAAAGTTGTGTATCTTTACAGGGTGTCCCAAAAAAAATGGCGGTGGGCCTGCTATATAAAAACGAAGAGGAATGAATTAATAACTATGTGTGGACTGGTATGAACCTACGAAGAGTAAATTATTACAGTAATTTCACCTCTTCATAACTTTCGCTTCGGGACCCACAACGTTCACAAATTAAAAAATGACCGTTTTTTGGGTGTTTCGTAGATACAGTATCCTAATTTTCCCAGAGGGTATTTTAAAAATTTGTTAAGTAGGTTTTTTAAACAACCGATGGAACTCGTCCGTAGGCTTTATTTTGAGGCTATTGAATCTGTCGAAAACTGTTTCTTTTTTTTTCTTTTCTATGAAAAAAAAAACAAATATGTTTGCCTTAAAAAATCATGATTATTTTTGTTTAAATATTGTATTGAATAATTTTAGTTTCAGTTTAATACTGAGAAATTATATTAATGTAATACTATAACAAGATTTTTCTGACAGAAATGTAATTTATTAATATACGCTTTTGATAAATTAAAAAATGATCAGGTGCATTAAATTGCAAGACTAAAAAGATGCACTCGTAATTATTCCTTCTAGAAAACGACATTAGTATATAATAATTTAATAATCCAGTTTAGAAAAACCTTTTAAAAATTGAAACAATCGTATTAACTGAACTTTACAATAATCTGAATTACTGTTTTAGATAAATTAGTAAAATGGAAAAAAATAATTCAACAAAAACAGCCTAAATTTTCAAAAACAATTTTTTTCATTTTTTTACAAAACACACATTAGATGATTTCGAAATCCAAAATATTTTTTTTGATATAATTTTGCAGCAGTGCTTGCCTTGCCTGGGAAAACACAAAATCTTTTTTAAAAATGTTGCACAAAACTGCCCCTTCTCTAATTTTTTTTCGTTTTTAAAAAATGTTTTTGGCAATATTCTTTGACAAATAAAACATTTGGTGTTTTGCATTTTTTTCACCAACATCGTTGTGGTGAAATAAAATTTTAGATCTTTTGTTTTAATATTTAATAAAATTTATATTATTATTTATATTAAAATAAATGCTATTAAAAAACATTTTTTAAAGAATAAAACGACAAACGCGCGCAAGGTTCAAATTATTCTCAAACAATAATTTATAGAAATGTAATCTTTGAATATTCATGAATAGTAATTTTTAATTCATTTTGTTGTCCATTCAACTACCAAAAATGTTGAAACAAGAAGTGCTGGTTTTTAGAACGATATCGATGCGTTTTTGTTTTTTAATTCAGTATTGTTTTTGATACTTTAAAAATATGCAATGTTACAAATATCATATAAAAATATAATCAAACGAAAATGTAATTTAACAATTCTATATTAAAATAGAATGCTATTTCTGCCGTTACTTATCGTTTTTTACTTCAACCCAGTTTAATATTTTTTAAAGTTGCAATGAATTGTAAATATTTGGACAGTTATACACCACAAATGAAACATCTCCTTTTATGTGATAATTTTTTATATTTAATGAGGCATTCATCATAGTTAAGATATCATCAATTTTTGTCATTGTTAAAAAAAAGTGGTTTCAATATTCATAGTCAATCAAAACATTCAAACAATTATAGAGAACATTTAAAAATATTCAAAAACTCCAATTAAATTTTGACAAAATAGACAAGAAAAAAAAGCGACTGTTTTTTTATTAAATTGAAAAAAATGATGAAATACTTTTTTCGCTGAAATAAAATTGCACAAAATGTAAAAAAAGGCCATGTCTGGGAAAAACACGAAATCTTTTGCGAAATCGTTGCACAAGAAATCCTTTTCTATTGCTGCAAAAAATATTTTTTGGCAATATTTTTATGCCCCAATGTATTTTTACTTTTTTCAACACACACAAAATTTATTGGCGGCAGAAAGTGTGCTTGCGTTAAAATAAAGTTTACAACTTTTTATTTGAATATTTAATAAAATAGCGTTTTTAAGAGTTATTCAATTAACAACATGTTGACCGTTGACGTTTCTTCTGAAATAAAGATAAAAAGATAACGATTCTTTTAAGTTATAGCAAATTTATTTAAGAAGACATTTTTCATTTTTTTAAAAATGATTAGTTCAAGAATTCGAAAGGATGTGACACTTGTGACAAGAACAATATTTAAAATAGTATAAATATCTTATAAAACTAATGATAAGAAAATCTTTTGAATATTCAAATAAAAAAACTAGATTTTTTTGCACCAAAATGTTTATTTCGCTAACAGCTTTTTTAAAAAAACGAATGTTGTCATTGAAAACATTTTTTTTCAGTGTGTTTTTGTCTAAAATGAATCAAAGTTTTCTTTTCACAAATATTTTTTGATGAATCATTTTTTTCAGTTTTTCATCACAGAAAAAGAAGTTGTTTTATTTTTCTTTGAATAAAATAAAAATCGAGACAATAATTTCTTTGTTTTTTAAATATTTTATTTTTCTTCGAAGTATTATTCAAAAATATGTTAAATTTTCCAATTTGGGAAAACTAGAATAAACCAAATTTTGAAAAAAAAACAGATGAAGTGGTAAATTTCGTGATATCATTTCAAACAATAAAAATGAAATGAAGAAATTTTTACAACAAGCAGTTTCCTTTTTGAAAAGAAAAAACTACAACAAATTATGGTCAAGGACAATCATTTGACCAATATTTGTTGTATTAAAAAATTATGTTTTTTTTACATATTTTTTTAATACAAACAAAAAACGGATAAAGAAAAAAGAAATTTATATTTTAAAACACAGAGTATCAATAACAATATTTTTTGGAAGTTCGGCAATTTTTGATGCTTCAATTTCGGTTCTGTTTTCAAACAAAAATTTTAGACATTTTTGTTTCAATTCTTCAAAATTCTTCGCATATGAAATTTGAATAAATTCACAGACATTTGATGGATTAACGGATTCAACAAAATATGAACGACATGCATCCTAAAAATGTATCCAACTTGATTTAAAAAATTTAAACGAAAAAAACTTACAATGAGAGAGGGAATACCAAATTGAACAGCAAATTTGAATACCTTGATTTCTTTGCCCTTAATTGCATTAGAATTACCGTAACAGAATTCCAAAGATGATTGAATTGTTTCAGCATCAGAATCTTCGATATCAATTTGGACTGGAAGTTCAGTGGCATTTTTGAAGATTTGTAAAAGGATAACAGGCGAAACTTCAGCAAGAATATTTCGATGTGAGGACACTGTAGTTCCATCACGAAATTTGAATAAAACATCAGCAAACAAAGCATTTGAACCAATTTTATACAATTTCGATTCACAATTTCGAGAAAAAATTTCTGAAGAAATAACAGATTCTGGACGACTTTCCTCAGTTGAAGCGATTTGAAGAGATTCAAAGTCATCGATTACGGATTCTGGAAGGAAGGATTCTTGAATCACACATATACGGTATTTGTCAGGATTAAAGCAAAATAATAAACGCAAATCAATGTTTTCCGAGCTGGAAAAAACACATTTGTAATCGCCATTTTTTCCTAAATGATGAAATTTAGAAAAATTTTTTAAAGAATAATATGCAAAAATTTACCATGAATTTTGACATCATCAAATGAGTTTTCGATATGAACTTCGATATCATTTGTTGAGGATGTATTAATCTTATTTACAAAATATGTAAATTTTAAATCTTCATAACCAGCTAAAACAAATTTGGATTTGTAATATTCAAAAGGTTTCAAATTTTGGAGATGATCAAATGGAATTTGAAGTCGAAAAATAATATCGAAAATTACTGTTTGCATTTCTTTTATTTCAATTTTTGCGGTAATATAAATATCAACTCGAGGAGAGAACGCTGAAGAAACTGTAAATTGTTGAATTGGAACAATATACAAAACGGTTTTTGAGTTTCCATTTGCTAAAAAATAGATTTAATTGGGTCTAATAAATAGTAAAAAACTTGCTGTCATGTTCGATAACTTTCGTAATTTTGAAATCACCAATAATATTCCTAATGACATAAGTATTAGTGCCCCGAGAAATGGTAAATTGAAGATTTTCAGCAATTTTAATAGTTTTTTGTGAATACCGTGAAAGGTGAACAATTTCAACAGTTTCAACTTCTTGAAACATTTTTAATGAGCGAAAAAAGAAGAAAAACAAAGTTTGTGGAATGAGAAAATTATAAAACAGTCCTCAAAAAACTGAGTTGGTTAATGGCACAAAAAAAAAAGCATTAAAAAATTAACTCCACGAAGGTAATGATAATGGAAAAAAAACAGTTGCACATTTGTAGTTAGTTATGCGACCACAAAAAGGAAAAATAATTCAAGTACACTGGCCTTTTTCATTTTCATTTTCTGCATTTCTCTTCCATTCACTGGACACACGGACACTTTGACCTCAATATGTTTGGCGACTTTCTTCAATCCCTTAATAATTGTTTGTTCTTCTGTGGGTTGGAATTCGTCTATCCAAACGAACAATGCCACGTCCGATTATGATTGCTACAAAAATTTGGTTCAGTTAAAGGGGGAGGCGCATCGCCTGTAGTTTTTTTGATGCGAAGTCGATTGCATTTCTCGACGCGAAAGCACCTTCATTGGAGCTTGTTTTTTTCATCACTGCAGCTGCAAAAAAAGAATAAAAAAAGCAGCTCCAATGAGTCCCTGATTTTTGTATAAAAAAGTTTATTCACGCTGCGTCTCCTCCTTTAACTGCAGTTCAATCTTTCTTTTGCCTTAAAAAAACGTTTTATTGCAATATTTTAACACTAATGAAAAATTTGCTTTACAGCTACAGTAGCGTTCAAAAGTTTTGACACAAAATGTTTTTTCATTAGAACTTTTTTTCTAGCAGGAGGAGATTTATGAAACCTAACTATATTTTGAAGCCCTATCTTGGGGCTATCCAAAAAGCCCATCTTTATACCCTGAGGGTCTTTACACGAAAAGTTCCGAATTTTTAAAAAAAATTTGGTGTTCAAAAGTTTTGACACAAACTTTTTTTGATTTGAAAAAATTATTTTTATACATTATTTTAGCGTTCAAATGATTAAATTATAATTTTAACATCTATATTTATCATATTCGGAGCCTTTAAACCCATAAAAATATCAAAAACACTAATTGGAATGAGTGTGAAATACTGTATTTTGGTCATTTTCAGTGTTTTTGCGGGACCTGTAAATCGGTACACCGGCGGTGCAGGGTGACTCCATAAACATTTTTGGATAGTCTTATATGTCATTAATAAGTATGGGAAGTTTAATACACCCAACTTAAATACTCGCTTCAGGTCATTTAATCAAAGATAAACCATAAACGTCAAAAAATGCAGAAAAATGTTGAAAAATAACAAAAACTATGAAAAACGGTCAAAAACGAGACACTTTCAAAAAATCGGCCTGAAGCGAGTATTGAAGATGGGTGTATGAAACTTCCCATACTTATTAATGACATATAAGACTATCCAAAAATGTATATGGAGTCACCCTGCACCGCCGGTGTACCGATTTACAGGTCCCGCAAAAACACTGAAAATGACCAAAATACAGTATTTCACACTCATTCCAATTAGTGTTTTTGATATTTTTATGGGTTTAAAGGCTCCGAATATGATAAATATAGATGTTAAAATTATAATTTAATCATTTGAACGCTAAAATAATGTATAAAAATAATTTTTTCAAATCAAAAAAAGTTTGTGTCAAAACTTTTGAACACCAAATTTTTTTTAAAAATTCGGAACTTTTCGTGTAAAGACCCTCAGGGTATAAAGATGGGCTTTTTGGATAGCCCCAAGATAGGGCTTCAAAATATAGTTAGGTTTCATAAATCTCCTCCTGCTAGAAAAAAAGTTCTAATGAAAAAACATTTTGTGTCAAAACTTTTGAACGCTACTGTATTTTTTCCCACAATTTTTTTAGGCAAGGAGTAATTAAAACATGGCCGTTTGCAGCTAAAACCTGGCAGGAAAAACCTCGCAGCTGCCGCGATTTTCCTGCTTTAATCACTTTAATTTCCTGAATATTTAGAATTTTTTTTAAACTTTAATCGGTTGAAGTAATAAACGGTAAACCACATCAAGAAGTACATTCTACTTTAATAAAGAATTTTATATGACATTTTCATTTTTGACATTGTATAAATTTTTGAAGAAGTCAAAGCAACACAGAAGAATTAAAAAACAAAAGTACAAAGAAAGTTACTTTGCTATAAAAGTCCCTGAAATTTGTTGAAGGCATTAATGCTTGCGAAATTTCACTTACAAACAATTTCTTTAAATGAATTCCAAATTTTAACAAAGAATGCTTAAAATTTGAGAATAATGTTTGTAAGAGTTAAAAATTCAAATGGTGAAATCACTCCGTTACAGGATCTTCAGAAATTTGTTCCAAATGTACATGATTTTTTATTGTATGCTTTTTCAGACGTCTTATGCCACGTTTTTTCCTCACCTTTGTAAGTCGCGCATTCAAATTGCATCATTTTTAGCAATTGTGAACCTCAATGTTGTACTCCAGATACTTCAATGAAGATGGCTGAATTACCAATTTTTCGCAATCTTGAACGCTTTTCTATCGCAAATGTTCTAGAAAATTTCAATAATGAGGGTTTTGCAGCATTTTTAAAGGTAAATTTTAAAAAAATAAAAAATGTCTTCTTAAATAAATTTGCTATAACTTAAAAGAATCGTTATCTTTTTATCTTTATTTCAGAAGAAACGTCAACGGTCAACATGTTGTTAATTGAATAACTCTTAAAAACGCTATTTTATTAAATATTCAAATAAAAAGTTGTAAACTTTATTTTAACGCAAGCACACTTTCTGCCGCCAATAAATTTTGTGTGTGTTGAAAAAAGTAAAAATACATTGGGGCATAAAAATATTGCCAAAAAATATTTTTTGCAGCAATAGAAAAGGATTTCTTGTGCAACGATTTCGCAAAAGATTTCGTGTTTTTCCCAGACATGGCCTTTTTTTACATTTTGTGCAATTTTATTTCAGCGAAAAAAGTATTTCATCATTTTTTTCAATTTAATAAAAAAACAGTCGCTTTTTTTTCTTGTCTATTTTGTCAAAATTTAATTGGAGTTTTTGAATATTTTTAAATGTTCTCTATAATTGTTTGAATGTTTTGATTGACTATGAATATTGAAACCACTTTTTTTTAACAATGACAAAAATTGATGATATCTTAACTATGATGAATGCCTCATTAAATATAAAAAATTATCACATAAAAGGAGATGTTTCATTTGTGGTGTATAACTGTCCAAATATTTACAATTCATTGCAACTTTAAAAAATATTAAACTGGGTTGAAGTAAAAAACGATAAGTAACGGCAGAAATAGCATTCTATTTTAATATAGAATTGTTAAATTACATTTTCGTTTGATTATATTTTTATATGATATTTGTAACATTGCATATTTTTAAAGTATCAAAAACAATACTGAATTAAAAAACAAAAACGCATCGATATCGTTCTAAAAACCAGCACTTCTTGTTTCAACATTTTTGGTAGTTGAATGGACAACAAAATGAATTAAAAATTACTATTCATGAATATTCAAAGATTACATTTCTATAAATTATTGTTTGAGAATAATTTGAACCTTGCGCGCGTTTGTCGTTTTATTCTTTAAAAAATGTTTTTTAATAGCATTTATTTTAATATAAATAATAATATAAATTTTATTAAATATTAAAACAAAAGATCTAAAATTTTATTTCACCACAACGATGTTGGTGAAAAAAATGCAAAACACCAAATGTTTTATTTGTCAAAGAATATTGCCAAAAACATTTTTTAAAAACGAAAAAAAATTAGAGAAGGGGCAGTTTTGTGCAACATTTTTAAAAAAGATTTTGTGTTTTCCCAGGCAAGGCAAGCACTGCTGCAAAATTATATCAAAAAAAATATTTTGGATTTCGAAATCATCAAATGTTTTTTAAAATTTTATTTTTTGTTAAACAATGAAAAAAAAAGTTTTTGAAAATTCAGGCTGTTTGTGTTGAACAGTTTTTTTCCATTTTACTGATTTATCTAAAACAGTAATTCAGATTATTGTAAAGTTCAGTTAATACGATTGTTTCAATTTTTAAAAGGTTTTTCTAAACTGGATTATTAAATTATTATATACTAATGTCGTTTTCTAGAAGGTAAAATTACGAGTGCATTATTTTGGTCTTGCAATTTAATGCACATGATCAATTTTTAATTTTTAAGAAGCGTATATTAATAAATTCCATTTCTGTCAGAAATATCTTGTTATAGTATTACATTTATATAATTTCTCAGTATTAAACTGAAACTAAAATTATTAAATACAGTATTTAAACAAAAATAATCATGATTTTTTAAGGCAAACATATTTGTTCTTTTTTTCATAGAAAAGAAAAAAAAGAAACAGTTTTCGACAGATTCAAAAAATATTGTCTGTCGTTTCCTTTGACATTTAAAAAAAGTGAATTGAAAATGTTTTTTTGACCAATTTTTGTTTTTATGTTGCACAAAAGTAAAAAAACGAAATTATTGATCAACACCAACGCATCGTTTAAAAAAAAGTATTTTCATTTTTCTCTCTTTGTCTTTTTTATTTTGAAGATGACTCATTTTTGAATCATGCGTTTTTCATCGATAAAGAAGAAAAGAAATATTCTGCTTCCCATATTTTCAAGGCAAAGCAGAGCATGTTTCTTTTTTTTACATGCAGAAAATTGTTTCCATTTTGTTTCATTTAAAAAAATAAAAATTTGCTGCAATTTTTTAATATTTTATTTCCCTAGTAAAAGTGTTGATAAAAAAAACTTAAATTATAAATTTATGCTTTGGTAATGTTTTCTGATGTTTTTATGTCTAGTAGAAGCATTTTTAAATATTTTAGTTTCTTCGTTAAACCAAACAAAATAAAAGCTTTTGTCCTGTTTTTTTGCGATAAACAGAAAAAAAAGGATTAATCAACAAAAAAACACAACATGCAGTTAGAATTAAAAGAAAAGAAACAAATTCAAAGATTTGTTTATAAATGTTCTCAATAATTATGCATAAAAAATTGGAGATCTCCAAAATAGATTTAAAAAGGATTTGTCGAAACATGTTTGTGTCATGTTGCGCAGGAGTCATGCTGCGATTTTTTAACTGCGTTTTTTTTTCATTCAAATGCTTATTTGATTTTTTGTCCCTTTCAGTAGTTGTTTCTGTTATAAGAATAAACGAATTTGAATTTTTTATATATTTTATCCCAAAACCTGATATATCAAAAATGCGATTAATCACACGTGGGCAGCAGGGTGCGACAAAATTTCAAAATTTTTTTATGTACTTGTGTCTTTTTCCGGTATTAATTGAAAATAAAGTTTAATTTTGTGATGTAACGAAATTTAGGGCGAAGAACACCTCGTCCAGCATAATTTAAAACTTACGACAACAAGAAAACTAAAGACAAGTTTTTTTTTAAATTGGAATAACTCATCGTCTATGAAAGAGAATAATTTTCTGCAAAAATAGTTTCACAGCTATTTTTTCATCAGTGATTTATATTATTCTGATAACTGAAATCAAAAACTTTTAACATAGTTTTCATGAATTAATCAAACTCAAGTGGGGCATAAACAGTGATGATCGACACAAATTTATTAAAAAGTGATAAAAGGAAAGTGTTGTCTAGTAATTAAACACTTTAGTTTTCATTTTTTGTTGCTACGGTTTCTGTCTTATTAGTATTAAAAAAACAGTTTAAATTGGTGCTTTCAAGAATTAAGCACATACCTTTTTTTCATTTATTAATGATATCGCCCAAAATATTTTCAATCTCACAAAAGAAATGTTTCTTGATCTTGTTAATTGTGAATCAAAAATGAAGCACAACCAAACCTGGGCATTTCTTTCAAGCAGATAAAATGCTTGTTGTGCTTGATATATTAGGTTAAAGTTGGAGCACAAGAAAAATGGACGCATTTTTTAAGAATCGAGTGTTACACTATTCTTTATAAAACTACAGTAATAAAGTGCTAACATCTATTTTGCGAGTAGAACAAGAAAAATGTTTTTTGTGTTTGTTAGACGAAAGAAAATAAGAAAGAAATTGAAACAGGCAAATTTAGTTGAAATGATTCTGTGACATGTAGCATTTTAAATGAAACTTTGGTATACTTTTGTTAAAATCATGATAATTTTCTTAGTTTAAAACGCTGTTGTTTTAAAAAATATCTATTTATTAAAGTGGAAACATTTAATTATCAACTACCCTTTTTCTTAATGAAACTCAAAATTTAATATTTGTGTTGACGTCTTTAAAGTTTCATCCCCCTTCAAAGCGGATTTTCGTTCACTATTCTGTATTGAATTAGGATATCGGTATCAAAACTTTTTAGAGGATAGTATCCTTTATTCATCCATCTTTAATTTTAAATGATTCAAATTGAATTTTAATAAAACCTTTTTTTATTTGCAAAAAGGTGTTTAATTTAATAAATAAAGGTTTTATTAACGTTAATCAAATATTCCATGAAATATTGAAAACAAAAAATTCAAATCAATTGATTTTTGGAAACTAAGAAACTAATTTTATTTATTCAAACCGATAAAATTTAGTGTCCCATTTTTTTAAAGATTGCCGCTGCCAGTGTTTTTAGTTCTTGCCATTTTTTGTTGAGCGCAAAAAAATATGACTTCAGTTTTTTCAATCAATAAATGAATCAACAATTTTTTTCTTCTTTTTTTTGATGCAATTTTGTTGAGGATTTTCGGTTTTGAATTTTTTAATTTGTATACCAGAATTTTCCGAAACTTCAAACTTGAAATTTATTGTAGCTAAAAAAGTGGATTCAAATAAAAAACAAAAATCGACAACAGAAGGATCACATACTCATTTAATAAAGAATTATCATATTTTTTTCATCTAACGTTGAGTTCTTTTATTTAAAACATTGTATAATTTTAAAAAATTACGGAATAAAAAATATCAAAAATGTTACACTGATGCCCTAAAAAATAGCATTTCTTGTTTGATCATTTTAGATAACTGGACTATAGGCAATTCATTTTATTAAATTTACATTTGTGATAGACAGCCAGATAAACACTAAAAATTACTTTTCTTGATTATTCAAACAAAACATTTCTTTATAAATTATTTATGGTTATTATTCGATTTCGTTACATAGTTTTTACCACTGATAAAAACTAAAAGTTTTGTATTTAAATACGAAAAACTAAAGCTTCAAACCGGCAAATTATATTAAATATTGAAATAAAATAATTTAAACGTTATTTTAACGAAAGGGCACTTTCTTGCGCTAAAAAAATTTTTTTAGATAAAAAGTAAAAGACAATGTTTCATTTGTGTAAAAAATATTGCACTGAAAAATTTTTTTGAAGCAAAAGAAAAGGATTTTATTTGCAACGATTTCGCAAAATATTTCTTTTTTTCAAGACAAGCCTTTTTTATACTTTTTGCAATTTTTATTTCAGCGCAAAAAAAGTGTTTCTTTATTTTTTTGATCAATAAATTAAAAAAACGTCACTTCTACTTCTTCTTTTTCTCAGTTTTGGTGACATTTGATGGAGTTTTTGAATATTTTACAATATTCCCTATAATTTCCTGAATGTTTACTATTTATTTCAACTTTATTTGGTTGAAGTAATAAACGGAAACAACATTAAAAGAAAAATTTTTCTTTAATAAAGAATTTTTATATGACATTTTCATTGTTAACATTGTATAAATTTTTAAAGAAGCCAAAACAACACAGAGTTAAAAGACTAAAATTAATTGAAAGTTACATAGTTCTAAAAAGCGGCATATTTTGTTTGATTTTTTCAAGTACAGTCGAACCTCGTTATAACGTTTTTTTTGAAACGGGAAAATTATATTAAATATTGAAATAAAAAATTGTAAACGTTATTTTAACACAAGCACACATTCTTGCGCCATCAAATGATCTTTGTTGAAAATAGTAAAAAGACAATCTTTCATAGGTGTAACATTGAAATGAAACACTTAGTATGAAGCGTTAAAAAAAGGTTAAAGAACCCCATAATCAGACCAGAGGTCGTGGGGGGCCGATGCTGGCGCGACTTTCCAGCATCTGCACTTAGCATTTAGGTGTCCGGATCTAAGATCCTTGCCGGCGCAACCCGGTGGTGGACCACCCCCTTTCGGGAACCTTCCACTCGAGCGGAGAGCTCATATGAGTGTACCCATTGCCTTCCAATTGGTAGCGCCTGGGTTGGGCACGCACGGGGATTCGAACCTTCCACTCTTTCGAGTCTCTGTCCGACCGAGAGTCTGTCGCTCAAACCACTCGGCCAAAGAACATAATTTATGGTGCAACGATTTCGCAAAAGATTTCGTGTTTTTACACACATGGCGTTTCTCTCTACTTCTTGGATTTTTATTTCAGTGCGAAATTATTTTTACATTTATTTCGATCAATAAAGAAACCGCCATTTTTTTCTATGATATTTTATTGGAGTTTTTGAATATTATTATGTCCACTTTAATTTTCACAATGTTTCCCGATTTATTGCAACTTTAAAATCCAGTGTAAAAAACAGCAAAACGACAAATATATCATTTGCCACAAATCATTTTTAATAAAAAATAGAAAAAAGGCTTTTTTGTGCAGAAGTTTAGCAAAAGATTTTGTGTTTTTCCAGACCTGGCAATCTCTGGTTCCGGTCGCACAATGGTGTCAAAAAAACTATTTTGGATTACGAAATTATAATGCGTTATTTGTAAAAGAAAGAAAAAATAGTTTCCAGAATTTTATGCAGTTTTTTGAACAGATTTTTTATCAAAAACAGCTATTTAAGTTTTTGTATGAGTTTAAGTAATATGACTGTTTCAATTTTTTTAAGGTTTTTCTGAATTGACTGATAGTTATTATATACAAATTTCATTTTTCGGATGGTAAAGTTGTGTATCTTTATGAACTTGCAATCTGATGCACGTGATCTGTTTTTCAAGCGTCAATAAATTGTTTCCATTTCTGTCAGAAAAATCTTTAAAAAGTGTCATATTTATATAATTTATCATTATTAAAGTGTAATTTACATTAAATGATATATTAAATAAAATATTAAAACAAAAAAACCTGAATGACTTTTGACGCAAACAAATTTATTCTTGATTCAAGAAAAACAATAAAAAAACACTGTTTCCTGTTTAAAAAACGTTGTCTGTCGCTTTCTTTGTCGATCAACTTTTTCTCAAATAGTGTATCGACAATGTCGTTCTTTGTTGTTTTTTTTGTACCAAATCGTGTACAACAAAAAAAAAAGAAAACTTTGTTGCATTGAAAATCTCAATACATGATTCATAATTTCAAAAAATAAGTATTTCTTATTTCAGTGTCTGTATTTTAAGTTACTAGGATAATTAATTTTTGAATCATAGATTTTTGATCATTTGAGAAAGACAAAATGGCTGGAATTCTTATGCTTCAGGTGCAAAATGTTGATGTTTCTATCTTTTTCAATTGCAAAAAATTGGTTCCTTTTATTTTGGGTTTTTTGAAAAAATAATTTGCTGTCGTTTTTCAATATTTTATTTGCAAAGTGTGAAAAAATCAAAATTATTAGTTAAAGGAGGCGGACGGTTACGTTTTTTTTGCCAAAATTTCCTGCAAGTTCGTGATTGCGGGCTTTTTAAAAAACGTTGTCTTGACACGAAAATAGGTAGCAAATTTTTTAAATTTTTTCTTCAGATTTTTTTAAAGATATATAAAATCTATGCATAACTTATGTTAGATTTTATTTATCTCTTTCCTTTTTCCCTTTTTTTGTCCCCAACATTGTATTTATGTATGTTTATAAACTAATAAAGATGTTTTTCCTGTGTATTTTGTGATTTTTCAAGGTTTCTCCTTGTAATTTTTTTTTGTTGTGAAGAAAGGAATGGGGGTTTCGAGATGGAGCTGCTGGATGGAAGAAAGAGGTAAGTTCAGACAGTAAAGGTTAGTTTATCATTCTTTATTTCTATCATGAACTAATCATTTTCATTTTTAGGCACCATGACATCTGATAAAGGTCAAACAAAAAAGATGACCGCTTAAAGCTTACTGGTTATTAACGCTTTTTATTCATTCCTAATCATCCACATCACTTTTGTAATAAACTTCTTATATTCGTTCATCCTCGAAGATGATCGATATATGATTTTAAGAGGTTTAAAACGTAACTGTTGCAGTGTTTTCGTGCCGCCACCGCCGGCGGCGCTGCCGGCGGCGGCGTCGGTAATCGAAAAAGTTCAAAGAGTTTTGCCGCAGATCAAAGAATGCCGCTGGCGTCGGCGGCGGTAACTCAATTTTTGCCCGGCGGCGGTAATTTTAAAAAACACAAACACTGTATGATTGTTAGCATCACACATAATATGTTTGTCGTTACGACATTGACAAATGCACATGTACAATGTGGCAGAATTAATTTCCGTATCAATCTATATAATTTTTCAATAACACGTCTGACAAACTTTCTTAACGTAATTTCATAATACAAAACATGCATCAATTTATTCATCTATGTATGAACCTTGTTTTGTTTAATTGTATTAGGTAAACGTTCATCATGTAAACGAAAATGCACTATTGTGAATTGCATCGAAGGTAAATCACTTGTGTTGTATACTGAAGAAGTATATAAACAACTTTTCGTTTCTTACATGACGTTTTATATGTAAAAAACAAGTAAAATTCTGCAACAAATGTTCACGGAATATATAATTGTGATTTTTCCATTTACAAATGTTTATATCCATGTTTATATCTTCAACGCTTTTGGTGCAATTACATGACGACTTTAATTTTAACAATATGATGCCGTTTTTGAGTCTGATGTATCTCTCAAAAGTTATGATATTATGAGGCATGGATTAACAGGATTTCAGATTATCGATTACAAGATAAGTGTTACAGATAAACATAGATATTTTTAGCAAAGTACACCGTAACAAATAAATCATTAGCACATCAGATGGGTGGCTATGATTTTTGCGAATCAGACACAACTGATCTAAAAGGAAGGAATCCGGTAAACTATATTTAGCACCACTGATTGGACAAGATCAGTGTTTCTGACTTTTGACTTTACAACAGATGTTCTATTAACGACAGAGCAGGGATGCTTCTAAATGAAGATAAAATCTATTTGCAGATGTCATGGTGCCAAAAAACGAAAATGATTAGTTCATGATAGAAATAAAGAATGATAAACTAACCTTTACTGTCTGAACTTACCTCTTTCTTCCATCCAGCAGCTCCATCTCGAAACCCCCATTCCCTTCTTCACAACAAAAAAAAATTACAAGGAGAAACCTTGAAAAATCACAAAATACACAGGAAAAACATCTTTATTAGTTTATAAACATACATAAATACAATGTTGGGGACAAAAAAAGGGAAAAAGGAAAGAGATAAATAAAATCTAACATAAGTTATGCATAGATTTTATATATCTTTAAAAAAATCTGAAGAAAAAATTTAAAAAATTTGCTACCTATTTTCGTGTCAAGACAACGTTTTTTAAAAAGCCCGCAATCACGAACTTGCAGGAAATTTTGGCAAAAAAAACGTAACCGTCCGCCTCCTTTAATGTTTGGGTAATATTTAATAATGTCTTGATCAGAAGTTTTACATTTGAATTATTTGAATCATTTTTAAATTTCAATTTTTTCAAAAAAATCAATTGTTTAATATTTATTCAATGATCTTTTTGGTTTATCAATTTTTTAAATGCAAAATTTTAAAAGTGATTTATTATCAGTAAAATTTTGGAAATAAGATATACAACATAAAAAAAGAAAAGTAAAAATTTTAAAAAACACCAAGTTTGCGACATTTTCTTATTTTATGCTAATGAAAATATCAATAAAAAAAAACCAAAATGAAGATAATGAAAGGGAATCGATTTCGACATACATGTTTGTTTTTCTAAAACAAACGTAGAAAAAATCAAAATACAAATAAAGGAAAAGAAAACAAAAAAAGTT
Source organism: Panagrolaimus sp. LJ2414 (assembly GCA_024447195.1). Taxonomy (NCBI): domain Eukaryota; kingdom Metazoa; phylum Nematoda; class Chromadorea; order Rhabditida; family Panagrolaimidae; genus Panagrolaimus; species Panagrolaimus sp. LJ2414. The sequence goes on along the minus strand of JAMRXY010000066.1, from coordinate 764,460 downwards.
CACTGCAAAGAAATGAACCGTTGCTTAATCTTTAAACATGAAGCCCACAATAAGCCGATTCACAAAATTGCTAAATATATGATTCATTTAAGTATTAAAATTTTTATCAATAGAAAGATAAAAGATAAGAGTTTTATTTTTAAAAAAATTGTCTCAAAATTTTTAAAAATATTCATTCCCGATCTTTATTTTTCCTTTTCTTACGTTTGTTTTATGGATTTTTTTCTTTGTTCTTATTCTGCAAAAAATGAAAAAATAAAATGAGTGTGAAAAATACCGGTAATTAAGAAAGAGTTTTGAACATTAACTAAACTATTTGTTTTTTTTTTCAAAAAATCAGAACAAATGCAAAAAACTTGAACTTGATATTTTTTATTTTATTGGCTTCAAAGCTTCCACAAATCCTTTGTTTTTTTTAAACCGAGCCGAATCTTCTGCTTCATTGATGAGATTCTGAATCTCTATGACACTTTCTAAAAGGATGTTTTTAAGAATGTATAAATCGTTTTTAAATAATAAATAATTTTTTTAAAAATATTCAAACAAGAAAAACAAATTTATTTTGCACCAAAATGTTCATTTCGCAACATCTTTTTTTTAAAAAACTACGTTTTAAATTTTTCCAGTTTGCTTTTGTCTAGATGGAAATTTTTTTTAATATGTTTTGCCATTTCATTTTAGCCCAAAATTTTTTTTTTATTTTTTTTTGATCACGAAATAAACCAACTATTTTGATTATTTACAGTCTTTTATTAGTTTCTCCATCATTTTCAATATATTTTTCTAGCAAAACTCATTGGGTCAAAACTTGAAAAAACTGTAAAATTGGTTTTTTATTTTCGAATTTTTAATTCACTTTGAAATGAAATGGCAACTTTGAATATTTTAATTTGTATTTTTTACGTTTACAATTTATTTTAACTTTTAAAAAATTAAATTTGATTAAAGTAATTAACGCAGCTGCGATGAATTTTTCTCCATTTGATAAAGAATTGTTAGATATAATATTTTTTCATTTAGTTTTGAGTTTTCTGTTAGTGTTTTTTCAGGACGCTAAGAAAGTTTTTGAGTTTCAACAACTGGGGAAAAAGCTCTACCAAGAGTTCAAGGTCTTCAGCGTGATAGAATATTAAATACACATTGAATTAATTCTTAAAGAAGCAATACCAAATCATAAATTTTTTTAATTTTAATCAGAAAAGCATTCTTGAAAAACGGCATTTCTTGTTTGATCTTTTTAAGTATGATAATTGAGACTAGGCATTTAGTTATATTATGCATTTTCAATGGGTACGCAAATAATTTTATTATGATAATTACCGCTTTTTCATTTTGCTAGCTTCATTCTACACCACTGACGCAACTTAATATTTATTCTATTTGTTAGTTTTTTTAAGTATAAAAAATTAAATTCTATAAAATATTGAAGCAAAAAAGCGTAAACTTTATTTTAATGGAAGCACATAAAACTTTACGCTTGCGTTAACAATTAATCCGTGCACGGGCTATTTTTGCGTCCGGTTAACGCGGCCTTGACCCAAAATGGTCCAAAATAGCTTAAAAATGATTAAAAACCATATCCCAGATGTTTTTAAGGTGTTTTATGAAGGTGCGCCAAAATTTTGAAAATTATGAAAAATGGCTGATTTTGGCGGTTTTTTGAGTAAAAATGATACAAAAAATCAAGATATCGTAAAACCCTTCCACAGTTTTTTAGTACTAACTATATGCCAACTTTTAGTATCAAAAGATCCAATTTAGTGACATATTTTAAATACGTTTCAACACGCCGAAAATCTCGAAAAATGGCCTAAAAACCCGATTTTTTTCATTCTTTACGGTGCCCTGACTTTAAAACCGCCTCAAATGAAAATCTGTTCCACAGAATTGTAGCCCAGGATCTACTTTACAAGTCCCAATGACGACTACACCCATTGCTTATCAAAAAAACTGACGTTCAACAAACCGAAAATGATGCACTTTTTTGATGTTGTAGTAGTAGTAGAACTTTAATGTGCTCTATTTCAAGAACAAAGTAAAATTATGAAAAATCCTCCTGCCAAATCTTAGCTAATATATATATGATTAAAAAAAAGTAGTAGTTGAGTTTTTATCTCTTGAAATAAAAATTTGTATAAACATTTTCTGAGACACATTTTAGTGGAGAATATGACGTTGTAAATTTTAAATTGTTGGCAAATGAGAACCAGGTCTTTAATTGAAATTTCCTCCTGCCAAAACTTAGAAAATATAGTTAAGAGTTGGATAAAAGCAACAGAAAACGTTTTCGGAGCATATTAAAAATTTGCATAAACTATTACGGTTGACTGTCACTTTTGACACTCAAATCATTCTAGAATATGATTAAAACATCGGATACGCTTCTTTTCGCCCAGAAACTATTTAAAAACCTTAATTTTATTATTTTCAACCAATTTAGGTCAGTATTTGTGCATAAATCGAAAAAAAAATTTTTGTGAGCAAAATCCACAGGGGGGACCACGTGAAAAATTCAAAAAAATGAAAATTTTTATTTTTCTATTTTTTGCTTTAAATAGTTAGAAACATGTCTGATATTGCTTATTTTTCGATATTTATGCCTAAAATCCTTAAAAAAATGAAAAAAACTCATTTTATACGAAAATATTTTTTTGGGATTCTGAATCCCGCTCCAGAATCCGTAAAACTTGATGAAAACATCAGGCACCCTCTCAATATTAATCAGCGAGTATTTGTCTATCATTTAGTACCAAAATCACCTCTGTATCATCACTCTATGCAAAATCCGCCTTAACCGGACAAAATAGGGGTAAAAAAGAGCCCGTGCGTGCTGAAAAAAAAGCTAGGATAAAATTTTTTACTGATGTATGATATAAAAATATTGCCCTAAAATGTTTTTCTAAAGCAAAAGAAAGATTTAAAGTGTTTTTGGTCACATAAACTATTGTTCACTGAATGACTAAAAAATGTGATATTTTTAAATTTAATTAAGTTCAAAGGTTCTACAAATGCTTTGTTTTTTTTTAATTGGCTGGGAATACAGGTCCGGCATGTGAAGAGATTTTGAATCTCATGATCACATTTTTGACAACACAAATATTGAAAATAGTAGAAATCGCTTTTTTTTTCTTTTTTTTTTGTTTTTGTTTGGGGGCAGCACTAGTTTTTATTCACATAGGAACTTTTATTTCAGCACAAAAATTTGTTCTTCCCTTTTTCGATCAATAAATAAACAGACACGTTTTTCCTTCTTCTCTGATGCCTTGAAAAGTCGCATTTCTTGTGTGATCCTTTTAGGAAACTGGATTTGGCAATTCAGATAAACTTAATTTTATATTTTTGATGGGCAACCAAATGAATTAAAAATGATTTTCGATGATTATTCGAACAATATCTCTTTATAAATTATTATTGGTTTCAATGCATTGTTGTTTCTCAGCATTGTTCTTCATTTTATATTTTAATTTATATACCATAAGCAAAAAATAGTATTTTTGTTTTTAAGTATAAAAAATTAAGACTTAAACATCGAGTTGAATGAAAATATTGAAATAAAAGATTTTAAACTTTTTTATACGCAAAACAAAAAAAACTTTTGTTGGAAAGAAATGGAAAAGCAAATGTTTCGTTTGTGTAAATAATTGCAAAAAAAAATTTTTCTAAAGCAAAAAAGTCTTAATAATGAAGTGTTCTTGCTTAAATATGATATTAACTGCTTTTTTGGTTTATTGACTGCATCCATCTAAATATTTACAATCTTACAAAAGAAAAATCTCTTAATCTTAGCACTACCAAAACTTTCTTTCTTGAGATAAAAAAAATGCCGAGGCTTGAAAATTACGTTAATTTTAAATTGAAGCACAACAAAAAAAGAAGTGCTTTTTTCCAACAATGCAGTTTTATTCCATTCTTTACAGTTTTTTACAAACAGTTATAGGTAGGAAGATGATAACAATAAAATCCATTACACGTAAAACATACATGTAAAATTAATTTATTTTCAAAGTTTCATGGTCAATACTTTGACAAAGTTGCATTGCTCACCTGTTATGTTTTTGCTCGACTTTGAAAAAAATGCGTTATAAAAAAGGTTTTTGGACAAAAGAAAATTAAAAATGAATTGAAATACATAATTTTAGTTTTTTTTAAATTTGAATAAGTTGAGCAAACTAGCACATGAATCTTTAAAAATGAGATATTTTGTTGTTAGATTCATAATACTTTTTTTAGCCAAAATCAAACGAAACAAAGTTGCTTAAAAAAATGAATTTAAATTTCTGCAAAACTATTTTTTTACTATTTATTTAATGTCCCAGATATTGTAAATTTCCGATGCGTACTTTTACAGTAATTAATTGTCTACTAAATTTTTGATGTAAACTTTATAACCAAAAAATTCAAAAATTCAAAAACAATCCAGTAAAAACATTATTTTAAATTTAAAAAACGTTGTCTGTCGTTTTCTTTGCCGTTCAACATTTTGAAAGTGAATTAAAAATATTTTTTTGGTTTGTTTTTTTGTATTTTTTGTCTGACATATTTTTTATGTTATGCATAGTTGTGCACCAACTGGTGTACTTAAGAAAAATACATTTAGAATTTCGAAGAATTGAAATAAAGCTAATTTTTAGTTTAAACAATTTTTACAAATAATAAGAAATAAAAAAAAGTCCTGCTTTTTATTCGTATCTCTTTTGAATCATTGATTTTTGATCATTTACGAAAAACAAAAATGTTACACTTTTAATGTTTCGGGGGAAGGCAAATTGTTGATATTTCCGTTTTTTCAAGTGCAAAAAATTGTTTCCTTTTATTTTCATTTTTTTGAAAAAAATAAAATTTGTTGTCGTTTTTAAATATTTAATTTCCAAGCTTTAAACGAAATAAAAATTGTTATTTTTGATACGTATTTTTAATTCTTACAACTTTAATAATTTCGTGATCAAAAAGAAGTAGCAGAATATCAAGAAATCATTTTATAAAAAAGTTATTAGTTTCCTTCTCGTAAAACATCTTTCCAAAATTTATACAATTTTTACAATTACAGTTAGAAAAAACAATAATTTACATAATTATTATAGCACTAACAGGTGACGTTGAAACATTGGTATTCAAATTTCTAACAGAAAGATGATTCTTTTTTGGAAGCAAAAATTTTAAATGATAAAATCTTAAATATGCAATTCTGAAACTTGTTGATAAAATAAAATGTGTTCCCATTACAGTTAAATGATGGAAATGCCAAACAATATTTGAGCAATACATAAATGTCAAAAACCAATTTAAATCTTTGTTCGTTGAAGCGGATGCAAATTTTAGAGCAAAAGAAATGAGTTGAAAAGTTGAAGAAAAAATTGCTTGATAAATTAATCGATATTCTGCTTTTGCTCTGGTTGAATTTGTTTTGAAGACATCTCTTGAACAGATATACATGGATGTGCCAATTAGAATAATTGCAATGCCATTGAGAACGCCATTCACGATTGTTCCATTTAAGTAGTATTGTTTTCGAAAATTTAAGCATGCCATAAAATTAGTTACGGTACATTTGGAAGCGAATAGAGAGTACCCGTCAACAGCAAATGGGAAAATTAACATAAAAATTAGAACAAAGAACATAGTGAATCTTGTCCAAATCTGAAATTAGGTTGAAACATTGTAATTTAAAATTTTTTTCAATGATGCCATCCCAAAATGGCAAATATGAAGGAGGTAAAGCCAAGAATGGAGTTTGACTAAATGACGGCAAGGAACAACAATTATGTCATCACCTGAGGGGATAAGAGGTAATCTTTCCTTCAATGGCACGACTTGAAAACGATATTCGTGAACAAAGTGTTTATCGATGGCATTTTACAGAATGCCATTGATAAATTCATTACTTTTTATCTCTTTTGTTAGCCATGCATCCTTTGATCTTTACCGCCATTTTTATTCGACTCCGTTTTTTTGGTTCTATTCTAATTTCTGTTAATGTCATTTTTTATAAAACTAACCTTTTCATATCTAATCAAAAACACTAATGCCGTGCATCGATTCAGGCATAAAACAACATTCCAAATTGTAGCAAAATAAACGGCATACCATTCCAAAGTAACAATCATAAACATGTAAAAATTTGATTGAAATGGAATTAACCAATTAATAAATAATATTAAATCCATTACATATCCTGCATTTAAAATTACATAATATGCAGATTTATGCTTTGAGCTTTTCTTAAAATATTGGGCTGTTAAAAAGATAATAACCGTAAAAGCAATTCCTCGAGAAATACATGAAAAAATATTTGATATTATTTTTGATGCTTCCATAACGGCTTCCATTTTCCTTTTTCTACTGTAATAAAAAAGTTAGCTACAAAAATAATGGCACTTTCGGTACTTTTTCAAATAGTATTTAAATGGGTCACCAATGTTGTAGGCATCAATTATTTATAATTATCAACAAAAATTTTACCAAGAAAAAAGGTGTTTAAACGTTTATCAATTATATCATTATTATTATGTTGGTGATGATGATGACAGCAGCAACTTCCTTTAAGTTTTTTAAATTTTTAATTGTTTTAATGCAATAAAAAACATTTTTTGCTTCCTTTCCCAACTTTAAAATTCAAAGAAATTTTATAGTGGCGAAAGAATCATCAAAATAAAAGTTTATAAATATGCTGACGTAGGCTTTATGAGAAAGTTGTGTCAAATTTGGAAAAATTAAAATTTTTAAATTTTTACTGGGGTATTTTGTTCACCAAATTGCGACCCTAATAATCATCTCTGAATAAAATTAGTGACCTAATTAGAGAAATAATAATAAAAATATTCAGAAAAATTTCGTTTGTTCGTCTTTTTTTAAAGTTTCTCTCGTTAAAAACGAATAAAAAAAAATGTTAAATATATTTTATTTTATTTGCATTCACCACTATAAGAGAAAATTTTTTTTCAGTGGGTGTCGAAACAAAAAAAGCTTTAAACTAACAATCTTTTAACATTTTTCTCAAATGGATTGTAGATATCTTAAGTATTACAACAACGTCTATAAAAACAATCAAAAAATGTCTGGCAGCTGTGTTGTCTTCACAAAAATTTTGCGTTTAAAATTTTTACACGATCCTTTTTTCTTCAAAATCTGTTTTGGGGATGAAAAAAAAGACAGATAAAAACAATATTTTTTGCGTTGAAGAAATCACACTTTTTTATCTTGCGAAAATTTTTTAAATCAATGAAATTTAAGTATGTGTAAAAAATGCCAGGTTTTGAATATTATATAGATTTTTTAAAAACAATTTTACAGTTGCATAATGTGGTTTTAACGTTTATCACCCCCAACAAAAAAATCACTGTATGTGATTTAGCTGATCGAAATCTTGTTGCTCATTAATTTATCACATCACAAAAAACGTCAGTTTACGGTATTTTTATTCTGGACATTTGACAGCAAAACAAATGATACTTTTTTATCGGACATAACAAAGAATAAAAAAACTTACAAATTGTTAGCTGTATTTTAATCTTTAATTTAATAAATTCTTTTTTAATTGTTAAAGGCACCTTAAATTTTTTTTCATGTTTGATTTCAAATTTTATATACACTTGCTTCTTTTTTTTACAAGCATAAGGACTTTTTGACCTGCCAGTCCCTGTACAAGCAACATTTTTATAATTCAAGTAAATCGTTTCAGTATTTGGACATTTAAAAACAGATAAAAACAATTTTGTCTGCCGAAAATAATAATACTGTTAATTGATAAATTTTTTGCATCTACAAAAATATGGCAAATGTCAGGCAGCTGTGATGTCTATTTAAACCCAAAAACGGGGTGAATAAAAAACACGATCTTTTTTGCTTTAAAAACTGTTTTGCGGGTGGAAAAAAATGACAGACAAAAACAATATATTTGAGTTGAGGAAATCAATGAAATTTGTACTGTAAAAAATGCTATTCTTTGAATATTATATAGGTTTCAATTTTTAAAACCATATAAGGAAGTTATGAAATAAGATTATATTTTATTTGAATTAATTAAGCCTTCCTTCCAACGTCAAGAGGAAATTTGAACGCTAAAAAACCTCTTTGGACGGGTTAGTTACTTTTATCAAGAAGCTAATATTTTTATACCAATGCTTTATTTTTATAAACTTCAAAATAACATGCTCTATGACATTTACATTTTATCTCGACTTCCGGCAATGATAAAATTTGTGTTTTAAATGTTCCTTACCAACAAAAACCGTTTTTCCCAATTAAAAAACAAAAAAACAACTAGTTAGATAAAAAGGAATTGCAAAGAATTGCAGCATTTTTTCAAAGGCAATTATCGGTCATTTAACAGGCTTTTAAATTGATTACACACTGAACGGCGGTACCAATAAGAGAATTATTATAAATGCTTTTGACGTTTATGGGGTTTAATGTGATCAATATGATAATTATTATGAAAATTATAATCTTATTCCGTAACTCCTTCGTACTACTTAAAAACAAATAGTCTAAAATATTCAAACGACATTTTTCACAAATACATGGAGTAGTGTTTAAAATATTGAAAAATATTGTGTACACGATCTTTTTTCTCTTCAAATTGTTGGACGTGTAAGTTACATTTATCGAGATGTAAATAGTTTAAAACCAACGACTTTATGATTACACGAAATTTTGGTTTTTGTTTTACCGCATCATAAGCTTCTAAATTACTTGCTAAATGACATTTTTTTCTATCTCAACTTCGGCAATCATTGATTTGAAAAGTTTAAAATGTTGCTGCAATCCTACATTATAAAAAAATCTTCCGAGACAATTTTTTACAAATACAAAGTGTATAAAAAAACAAATAAGGAATTACAAAGGACTGCAGCATTTTTTAAAATGTAGACTTGATTGATATGCTCTGAGGTTGATCGTGACCAATATGATAATTATTATAAAAATAATAACCTTATTCCGTAACTTTCTTACTATTATTTTAAAAATGAAAAATATATTAAATATTCAAACGATATCGAAAGCACACACATGTGTTGGCCGTTCAAATACAAAACGAAAAAAAAACGATTTTTTTTAGTTTAAAAATGTCTTTGGAAGAAACAAATGACAAAACAATATTTTTGCGTCGATAAAATTTTATTGAAGATTTTTTGAATCAATGAAATTTGTGCGTGTGTAAATATTGCTTGAATATTTTATAAAAAAAAACAATAGTACAATGTTATACAATAATCAGAATGAGACAATGTCCATTTGGAACTCTTACCTAATTACTGTCATGGATTAATAGAAGCTCGTTCGTTTTTAATAAACATTTGACATGTAAATTTCTGTAATGACAAATAAAAAATTAAGAAAAAAATTGTAAAGACCGTCACAATGTTTCGAAATAATCAAGCACAATAAATAAATAAACTATGCTTTGAAATTGTTATAAATTGCGTATCAAACATGTATCATCTTGTAATATTCCTTGAAACAGCGCATATCAAAAATTTTGTCCGTGTCTGAACAAAATATTATATCTTCAAACATACAAATTTCAAATTTTTTTTGAATGGATTGACCGATCTCTTAATTGTTACAACAACAAAGTTTATAGAAAATCAGAGAATGTTTGGAAGCTGTTTTCTATCTGTCCAAAAATGTTGTGAAATGTCTGGCAGCTGTCATGTCTGTTTAAGCATAAAAATATTGTTAATAAAAAACACGATCTTTTTCACTTTAAATTAAGTGAAAGAAAAAGACAGACAAAAACAATATTCTAGTGTTGAAGAAATCGCATTTTTTAAATGAAAACTTTTCAAATCACTGAAATTTATGTGCGTTCAAAATATCGTTTGAATTTTTTATAGATTTTTGGTTCTTAAATTAATAAAAAGGTAAGAAGTTACGGAGTAAGGTTATAATTTTCATAATATCTCAAATATTTTTCAAAAGTTCTGGCAGTTTTTATCGATATTAATTTACATCCATACCACTTCTGAGAATTCATAAATGGATAAAAGGATTATCCGAAATTCCAAAACACCCCAGGGAAGAAACTAAAAATTCCGTTTTTCAGGTTTTTAATTTTGCTTATTTATGTAAATTTGTTAAAAACACTTAATTATTGTATTCTTTGCATCTAAAAAATCACAAGTGAAAATTAAAAAATTTAAAAGCCGTTGTCATTGCAAAACACAGTATGAAAATAATATTATTAAGACATTGGGATTTTTAAAAAAAGTTTAAAAAAACATTAATTCATTTTCTCGTCTTTGTTGTTGCATATAAAATAAGTCCTTTATTTCCTTAAATCCAGCAGTGTATTTAAGGCGCTCTTGGCATATGGTTATCATTGTATCCTCAGGTCACGACTCCCGTAATCTCGATGAAGATCCGGCATGGTTCGCAGAAAGAAAAAGAAAAATCTTGACAATGAACCAATTGAATTTGATCGTCTTCTTTAAAATTTTTGTAAAATTTTAAATCATTGTTTGAGAAATTTTTTGCATCTACAAAAAAATGGCAAATGTCAGGCAGCTGTGTTGTCTGTTTAAACACAAAAATGTTGTAAATAAAAAATGCGATCTGTTTTTTTTAAATGTTTAACTGACGAAAAAAGGCGAAGAAAAACAATTTTTTTTGCGTTGAAGAAATCATTTTTTTTCAAATGAAGATTTTTTGAAATTCATGTGTGTTAAAAATGCTGTCCTTTGAATATTTTAAAAAATAGGGAAGTTACGGGATTGGATTATAATTTTGTTATAATTATCATATTGGTTATGTTCAGGAAAAATTTATGATGTTCTAGCCGTCTTTATCAAACTGAATCATCGTTTGTAATTTATCAAATTTCAGCAGTTTTAAAATTCCACCATTTAATTTAAAAATGATTTAAACCGTTCTTTCTTTTAGATAAAATTGAAAAAAAGAGAAGACACAACTGTGAATGTGTAAGTCAAATTTATCAAGAAGCTAATATTTTAAAACAAATGATTTTATTTTACTTTGGTTTTCGTTTTACATCAGCATAAGCTTCCAAATTACATGCTCCATGACATTTTTTTCTATCTCGACTGACTTCTGGCAATGGCAAAATCTGTGTTTTAAATGTAGCTTAACTTTAAAAGAATCTTCCTTAGCAATTGTTTCGCATTTGTGATTTTATTGTGGTGGCAATAAACATCTGTGTTAAATACTGACAAAGGTTTTACATATTTTTGGTAGCAGCAAGTTGTTTCTGTACCGCTTCGTTCAAAAAAATAAAAACAACCGGTTGGAGAAAATGAAAACAAATGAGAAATAATAAAGAATTGCAGCATCTTTAAAATAATAATTATCAGTAAATTTGAAAGAGTTTGAAGTGGTTGACAGTTAATAATGTAATTATTTCTCTTAGATCGCGGTATCTACTATTATCATTTATTATAAAAATTATAATCTCATTCTGTAACTATTTATTTAAAAACGAAAAATCTATAAAATATTCAAAGGATATTTTAAACACACAAATTTCATTGATTCAAAACACTATCATTTTAAAAAAAGAGCGATTTCTTCAACGCAAAAATATTGTTTTTTTCATTTTGTTTCACCCGCAAAACATTATTTAAAACGAAAAAATCGTGTTTTTATTTTTTGTATTTCAACAGACAACACAGCTGCCAGACATTTGTTCTTTTTTTAAAGATCTTGGCAAAAATGAAGAATCCGAAATGCATAACATCATTCCTTTTTAACAGCAACAATCTCAGTTTTTTGCTGATTCAAGCGAATTTTACTGATTAATTTTTGTAAATGAAATTTAACATTTATAAAACTGTTTTTAATTTTTAAGTTTATTACTTTCTATTTGTTGTAAAATACACATGACATAAACGCTAAAAATAAAGCAATCCTAAATAAAACTTTGCGTGAAATGCTTCCTTTTGTTAATTCTTGACTACAGTAATTTTCATAAATATTTTGCTAAAATTTAAAAAAGAAAAAACGAATCAAAAAGTTTTACAAAACAATTCCACTTTTTGTGCAGTCTAAAACTAATTGTTTCTGTGAATAGTAGTATTTCTGTCTTTCGATAAAATTATTTTCTTTTATTTTTAGCGAATATCAAAATCATCGGTCCAATTACAGAAAAAAAACCAATAAACGGTGCGTAACTTTGCAATAATGTCGAAAAAAACCGGAAATCGATAAAATATTCAAATTTAAAATACATGGTCAAATCTGGATGGTGACAATACACTATTATGTAAATTTTGTATGTCCATGGGTTTTCGGTCTTGCTTTTTTGAAACAAAATGAAACCGAAAAAGAACTGTTATATCATTTTTTTATAACATAGGAATAAAAGCATTCGTCAAGATTGAAAGCCGCATTAAAGAAATGTTGTCAAAAACGAAATCAACACAATAAAAAACGCATACGAAAAATACGCTTTTACAAATAAGAAATTGTTTGTGTTTTTCACAAAAAAATTTTTTTAGTTTTATTTTTTAAATTTTATCTTTTTGGTATTCATCAATTTTTCAAAATTTCACAATTAAAATTTTTCAATCACAAAATAAATCCTGACACATTTTGAACACTACTCCTTTTGATAAAACTTTTTTTAAAATAAGCAGTAATAAATTTTCGATACGGTGAAATAAAATATAATGTTGCAATGAATTCCACCAAACAATGGGTCATTATTAGTGATGTTAGGCAACACATTGTAGAAGCGGTATTTGGAATATCAAAAGTAATAAAAATGAAAAACATAAACATTGGAATAATTAAAAACACATTCGTTAAAAAAATTTGCATAATTGAACTGAGAATAAGGGATTTTTGAAATTTTGTTGTTGTAATTGATTGATTTTTGAGGATTTGATAAATAAAAAAGATTGAAAGAAGGAGGAATGATATCATTATTAAACTAAGTGTAACCAAATGAGCAACTAAAACTCGATCAAGCAAAAAATGCGGAATTAAAAAGAATGATGGTTCATAAAAGAACTTTTCCAAAATTGGATCATATTCTCTTGCCCATTGATAAACTGTTACAGTATCAGCAAAGAACATTGGATAAAATGTAACAATTTCAAGCAAATATGAAAAAGCTGTTGTTCCAACCATAACTCCAATATTGCTTTTTAATGTCAAATATTTTGTCAGCTTTGAAGGATAAACATATAAATATCGACTTGAAATTGTCGTTGTAAGCCCTGCAATGCAGTTTGCAATAAAAGATAAACAAATTAAAGCTGCAACCGCAGTATTACGAAAATCCCCAAAATCTTTAAAAATTCCAAGTTGAATTCCTCCAGCACAGGGTAAAAGAAATAATGGCTTTACTAATCCTAACAAAGTTTCCAAAGCTAAACACCAAAATGAATGATTCAAAATTAGCCATTTAATTGAATTTAATTTTTTAGATTGTGTTAAAATTATGTAAAATAAAAATGGAGCAATGATCCAACAAAGTATTAAAGTTATGGTCGAATAATAATAATAAAATTCAACAATTGTCGGCAGCGGTGGACTTATTTTTGACATTTTTATAAACTGACATTTTTTAACTTTTTTTGACAAATTAATAATTTTTATTTTAAAAAACAGGTGAAAAAAGGGTTCAGTTTTTAGACAAGCAAACGTTTGCTTTTCTTAATAAAATTTGAATACGTTTTAAGATAACAGGTGAAAAATAAAAAATTTAAAAGCCGTTTTCATTGCAAAAAAACAGTATGAAAATAATTAAGACATTGGGGTTTTAAAAAAATTTAAAAAACACTTTTTTCTTTTTTCAAATTCATCATTTCAAATAAAGTCAAAACAGTAATTCCAATTTTTAAAATTGTTTTTGTAATCAGGAATATTTCCGGTGTATCTGTCGGAGAAGAAGAAGTGACAGGCTGAATTAGAGGTGAAGGAGTTGTATTTTATCAAACAAACAATAATTTTGAAAACTAAAAAAAAAAAAAAAATTGTCTTGGTTTGAAAAAAAATGTGATTTCTTCAGCGAAAAAATAATGTTTTTGTCTGTCGTTTCTTTACACCGCAAAAAAACATTAAAAAAATTGTGTTTTTTATTTTCAATATTTTTGTACAAATACGGACGGCAGGCGATATTTTTAGAAAAAGTGAGACCGGCGGGTGGGTAAAGAAGCAAAAGTATAACACTGATTGCAGTCACCAATCTCTCTAATAATGTGAAATATCTGTTTTTTTAATTTTGTAAATATGATCTGATAAAAAAGAAAATTTTTGTATACATGCATTAAGTATGCAAGCTCAACAATTATGCAAAATTACAAAACACTCCAGGGGAAAAGCTAAAAATTTCATTTTACTGTTTTGAAATTTACTCATTTATGTAAATGTGCCAAAAACACTTGTTTTTTTAATTCTTTGCATGCATTACACTTTTCGGTATTGAGATATATGCTAAACCATTATGCAAAATTACAAAACACCCCAGGTGGGAAGCTAAAATTTCCAATTTACTGTTTTTTAATTTACTCATTTACGTAAATGTGCCAAAAACACTTGTTTTTTTAATTCTTTGCATGCATTACACTTTTCGGTATTGAGATATAGACTAAGCAATTATGCAAAATTACAAAACACCCCAGGAGGGAAGCTAAAATTTCCAATTTACTGTTTTTTAATTTACTCATTTACGTAAATGTGCCAAAAACACTTGTTTTTTTAATTCTTTGCATGCATTACACTTTTCGGTATTGAGATATAGACTAAACAATTATGCAAAATTACAAAACTCCCCAGGAGGGAAGCTAAAATTTCCAATTTACTGTTTTGAAATTTACTCATTTGTGTAAATGTGCCAAAAACACTTGTTTTTTTAATTCTTTGCATGCATTACACTTTTCGGTATTGAGATATATGCTAAACCATTATGCAAAATTACAAAACACCCCAGGAGGGAAGCTAAAATTTCCAATTTACTGTTTTGAAATTTACTCATTTGTGTAAATGTGCCAAAAACACTTGTTTTTTTAATTCTTTGCATGCATTACACTTTTCGGTATTGAGATATATGCTAAACCATTATGCAAAATTACAAAACTCCCCAGGAGGGAAGCTAAAATTTCCAATTTACTGTTTTGAAATTTACTCATTTATGTAAATGTGCCAAAAACACTTGTTTTTTTAATTCTTTGCATGCATTACACTTTTCGGTATTGAGATATATGCTAAACCATTATGCAAAATTACAAAACACCCCAGGAGGGAAGCTAAAATTTCCAATTTACTGTTGTGAAATTTACTTATTTATGTAAATGTGCCAGAAACACTTGTTTTTTTAATTCTTTGCATGCATTACACTTTTCGGTATTGAGATATAGACTAAACAATTATGCAAAATTACAAAACACTCCAGGGGAAAAGCTAAAATTTCCAATTTACTGTTTTGAAATTTACTCATTTATGTAAATGTGCCAAAAACACTTGTTTTTTTAATTCTTTGCATGCATTACACTTTTCGGTATTGAGATATATGCTAAACCATTATGCAAAATTACAAAACACCCCAGGAGGGAAGCTAAAATTTCCAATTTACTGTTGTGAAATTTACTTATTTATGTAAATGTGCCAGAAACACTTGTTTTTTTAATTCTTTGCATGCATTACACTTTTCGGTATTGAGATATAGACTAAGCAATTATGCAAAATTACAAAACACCCCAGGAGGGAAGCTAAAATTTCCAAGTTACTGTTTTGAAATTTACTCATTTGTGTAAATGTGCCAAAAACACTTGTTTTTTTAATTCTTTGCATGCATTACACTTTTCGGTATTGAGATATATGCTAAACCATTATGCAAAATTACAAAACACCCCAGGAGGGAAGCTAAAATTTCCAATTTACTGTTTTGAAATTTACTCATTTGTGTAAATGTGCCAAAAACACTTGTTTTTTTAATTCTTTGCATGCATTACACTTTTCGGTACTGAGATATAGACTAAGCAATTATGCAAAATTACAAAACACCCCAGGAGGGAAGCTAAAATTTCCAATTTACTGTTTTGAAATTTACTCATTTGTGTAAATGTGCCAAAAACACTTGTTTTTTTAATTCTTTGCATGCATTACACATTTCGGTATTGAGATATATGCTAAACCATTATGCAAAATTACAAAACACCCCAGGAGGGAAGCTAAAATTTCCAATTTACTGTTTTGAAATTTACTCATTTGTGTAAATGTGCCAAAAACACTTGTTTTTTTAATTCTTTGCATGCATTACACTTTTCGGTATTGAGATATATGCTAAACCATTATGCAAAATTACAAAACACCCAAGGAGGGAAGCTAAAATTTCCAATTTACTGTTTTGAAATTTACTCATTTGTGTAAATGTGCCAAAAACACTTGTTTTTTTAATTCTTTGCATGCATTACACTTTTCGGTATTGAGATATATGCTAAACCATTATGCAAAATTACAAAACACCCCAGGAGGGAAGCTAAAATTTCCAATTTACTGTTTTGAAATTTACTCATTTGTGTAAATGTGCCAAAAACACTTGTTTTTTTAATTCTTTGCATGCATTACACTTTTCGGTATTGAGATATAGACTAAGCAATTATGCAAAATTACAAAACACCCCAGGAGGGAAGCTAAAATTTCCAATTTACTGTTTTTTAATTTACTCATTTACGTAAATGTGCCAAAAACACTTGTTTTTTTAATTCTTTGCATGCATTACACTTTTCGGTATTGAGATATATGCTAAACAATTATGCAAAATAACAAAACACTCCAGGGGAAAAGCTAAAAATTCCATTTTACTGTTTTGAAATTTACTCATTTATGTAAATGTGCCAAAAACACTTGTTTTTTTAATTCTTTGCATGCATTACACTTTTCGGTATTGAGATATATGCTAAACAATTATGCAAAATAACAAAACACTCCAGGGGAAAAGCTAAAAATTCCATTTTACTGTTTTGAAATTTACTCATTTGTGTAAATGTGCCAAAAACACTTGTTTTTTTACTTCTTTGCATGCATTACACTTTTCGGTATTGAGATATATAAGACGGCTAAACGAATTATGAATCTCGGAAGCCTTAAAAACGGCAAATTTTTTGAAAAAAATACATGACCATTTTTGGACGAAAAACACTGCTGTTTTAAAAATCTGTCTCACTGAAATTTTAGAAAACAGGTTTTGACAAATTTGCATCAAGCTGCCTCAAAAAAATTTTTTTTGAGGCAGATTCATGAAAACAGTAGTAGTAAAAACATCTTCTGAGACGATTTTTATGAGAAAGCAGTTTTTATGCGTTTTGGACCAAATTTTTAAAAACCGATGATTTTTAAAGATCTGCCTCATCTTTTTTGCAACCTCTTGGACTTCGCGAAAATTGCCTCAAAAGTGAGGCAAAATTCTGATAAAATAGTGCCTCAAAAGTGAGGCACTTTTCAAACTGAAAATTGCCTCAAAAGTGAGGCACTTTTTGAACTGAAAATTGCCTCAAAAGTGAGGCACTTTTTGAACTGAAAATTGCCTCAAAAGTGAGGCACTTTTTGAACTGAAAATTGCCTCATTTTTTTGCCCCGCCGAGGAACCGAACCCTAGACCTCCGGATCCAAAAACAAACGCGCTACCAACTGAGCTATTTGGTCAACACAATTGTGTACTTAAAAAAGGTATATTACATTTTGCCAAAAAGAAAAAAATTAGTTGAGAAAATATTCTTCGTTGGCAAAATGTTGTATACCTTTTTTTGAGGACACAGTTTCGTTGACCAAATAGCTCAGTTGGTAGCGCGTTTGTTTTTTGATCCGGAGGTCTAGGGTTCGGTTCCTCGGCGGGGCAAAAAAATGAGGCAATTTTCAGTTCAAAAAGTGCCTCACTTTTGAGGCAATTTTCAGTTCAAAAAGTGCCTCACTTTTGAGGCTATTTTCAGTTCAAAAAGTGCCTCACTTTTGAGGCAATTTTCAGTTCAAAAAGTGCCTCACTTTTGAGGCAATTTTTGCGAAGTCCATGAGGTTGCATAAAAGATGAGGCAGATCTTTAAAAATAACCCATTTTACTGTTTGAATTTTGTATTTACACAAACTCTAGCATTTTCTAAAATCTGCCTCAGTCCACAAAAAAAATATCCGCTTCAGCTTTGGTCGTCCAAATTGCCTCAAAAAAATTTTTTTTGAGGCAGAATTGAAATAAAAACTGATTTCATGTTTTGGAAATTTTCGGTGAGACGTTTTTTGCGTTAGCATAGCAAAAAAAAAATTTGGTCCAAAACGACTTCAAACGTCATGTTTTTACTGAGCCCGTAAATCACAATTCGTTTAGCCGTCTTATATGCTAAACAATTATGCAAAATAACAAAACACTCCAGGGGAAAAGCTAAAAATTCCATTTTACTGTTTTGA
The DNA here is from genome assembly GCA_024447195.1 of Panagrolaimus sp. LJ2414. NCBI lineage: Eukaryota > Metazoa > Nematoda > Chromadorea > Rhabditida > Panagrolaimidae > Panagrolaimus > Panagrolaimus sp. LJ2414. The sequence continues at coordinate 746,103 of JAMRXY010000066.1, read as the reverse complement.
AATTTACTCATTTGTGTAAACGTGCCAAAAACACTTGTTTTTTTAATTCTTTGCATGCATTACACTTTTCGGTATTGAGATATATGCTAAACAATTATGCAAAATAACAAAACACTCCAGGGGAAAAGCTAAAAATTCCATTTTACTGTTTTGAAATTTACTCATTTGTGTAAATGTGCCAAAAACACTTGTTTTTTTACTTCTTTGCATGCATTACACTTTTCGGTATTGAGATATAGACTAAACAATTATGCAAAATTACAAAACACTCCAGGGGAAAAGCTAAAAATTCCATTTTACTGTTTTGAAATTTACTCATTTGTTTAAATGTGCCAAAAACACTTGTTTTTTTACTTCTTTGCATGCATTACACTTTTCGGTATTGAGATATAGACCAAACAATTATGCAAAATTACAAAACACTCCAGGGGAAAAGCTAAAAATTCCATTTTACTGTTTTGAAATTTACTCATTTGTGTAAATGTGCCAAAAACACTTGTTTTTTTACTTCTTTGCATGCATTACACTTTTCGGTATTGAGATATAGACTAAACAATTATGCAAAATTACAAAACACTCCAGGGGAAAAGCTAAAAATTCCATTTTACTGTTTTGAAATTTACTCATTTATGTAAATGTGCCAAAAACACTTGTTTTTTTACTTCTTTGCATGCATTACACTTTTCGGTATTGAGATATAGACTAAACAATTATGCAAAATTACAAAACACTCCAGGGGAAAAGCTAAAAATTCCATTTTACTGTTTTGAAATTTACTCATTTGTTTAAATGTGCCAAAAACACTTGTTTTTTTACTTCTTTGCATGCATTACACTTTTCGGTATTGAGATATAGACTAAACAATTATGCAAAATTACAAAACACTCCAGGGGAAAAGCTAAAAATTCCATTTTACTGTTTTGAAATTTACTCATTTGTGTAAATGTGCCAAAAATACTTGTTTTTTTAATTCTTTGCATGCATTACACTTTTCGGTATTGAGATATAGACTAAGCAATTATGCAAAATTACAAAACACCCCAGGAGGGAAGCTAAAAATTCCATTTTATTGTTTTGAAATTTACTCATTTGTGTAAATGTGCCAAAAACACTTGTTTTTTTAATTCTTTGCATGCATTACACTTTTCGGTATTGAGATATATGCTAAACAATTATGCAAAATTACAAAACACTCCAGGGGAAAAGCTAAAAATTCCATTTTACTGTTTTGAAATTTACTCATTTATGTAAACGTGCAAAAAACACTTGTTTTTTTAATTCTTTGCATGCATTACACTTTTCGGTATTGAGATATATGCTAAACAATTATGCAAAATTACAAAACACTCCAGGGGAAAAGCTAAAAATTCCATTTTACTGTTTTGAAATTTACTCATTTATGTAAATGTGCCAAAAACACTTGTTTTTTTAATTCTGTGCATGCATTACACTTTTCGGTATTGAGATATATGCTAAACAATTATGCAAAATAACAAAACACTCCAGGGGAAAAGCTAAAAATTCCATTTTACTGTTTTGAAATTTACTCATTTATGTAAATGTGCCAAAAACACTTGTTTTTTTAATTCTGTGCATGCATTACACTTTTCGGTATTGAGATATATGCTAAACAATTATGCAAAATTACAAAACACTCCAGGGGAAAAGCTAAAAATTCCATTTTACTGTTTTGAAATTTACTCATTTATGTAAATGTGCCAAAAACACTTGTTTTTTTAATTCTTTGCATGCATTACACTTTTCGGTATTGAGATATATGCTAAACAATTATGCAAAATTACAAAACACTCCAGGGGAAAAGCTAAAAATTCCATTTTACTGTTTTGAAATTTACTCATTTATGTAAATGTGCCAAAAACACTTGTTTTTTTAATTCAGTGCATGCATTACACTTTTCGGTATTGAGATATATGCTAAACCATTATGCAAAATTACAAAACACCCCAGGAGGGAAGCTAAAAATTCCATTTTACTGTTTTGAAATTTACTCATTTATGTAAATGTGCCAAAAACACTTGTTTTTTTAATTCTTTGCATGCATTACACTTTTCGGTATTGAGATATATGCTAAACAATTATGCAAAATTACAAAACACTCCAGGGGAAAAGCTAAAAATTCCATTTTACTGTTTTGAAATTTACTCATTTATGTAAACGTGCCAAAAACACTTGTTTTTTTAATTCTTTGCATGCATTACACTTTTCGGTATTGAGATATATGCTAAACCATTATGCAAAATTACAAAACACCCCAGGAGGGAAGCTAAAAATTCCAGCTTACTGTTTTGTAATTTACTCATTTATGTAAATGTGCCAAAAACACTTGTTTTTTTAATTCTGTGCATGCATTACACTTTTCGGTATTGAGATATATGCTAAACCATTATGCAAAATTACAAAACACCCCAGGAGGGAAGCTAAAAATTCCATTTTACTGTTTTGAAATTTACTCATTTATGTAAATGTGCCAAAAACGCTTGTTTTTTTAATTCTTTGCATGCATTACACTTTTCGGTATTGAGATATATGCTAAACAATTATGCAAAATTACAAAACACTCCAGGGGAAAAGCTAAAAATTCCATTTTACTGTTTTGAAATTTACTCATTTATGTAAACGTGCCAAAAACACTTGTTTTTTTAATTCTTTGCATGCATTACACTTTTCGGTATTGAGATATATGCTAAACCATTATGCAAAATTACAAAACACCCCAGGAGGGAAGCTAAAAATTCCAGCTTACTGTTTTGTAATTTACTCATTTATGTAAATGTGCCAAAAACACTTGTTTTTTTAATTCTTTGCATGCATTACACTTTTCGGTATTGAGATATATGCTAAACCATTATGCAAAATTACAAAACACCCCAGGAGGGAAGCTAAAAATTCCATTTTACTGTTTTGAAATTTACTCATTTATGTAAATGTGCCAAAAACGCTTGTTTTTTTAATTCTTTGCATGCATTACACTTTTCGGTATTGAGATATATGCTTAACCATTATGCAAAATTACAAAACACCCCAGGAGGGAAGCTAAAAATTCCATTTTACTGTTTTGAAATTTACTCATTTATGTAAACGTGCCAAAAACGCTTGTTTTTTTAATTCTTTGCATGCATTACACTTTTCGGTATTGAGATATAGACTAAACAATTATGCAAAATTACAAAACACCCCAGGAGGGAAGCTAAAAATTCCATTTTACTGTTTTGAAATTTACTCATTTATGTAAACGTGCCAAAAACGCTTGTTTTTTTAATTCTTTGCATGCATTACACTTTTCGGTATTGAGATATATGCTAAACCATTATGCAAAATTACAAAACACCCCAGGAGGGAAGCTAAAAATTCCATTTTACTGTTTTGAAATTTACTCATTTATGTAAATGTGCCAAAAACGCTTGTTTTTTTAATTCTTTGCATGCATTACACTTTTCGGTATTGAGATATAGGCTAAACAATTATGCAAAATTACAAAACACCCCAGGAGGGAAGCTAAAAATTCCATTTTACTGTTTTGAAATTTACTCATTTATGTAAATGTGCAAAAAACGCTTGTTTTTTTAATTCTTTGCATGCATTACACTTTTCGGTATTGAGATATAGACTAAACAATTATGCAAAATTACAAAACACTCCAGGGGAAAAGCTAAAAATTCCATTTTACTGTTTTGAAATTTACTCATTTGTTTAAATGTGCCAAAAACACTTGTTTTTTTACTTCTTTGCATGCATTACACTTTTCGGTATTGAGATATAGACTAAACAATTATGCAAAATTACAAAACACTCCAGGGGAAAAGCTAAAAATTCTATTTTACTGTTTTGAAATTTACTCATTTGTGTAAATGTGCCAAAAACACTTGTTTTTTTACTTCTTTGCATGCATTACACTTTTCGGTATTGAGATATAGACCAAACAATTATGCAAAATTACAAAACACTCCAGGGGAAAAGCTAAAAATTCCATTTTACTGTTTTGAAATTTACTCATTTATGTAATTGTGCCAAAAACACTTGTTTTTTTACTTCTTTGCATGCATTACACTTTTCGGTATTGAGATATAGACCAAACAATTATGCAAAATTACAAAACACTCCAGGGGAAAAGCTAAAAATTCCATTTTACTGTTTTGAAATTTACTCATTTATGTAAACGTGCCAAAAACACTTGTTTTTTTACTTCTTTGCATGCATTACACTTTTCGGTATTGAGATATAGACCAAACAATTATGCAAAATTACAAAACACTCCAGGGGAAAAGCTAAAAATTCCATTTTACTGTTTTGAAATTTACTCATTTATGTAAATGTGCCAAAAACACTTGTTTTTTTACTTCTTTGCATGCATTACACTTTTCGGTATTGAGATATAGACCAAACAATTATGCAAAATTACAAAACACTCCAGGGGAAAAGCTAAAAATTCCATTTTACTGTTTTGAAATTTACTCATTTATGTAAATGTGCCAAAAACACTTGTTTTTTTAATTCTGTGCATGCATTACACTTTTCGGTATTGAGATATATGCTAAACCATTATGCAAAATTACAAAACACCCCAGGAGGGAAGCTAAAAATTCCAGCTTACTGTTTTGTAATTTACTCATTTATGTAAATGTGCCAAAACACTTGTTTTTTTAATTCTTTGCATGCATTACACTTTTCGGTATTGAGATATATGCTAAACCATTATGCAAAATTACAAAACACCCCAGGAGGGAAGCTAAAAATTCCATTTTACTGTTTTGAAATTTACTCATTTATGTAAATGTGCCAAAAACGCTTGTTTTTTTAATTCTTTGCATGCATTACACTTTTCGGTATTGAGATATATGCTAAACCATTATGCAAAATTACAAAACACCCCAGGAGGGAAGCTAAAAATTCCATTTTACTGTTTTGAAATTTACTCATTTATGTAAACGTGCCAAAAACGCTTGTTTTTTTATTTCTTTGCATGCATTACACTTTTCGGTATTGAGATATAGGCTAAACAATTATGCAAAATTACAAAACACCCCAGGAGGGAAGCTAAAAATTCCATTTTACTGTTTTGAAATTTACTCATTTATGTAAACGTGCCAAAAACGCTTGTTTTTTTAATTCTTTGCATGCATTACACTTTTCGGTATTGAGATATATGCTAAACCATTATGCAAAATTACAAAACACCCCAGGAGGGAAGCTAAAAATTCCAGCTTACTGTTTTGTAATTTACTCATTTATGTAAATGTGCCAAAAACACTTGTTTTTTTAATTCTTTGCATGCATTACACTTTTCGGTATTGAGATATATGCTAAACCATTATGCAAAATTACAAAACACCCCAGGAGGGAAGCTAAAAATTCCATTTTACTGTTTTGAAATTTACTCATTTATGTAAATGTGCCAAAAACGCTTGTTTTTTTAATTCTTTGCATGCATTACACTTTTCGGTATTGAGATATATGCTAAACCATTATGCAAAATTACAAAACACCCCAGGAGGGAAGCTAAAAATTCCATTTTACTGTTTTGAAATTTACTCATTTATGTAAACGTGCCAAAAACGCTTGTTTTTTTAATTCTTTGCATGCATTACACTTTTCGGTATTGAGATATATGCTAAACCATTATGCAAAATTACAAAACACCCCAGGAGGGAAGCTAAAAATTCCATTTTACTGTTTTGAAATTTACTCATTTATGTAAATGTGCAAAAAACGCTTGTTTTTTTAATTCTTTGCATGCATTACACTTTTCGGTATTGAGATATAGACTAAACAATTATGCAAAATTACAAAACACCCCAGGAGGGAAGCTAAAAATTCCATTTTACTGTTTTGAAATTTACTCATTTATGTAAACGTGCCAAAAACGCTTGTTTTTTTAATTCTTTGCATGCATTACACTTTTCGGTATTGAGATATATGCTAAACCATTATGCAAAATTACAAAACACCCCAGGAGGGAAGCTAAAAATTCCATTTTACTGTTTTGAAATTTACTCATTTATGTAAATGTGCCAAAAACGCTTGTTTTTTTAATTCTTTGCATGCATTACACTTTTCGGTATTGAGATATATGCTAAACCATTATGCAAAATTACAAAACACCCCAGGAGGGAAGCTAAAAATTCCATTTTACTGTTTTGAAATTTACTCATTTATGTAAATGTGCCAAAAACGCTTGTTTTTTTAATTCTTTGCATGCATTACACTTTTCGGTATTGAGATATATGCTAAACAATTATGCAAAATTACAAAACACCCCAGGAGGGAAGCTAAAAATTCCATTTTACTGTTTTGAAATTTACTGATTTATGTAAATGTGCAAAAAACGCTTGTTTTTTTAATTCTTTGCATGCATTACACTTTTCGGTATTGAGATATAGACTAAACAATTATGCAAAATTACAAAACACTCCAGGGGAAAAGCTAAAAATTCCATTTTACTGTTTTGAAATTTACTCATTTGTTTAAATGTGCCAAAAACACTTGTTTTTTTACTTCTTTGCATGCATTACACTTTTCGGTATTGAGATATAGACTAAACAATTATGCAAAATTACAAAACACTCCAGGGGAAAAGCTAAAAATTCTATTTTACTGTTTTGAAATTTACTCATTTGTGTAAATGTGCCAAAAACACTTGTTTTTTTACTTCTTTGCATGCATTACACTTTTCGGTATTGAGATATAGACCAAACAATTATGCAAAATTACAAAACACTCCAGGGGAAAAGCTAAAAATTCCATTTTACTGTTTTGAAATTTACTCATTTATGTAAATGTGCCAAAAACACTTGTTTTTTTACTTCTTTGCATGCATTACACTTTTCGGTATTGAGATATAGACCAAACAATTATGCAAAATTACAAAACACTCCAGGGGAAAAGCTAAAAATTCCATTTTACTGTTTTGAAATTTACTCATTTATGTAAATGTGCCAAAAACACTTGTTTTTTTACTTCTTTGCATGCATTACACTTTTCGGTATTGAGATATAGACTAAACAATTATGCAAAATTACAAAACACTCCAGGGGAAAAGCTAAAAATTCCATTTTACTGTTTTGAAATTTACTCATTTATGTAAACGTGCCAAAAACGCTTGTTTTTTTAATTCTTTGCATGCATTACACTTTTCGGTATTGAGATATATGCTAAACCATTATGCAAAATTACAAAACACTCCAGGAGGGAAGCTAAAAATTCCATTTTACTGTTTTGAAATTTACTGATTTATGTAAACGTGCCAAAAACGCTTGTTTTTTTAATTCTTTGCATGCATTACACTTTTCGGTATTGAGATATATGCTAAACCATTATGCAAAATTACAAAACACTCCAGGAGGGAAGCTAAAAATTCCATTTTACTGTTTTGAAATTTACTCACTTATGTAAACGTGCCAAAAACACTTGTTTTTTTAATTCTTTGCATGCATTACACTTTTCGGTATTGAGATATATGCTAAACAATTATGCAAAATAACAAAACACTCCAGGGGAAAAGCTAAAAATTCCATTTTACTGTTTTGAAATTTACTCATTTGTTTAAATGTGCCAAAAACACTTGTTTTTTTACTTCTTTGCATGCATTACACTTTTCGGTATTGAGATATAGACTAAACAATTATGCAAAATTACAAAACACTCCAGGGGAAAAGCTAAAAATTCCATTTTACTGTTTTGAAATTTACTCATTTATGTAAATGTGCCAAAAACACTTGTTTTTTTAATTCTTTGCATGCATTACACTTTTCGGTATTGAGATATAGACTAAACAATTATGCAAATTTACAAAACACTCCAGGGGAAAAGCTAAAAATTCCATTTTACTGTTTTGAAATTTACTCATTTGTGTAAATGTGCCAAAAACACTTGTTTTTTTACTTCTTTGCATGCATTACACTTTTCGGTATTGAGATATAGACTAAACAATTATGCAAAATTACAAAACACTCCAGGGGAAAAGCTAAAAATTTTATTTTACTGTTTTGAAATTTACTCATTTGTGTAAATGTGCCAAAAACACTTGTTTTTTTAATTCTTTGCATGCATTACACTTTTCGGTATTGAGATATATGCTAAACCATTATGCAAAATTACAAAACACCCCAGGGGAAAAGCTAAAAATTCCATTTTACTGTTTTGAAATTTAATCATTTATGTAAATGTGCCAAAAACGCTTGTTTTTTTAATTCTTTGCATGCATTACACTTTTCGGTATTGAGATATATGCTAAACCATTATGCAAAATTACAAAACACCCCAGGGGAAAAGCTAAAAATTCCATTTTACTGTTTTGAAATTTACTCATTTATGTAAACGTGCAAAAAACACTTGTTTTTTTAATTCTTTGCATGCATTACACTTTTCGGTATTGAGATATATGCTAAACCATTATGCAAAATTACAAAACACCCCAGGGGAAAAGCTAAAAATTCCATTTTACTGTTTTGAAATTTAATCATTTATGTAAATGTGCCAAAACCCCTTGGTTTTTTAATTCTTTGCATGCATTACACTTTTCGGTATTGAGATATATGCTAAACAATTATGCAAAATAACAAAACACTTCAGGGGAAAAGCTAAAAATTCCATTTTACTGTTTTGAAATTTACTCATTTATGTAAACGTGCAAAAAACACTTGTTTTTTTAATTCTTTGCATGCATTACACTTTTCGGTATTGAGATATATGCTAAACCATTATGCAAAATTACAAAACGCCCCAGGAGGGAAGCTAAAAATTCCATTTTACTGTTTTGAAATTTACTCATTTATGTAAATGTGCCAAAAACACTTGTTTTTTTAATTCTTTGCATGCATTACACTTTTCGGTATTGAGATATATGCTAAACAATTATGCAAAATAACAAAACACTCCAGGGGAAAAGCTAAAAATTCCATTTTTCTGTTTTGAAATTTACTCATTTATGTAAATGTGCCAAAAACACTTGTTTTTTTAATTCTTTGCATGCATTACACTTTTCGGTATTGAGATATATGCTAAACAATTATGCAAAATAACAAAACACTCCAGGGGAAAAGCTAAAAATTCCATTTTACTGTTTTGAAATTTACTCATTTATGTAAATGTGCCAAAAACACTTGTTTTTTTAATTCTTTGCATGCATTACACTTTTCGGTATTGAGATATATGCTAAACAATTATGCAAAATAACAAAACACTCCAGGGGAAAAGCTAAAAATTCCATTTTACTGTTTTGAAATTTACTCATTTATGTAAATGTGCCAAAAACACTTGTTTTTTTAATTCTTTGCATGCATTACACTTTTCGGTATTGAGATATATGCTAAACAATTATGCAAAATAACAAAACACTTCAGGGGAAAAGCTAAAAATTCCATTTTACTGTTTTGAAATTTACTCATTTATGTAAATGTGCCAAAAACACTTGTTTTTTTAATTCTTTGCATGCATTACACTTTTCGGTATTGAGATATATGCTAAACCATTATGCAAAATTACAAAACGCCCCAGGAGGGAAGCTAAAAATTCCATTTTACTGTTTTGAAATTTACTCATTTATGTAAATGTGCCAAAAACACTTGTTTTTTTAATTCTTTGCATGCATTACACTTTTCGGTATTGAGATATATGCTAAACAATTATGCAAAATAACAAAACACTCCAGGGGAAAAGCTAAAAATTCCATTTTACTGTTTTGAAATTTACTCATTTATGTAAATGTGCCAAAAACACTTGTTTTTTTAATTCTTTGCATGCATTACACTTTTCGGTATTGAGATATATGCTAAACAATTATGCAAAATAACAAAACACTTCAGGGGAAAAGCTAAAAATTCCATTTTACTGTTTTGAAATTTACTCATTTATGTAAACGTGCAAAAAACACTTGTTTTTTTAATTCTTTGCATGCATTACACTTTTCGGTATTGAGATATAGACTAAACAATTACGAAAAATTACAAAACACCTCAGGGGAAAAGCTAAAAATTCCATTTTACTGTTTTGAAATTTACTCATTTATGTAAACGTGCAAAAAACACTTGTTTTTTTAATTCTTTGCATGCATTACACTTTTCGGTATTGAGATATATGCTAAACAATTATGCAAAATAACAAAACACTCCAGGGGAAAAGCTAAAAATTCCATTTTACTGTTTTGAAATTTACTCATTTATGTAAATGTGCCAAAAACACTTGTTTTTTTAATTCTTTGCATGCATTACACTTTTCGGTATTGAGATATATGCTAAACAATTATGCAAAATAACAAAACACTTCAGGGGAAAAGCTAAAAATTCCATTTTACTGTTTTGAAATTTACTCATTTATGTAAACGTGCAAAAAACACTTGTTTTTTTAATTCTTTGCATGCATTACACTTTTCGGTATTGAGATATATGCTAAACAATTATGCAAAATAACAAAACACTCCAGGGGAAAAGCTAAAAATTCCATTTTACTGTTTTGAAATTTACTCATTTATGTAAATGTGCCAAAAACACTTGTTTTTTTAATTCTTTGCATGCATTACACTTTTCGGTATTGAGATATATGCTAAACAATTATGCAAAATAACAAAACACTTCAGGGGAAAAGCTAAAAATTCCATTTTACTGTTTTGAAATTTACTCATTTATGTAAACGTGCAAAAAACACTTGTTTTTTTAATTCTTTGCATGCATTACACTTTTCGGTATTGAGATATATGCTAAACAATTATGCAAAATAACAAAACACTTCAGGGGAAAAGCTAAAAATTCCATTTTACTGTTTTGAAATTTACTCATTTATGTAAATGTGCCAAAAACACTTGTTTTTTTAATTCTTTGCATGCATTACACTTTTCGGTATTGAGATATATGCTAAACAATTATGCAAAATAACAAAACACTTCAGGGGAAAAGCTAAAAATTCCATTTTACTGTTTTGAAATTTACTCATTTATGTAAATGTGCCAAAAACACTTGTTTTTTTAATTCTTTGCATGCATTACACTTTTCGGTATTGAGATATATGCTAAACCATTATGCAAAATTACAAAACGCCCCAGGAGGGAAGCTAAAAATTCCATTTTACTGTTTTGAAATTTACTCATTTATGTAAATGTGCCAAAAACACTTGTTTTTTTAATTCTTTGCATGCATTACACTTTTCGGTATTGAGATATAGACTAAACAATTACGAAAAATTACAAAACACCTCAGGGGAGAACCTAAAAATTCCATTTTACTGTTTTGAAATTTACTCATTTATGTAAATGTGCCAAAAACACTTGTTTTTTTAATTCTTTGCATGCATTACACTTTTCGGTATTGAGATATATGCTAAACAATTATGCAAAATAACAAAACACTTCAGGGGAAAAGCTAAAAATTCCATTTTACTGTTTTGAAATTTACTCATTTATGTAAACGTGCAAAAAACACTTGTTTTTTTAATTCTTTGCATGCATTACACTTTTCGGTATTGAGATATATGCTAAACAATTATGCAAAATAACAAAACACTCCAGGGGAAAAGCTAAAAATTCCATTTTACTGTTTTGAAATTTACTCATTTATGTAAATGTGCCAAAAACACTTGTTTTTTTAATTCTTTGCATGCATTACACTTTTCGGTATTGAGATATATGCTAAACAATTATGCAAAATAACAAAACACTTCAGGGGAAAAGCTAAAAATTCCATTTTACTGTTTTGAAATTTACTCATTTATGTAAACGTGCAAAAAACACTTGTTTTTTTAATTCTTTGCATGCATTACACTTTTCGGTATTGAGATATATGCTAAACCATTATGCAAAATTACAAAACGCCCCAGGAGGGAAGCTAAAAATTCCATTTTACTGTTTTGAAATTTACTCATTTATGTAAATGTGCCAAAAACACTTGTTTTTTTAATTCTTTGCATGCATTACACTTTTCGGTATTGAGATATAGACTAAACAATTACGAAAAATTACAAAACACCTCAGGGGAGAACCTAAAAATTCCAGTTTACTGTTTTGAAATTTACTCATTTGTTTAAATGTGCCAAAAATACTTGTTTTTTTAATTCTTTGCATGCATTACACTTTTCGGTATTGAGATATATGCTAAACAATTATGCAAAATTACAAAACACTCCAGGGGAAAAGCTAAAAATTCCATTTTACTGTTTTGAAATTTACTCATTTGTTTAAACGTGCAAAAAACACTTGTTTTTTTAATTCTTTGCATGCATTACACTTTTCGGTATTGAGATATATGCTAAACCATTATGCAAAATTACAAAACGCCCCAGGAGGGAAGCTAAAAATTCCATTTTACTGTTTTGAAATTTACTCATTTATGTAAACGTGCAAAAAACACTTGTTTTTTTAATTCTTTGCATGCATTACACTTTTCGGTATTGAGATATAGACTAAACAATTACGAAAAATTACAAAACACCCCAGGAGGGAAGCTAAAAATTCCATTTTACTGTTTTGAAATTTACACATTTATGTAAACGTGCCAAAAACACTTGTTTTTTTAATTCTTTGCATGCATTACACTTTTCGGTATTGAGATATAGACTAAACAATTATGCAAAATTACAAAACACCCCAGGAGGGAAGCTAAAAATTCCATTTTATTGTTTTGAAATTTACTCATTTATTTAAATGTGCCAAAAACACTTGTTTTTTTACTTCTTTGCATGCATTACACTTTTCGGTATTGAGATATAGACTAAACAATTATGCAAAATAACAAAACACTCCAGGGGAAAAGCTAAAAATTCCATTTTACTGTTTTGAAATTTACTCATTTATGTAAATGTGCCAAAAACACTTGTTTTTTTAATTCTTTGCATGCATTTCACTTTTCGGTATTGAGATATATGCTAAACAATTATGCAAAATAACAAAACACTCCAGGGGAAAAGCTAAAAATTCCATTTTACTGTTTTGAAATTTACTCATTTATGTAAATGTGCCAAAAACACTTGTTTTTTTAATTCTTTGCATGCATTACACTTTTCGGTATTGAGATATATGCTAAACAATTATGCAAAATTACAAAACACCCCAGGAGGGAAGCTAAAAATTCCATTTAATTGTTTTGAAATTTACTCATTTATGTAAATGTGCCAAAAACACTTGTTTTTTTAATTCTTTGCATGCATTACACTTTTCGGTATTGAGATATATGCTAAACCATTATGCAAAATTACAAAACACCCCAGGTGGGAAGCTAAAAATTCCATTTTACTGTTTTGAAATTTACTAATTTATGTAAATGTGCCAAAAACACTTGTTTTTTTAATTCTTTGCATGCATTACACTTTTCGGTATTGAGATATATGCTAAACAATTATGCAAAATTACAAAACACCCCAAAAGGGAAGCTAAAAATTCCATTTAATTGTTTTGAAATTTACTCATTTATGTAAATGTGCCAAAAACACTTGTTTTTTTAATTCTTTGCATGCATTACACTTTTCGGTATTGAGATATATGCTAAACCATTATGCAAAATTACAAAACACCCCAGGAGGGAAGCTAAAAATTCCATTTAATTGTTTTGAAATTTACTCATTTATGTAAATGTGCCAAAAACACTTGTTTTTTTAATTCTTTGCATGCATTACACTTTTCGGTATTGAGATATATGCTAAACCATTATGCAAAATTACAAAACACCCCAGGAGGGAAGCTAAAAATTCCATTTTATTGTTTTGAAATTTACTCATTTATTTAAATGTGCCAAAAACACTTGTTTTTTTAATTCTTTGCATGCATTACACTTTTCGGTATTGAGATATATGCTAAACCATTATGCAAAATTACAAAACACTCCAGGGGAAAAGCTAAAAATTCCATTTTACTGTTTTGAAATTTACTCATTTGTGTAAATGTGCCAAAAACACTTGTTTTTTTACTTCTTTGCATGCATTACACTTTTCGGTATTGAGATATAGACTAAACCATTATGCAAAATTACAAAACACCCCAGGAGGGAAGCTAAAAATTCCATTTAATTGTTTTGAAATTTACTCATTTATGTAAATGTGCCAAAAACACTTGTTTTTTTAATTCTTTGCATGCATTACACTTTTCGGTATTGAGATATAGACTAAGCAATTATGCAAAATTACAAAACACCCCAGGAGGGAAGCTAAAAATTCCATTTTATTGTTTTGAAATTTACTCATTTATTTAAATGTGCCAAAAACACTTGTTTTTTTAATTCTTTGCATGCATTACACTTTTCGGTATTGAGATATAGACTAAACAATTATGCAAAATTACAAAACACCCCAGGAGGGAAGCTAAAAATTCCATTTAATTGTTTTGAAATTTACTCATTTATTTAAATGTGCCAAAAACACTTGTTTTTTTAATTCTTTGCATGCATTACACTTTTCGGTATTGAGATATAGACTAAACCATTATGCAAAATTACAAAACACCCCAGGAGGGAAGCTAAAAATTCCATTTTATTGTTTTGAAATTTACTCATTTATTTAAATGTGCCAAAAACACTTGTTTTTTTAATTCTTTGCATGCATTACACTTTTCGGTATTGAGATATAGACTAAGCAATTATGCAAAATTACAAAACACCCCAGGAGGGAAGCTAAAAATTCCATTTTATTGTTTTGAAATTTACTCATTTATTTAAATGTGCCAAAAACACTTGTTTTTTTAATTCTTTGCATGCATTACACTTTTCGGTATTGAGATATAGACTAAACCATTATGCAAAATTACAAAACACCCCAGGAGGGAAGCTAAAAATTCCATTTAATTGTTTTGAAATTTACTCATTTATGTAAATGTGCCAAAAACACTTGTTTTTTTAATTCTTTGCATGCATTACACTTTTCGGTATTGAGATATAGACTAAGCAATTATGCAAAATTACAAAACACCCCAGGAGGGAAGCTAAAAATTCCATTTTATTGTTTTGAAATTTACTCATTTATTTAAATGTGCCAAAAACACTTGTTTTTTTAATTCTTTGCATGCATTACACTTTTCGGTATTGAGATATAGACTAAACAATTATGCAAAATTACAAAACACTCCAGGGGAAAAGCTAAAAATTCCATTTTACTGTTTTGAAATTTACTCATTTGTGTAAATGTGCCAAAAATACTTGTTTTTTTAATTCTTTGCATGCATTACACTTTTCGGTATTGAGATATAGACTAAGCAATTATGCAAAATTACAAAACACCCCAGGAGGGAAGCTAAAAATTCCATTTTATTGTTTTGAAATTTACTCATTTGTGTAAATGTGCCAAAAATACTTGTTTTTTTAATTCTTTGCATGCATTACACTTTTCGGTATTGAGATATAGACTAAGCAATTATGCAAAATTACAAAACACCCCAGGAGGGAAGCTAAAAATTCCATTTTACTGTTTTGAAATTTACTCATTTGTGTAAATGTGCCAAAAATACTTGTTTTTTTAATTCTTTGCATGCATTACACTTTTCGGTATTGAGATATAGACTAAGCAATTATGCAAAATTACAAAACACCCCAGGAGGGAAGCTAAAAATTCCATTTTATTGTTTTGAAATTTACTCATTTATTTAAATGTGCCAAAAACACTTGTTTTTTTAATTCTTTGCATGCATTACACTTTTCGGTATTGAGATATATGCTAAACCATTATGCAAAATTACAAAACACTCCAGGGGAAAAGCTAAAAATTCCATTTTACTGTTTTGAAATTTACTCATTTGTGTAAATGTGCCAAAAACACTTGTTTTTTTAATTCTTTGCATGCATTACACTTTTCGGTATTGAGATATAGACTAAGCAATTATGCAAAATTACAAAACACCCCAGGAGGGAAGCTAAAAATTCCATTTTACTGTTTTGAAATTTACTCATTTGTGTAAATGTGCCAAAAATACTTGTTTTTTTAATTCTTTGCATGCATTACACTTTTCGGTATTGAGATATAGACTAAGCAATTATGCAAAATTACAAAACACCCCAGGAGGGAAGCTAAAAATTCCATTTTATTGTTTTGAAATTTACTCATTTGTGTAAATGTGCCAAAAACACTTGTTTTTTTAATTCTTTGCATGCATTACACTTTTCGGTATTGAGATATATGCTAAACAATTATGCAAAATTACAAAACACCTCAGTGGAGAACCTAAAAATTCCAGCTTACTGTTTTGAAATTTACTCATTTGTTTAAATGTGCCAAAAACACTTGTTTTTTTAATTCTTTGCATGCATTACACTTTTCGGTATTGAGATATATGCTAAACAATTATGCAAAATTACAAAACACTCCAGGAGGGAAGCTAAAAATTCCATTTTACTGTTTTGAAATTTACTCATTTATGTAAACGTGCCAAAAACGCTTGTTTTTTTAATTCTTTGCATGCATTACACTTTTCGGTATTGAGATATAGACTAAGCAATTATGCAAAATTACAAAACACCCCAGGAGGGAAGCTAAAAATTCCATTTTATTGTTTTGAAATTTACTCATTTATTTAAATGTGCCAAAAACACTTGTTTTTTTACTTCTTTGCATGCATTACACTTTTCGGTATTGAGATATATGCTAAACCATTATGCAAAATTACAAAACACCCCAGGAGGGAAGCTAAAAATTCCAGCTTACTGTTTTGTAATTTACTCATTTATGTAAATGTGCCAAAACACTTGTTTTTTTAATTCTTTGCATGCATTACACTTTTCGGTATTGAGATATATGCTAAACCATTATGCAAAATTACAAAACACTCCAGGGGAAAAGCTAAAAATTCCATTTTACTGTTTTGAAATTTACTCATTTGTTTAAATGTGCCAAAAACACTTGTTTTTTTACTTCTTTGCATGCATTACACTTTTCGGTATTGAGATATATGCTAAACCATTATGCAAAATTACAAAACACCCCAGGGGAAAAGCTAAAAATTCCATTTTACTGTTTTGAAATTTACTCATTTATGTAAACGTGCCAAAAACGCTTGTTTTTTTAATTCTTTGCATGCATTACACTTTTCGG
This sequence comes from Panagrolaimus sp. LJ2414, assembly GCA_024447195.1. Classification (NCBI taxonomy): domain Eukaryota; kingdom Metazoa; phylum Nematoda; class Chromadorea; order Rhabditida; family Panagrolaimidae; genus Panagrolaimus; species Panagrolaimus sp. LJ2414. The sequence continues at coordinate 729,093 of JAMRXY010000066.1, read as the reverse complement.
TATTGAGATATATGCTAAACCATTATGCAAAATTACAAAACACTCCAGGAGGGAAGCTAAAAATTCCATTTTACTGTTTTGAAATTTACTCACTTATGTAAACGTGCCAAAAACACTTGTTTTTTTAATTCTTTGCATGCATTACACTTTTCGGTATTGAGATATATGCTAAACAATTATGCAAAATAACAAAACACTCCAGGGGAAAAGCTAAAAATTCCATTTTACTGTTTTGAAATTTACTCATTTGTGTAAATGTGCCAAAAACACTTGGTTTTTTACTTCTTTGCATGCATTACACTTTTCGGTATTGAGATATAGACTAAACAATTATGCAAAATTACAAAACACTCCAGGGGAAAAGCTAAAAATTCCATTTTACTGTTTTGAAATTTACTCATTTGTTTAAATGTGCCAAAAACACTTGTTTTTTTACTTCTTTGCATGCATTACACTTTTCGGTATTGAGATATAGACTAAACAATTATGCAAAATTACAAAACACTCCAGGGGAAAAACTAAAAATTCCATTTTACGGTTTTGAAATTTACTCATTTATGTAAACGTGCAAAAAACACTTGTTTTTTTAATTCTTTGCATGCATTACACTTTTCGGTATTGAGATATATGCTAAACCATTATGCAAAATTACAAAACACCCCAGGGGAAAAGCTAAAAATTCCATTTTACTGTTTTGAAATTTAATCATTTATGTAAATGTGCCAAAAACGCTTGTTTTTTTAATTCTTTGCATGCATTACACTTTTCGGTATTGAGATATATGCTAAACCATTATGCAAAATTACAAAACACCCCAGGGGAAAAGCTAAAAATTCCATTTTACTGTTTTGAAATTTACTCATTTATGTAAACGTGCAAAAAACACTTGTTTTTTTAATTCTTTGCATGCATTACACTTTTCGGTATTGAGATATAGACTAAGCAATTATGCAAAATTACAAAACACCCCAGGGGAAAAGCTAAAAATTCCATTTTACTGTTTTGAAATTTAATCATTTATGTAAATGTGCCAAAACCCCTTGGTTTTTTAATTCTTTGCATGCATTACACTTTTCGGTATTGAGATATATGCTAAACCATTATGCAAAATTACAAAACACTCCAGGAGGGAAGCTAAAAATTCCATTTTACTGTTTTGAAATTTACTCATTTATGTAAACGTGCAAAAAACACTTGTTTTTTTAATTCTTTGCATGCATTACACTTTTCGGTATTGAGATATAGACTAAACAATTACGAAAAATTACAAAACACCCCAGGGGAAAAGCTAAAAATTCCATTTTACTGTTTTGAAATTTAATCATTTATGTAAATGTGCCAAAACCCCTTGGTTTTTTAATTCTTTGCATGCATTACACTTTTCGGTATTGAGATATATGCTAAACCATTATGCAAAATTACAAAACACTCCAGGAGGGAAGCTAAAAATTCCATTTTACTGTTTTGAAATTTACTCATTTATGTAAATGTGCCAAAAACGCTTGTTTTTTTAATTCTTTGCATGCATTACACTTTTCGGTATTGAGATATATGCTAAACCATTATGCAAAATTACAAAACGCCCCAGGAGGGAAGCTAAAAATTCCATTTAATTGTTTTGAAATTTACTCATTTATGTAAATGTGCCAAAACCCCTTGGTTTTTTAATTCTTTGCATGCATTACACTTTTCGGTATTGAGATATATGCTAAACCATTATGCAAAATTACAAAACACTCCAGGAGGGAAGCTAAAAATTCCATTTTACTGTTTTGAAATTTACTCATTTATGTAAATGTGCCAAAAACGCTTGTTTTTTTAATTCTTTGCATGCATTACACTTTTCGGTATTGAGATATATGCTAAACCATTATGCAAAATTACAAAACACTCCAGGAGGGAAGCTAAAAATTCCATTTTACTGTTTTGAAATTTAATCATTTATGTAAATGTGCCAAAACCCCTTGGTTTTTTAATTCTTTGCATGCATTACACTTTTCGGTATTGAGATATATGCTAAACCATTATGCAAAATTACAAAACACTCCAGGAGGGAAGCTAAAAATTCCATTTTACTGTTTTGAAATTTACTCATTTATTTAAATGTGCCAAAAACACTTGTTTTTTTAATTCTTTGCATGCATTACACTTTTCGGTATTGAGATATATGCTAAACAATTATGCAAAATTACAAAACACTCCAGGGGAAAAGCTAAAAATTCCATTTTACTGTTTTGAAATTTACTCACTTATGTAAACGTGCCAAAAACACTTGTTTTTTTAATTCTTTGCATGCATTACACTTTTCGGTATTGAGATATATGCTAAACAATTATGCAAAATAACAAAACACTCCAGGGGAAAAGCTAAAAATTCCATTTTACTGTTTTGAAATTTACTCATTTATGTAAACGTGCAAAAAACACTTGTTTTTTTAATTCTTTGCATGCATTACACTTTTCGGTATTGAGATATATGCTAAACAATTATGCAAAATAACAAAACACTCCAGGGGAAAAGCTAAAAATTCCATTTTACTGTTTTGAAATTTACTCATTTATGTAAATGTGCCAAAAACACTTGTTTTTTTAATTCTTTGCATGCATTACACTTTTCGGTATTGAGATATATGCTAAACAATTATGCAAAATAACAAAACACTCCAGGGGAAAAGCTAAAAATTCCATTTTACTGTTTTGAAATTTACTCATTTATGTAAATGTGCCAAAAACACTTGTTTTTTTAATTCTTTGCATGCATTACACTTTTCGGTATTGAGATATATGCTAAACAATTATGCAAAATAACAAAACACTCCAGGGGAAAAGCTAAAAATTCCATTTTACTGTTTTGAAATTTACTCATTTATGTAAACGTGCAAAAAACACTTGTTTTTTTAATTCTTTGCATGCATTACACTTTTCGGTATTGAGATATATGCTAAACCATTATGCAAAATTACAAAACGCCCCAGGAGGGAAGCTAAAAATTCCATTTTACTGTTTTGAAATTTACTCATTTATGTAAATGTGCCAAAAACACTTGTTTTTTTAATTCTTTGCATGCATTACACTTTTCGGTATTGAGATATATGCTAAACAATTATGCAAAATAACAAAACACTCCAGGGGAAAAGCTAAAAATTCCATTTTACTGTTTTGAAATTTACTCATTTATGTAAATGTGCCAAGAACACTTGTTTTTTTAATTCTTTGCATGCATTACACTTTTCGGTATTGAGATATATGCTAAACAATTATGCAAAATAACAAAACACTTCAGGGGAAAAGCTAAAAATTCCATTTTACTGTTTTGAAATTTACTCATTTATGTAAACGTGCAAAAAACACTTGTTTTTTTAATTCTTTGCATGCATTACACTTTTCGGTATTGAGATATATGCTAAACCATTATGCAAAATTACAAAACGCCCCAGGAGGGAAGCTAAAAATTCCATTTTACTGTTTTGAAATTTACTCATTTATGTAAATGTGCCAAAAACACTTGTTTTTTTAATTCTTTGCATGCATTACACTTTTCGGTATTGAGATATAGACTAAACAATTACGAAAAATTACAAAACACCTCAGGGGAGAACCTAAAAATTCCAGTTTACTGTTTTGAAATTTACTCATTTGTTTAAATGTGCCAAAAATACTTGTTTTTTTAATTCTTTGCATGCATTACACTTTTCGGTATTGAGATATATGCTAAACAATTATGCAAAATTACAAAACACTCCAGGGGAGAACCTAAAAATTCCAGTTTACTGTTTTGAAATTTACTCATTTATGTAAATGTGCCAAAAACACTTGTTTTTTTAATTCTTTGCATGCATTACACTTTTCGGTATTGAGATATAGACTAAACAATTACGAAAAATTACAAAACACCTCAGGGGAGAACCTAAAAATTCCATTTTACTGTTTTGAAATTTACTCATTTGTTTAAACGTGCAAAAAACACTTGTTTTTTTAATTCTTTGCATGCATTACACTTTTCGGTATTGAGATATATGCTAAACCATTATGCAAAATTACAAAACGCCCCAGGAGGGAAGCTAAAAATTCCATTTTACTGTTTTGAAATTTACTCATTTATGTAAACGTGCAAAAAACACTTGTTTTTTTAATTCTTTGCATGCATTACACTTTTCGGTATTGAGATATATGCTAAACCATTATGCAAAATTACAAAACGCCCCAGGAGGGAAGCTAAAAATTCCATTTTACTGTTTTGAAATTTACTCATTTATGTAAACGTGCAAAAAACACTTGTTTTTTTAATTCTTTGCATGCATTACACTTTTCGGTATTGAGATATAGACTAAACAATTACGAAAAATTACAAAACACCTCAGGGGAGAACCTAAAAATTCCAGTTTACTGTTTTGAAATTTACTCATTTGTTTAAATGTGCCAAAAACACTTGTTTTTTTAATTCTTTGCATGCATTACACTTTTCGGTATTGAGATATAGACTAAACAATTACGAAAAATTACAAAACACCTCAGGGGAGAACCTAAAAATTCCATTTTACTGTTTTGAAATTTACTCATTTGTTTAAACGTGCAAAAAACACTTGTTTTTTTAATTCTTTGCATGCATTACACTTTTCGGTATTGAGATATATGCTAAACCATTATGCAAAATTACAAAACGCCCCAGGAGGGAAGCTAAAAATTCCATTTTACTGTTTTGAAATTTACTCATTTATGTAAACGTGCAAAAAACACTTGTTTTTTTAATTCTTTGCATGCATTACACTTTTCGGTATTGAGATATATGCTAAACCATTATGCAAAATTACAAAACGCCCCAGGAGGGAAGCTAAAAATTCCATTTTACTGTTTTGAAATTTACTCATTTATGTAAACGTGCAAAAAACACTTGTTTTTTTAATTCTTTGCATGCATTACACTTTTCGGTATTGAGATATAGACTAAACAATTACGAAAAATTACAAAACACCTCAGGGGAGAACCTAAAAATTCCAGTTTACTGTTTTGAAATTTACTCATTTGTTTAAATGTGCCAAAAACACTTGTTTTTTTAATTCTTTGCATGCATTACACTTTTCGGTATTGAGATATAGACTAAACAATTACGAAAAATTACAAAACACCTCAGGGGAGAACCTAAAAATTCCATTTTACTGTTTTGAAATTTACTCATTTGTTTAAACGTGCAAAAAACACTTGTTTTTTTAATTCTTTGCATGCATTACACTTTTCGGTATTGAGATATATGCTAAACCATTATGCAAAATTACAAAACGCCCCAGGAGGGAAGCTAAAAATTCCATTTTACTGTTTTGAAATTTACTCATTTATGTAAACGTGCAAAAAACACTTGTTTTTTTAATTCTTTGCATGCATTACACTTTTCGGTATTGAGATATATGCTAAACCATTATGCAAAATTACAAAACGCCCCAGGAGGGAAGCTAAAAATTCCATTTTACTGTTTTGAAATTTACTCATTTATGTAAACGTGCAAAAAACACTTGTTTTTTTAATTCTTTGCATGCATTACACTTTTCGGTATTGAGATATAGACTAAACAATTACGAAAAATTACAAAACACCTCAGGGGAGAACCTAAAAATTCCATTTTACTGTTTTGAAATTTACTCATTTATGTAAACGTGCAAAAAACACTTGTTTTTTTAATTCTTTGCATGCATTACACTTTTCGGTATTGAGATATATGCTAAACAATTATGCAAAATTACAAAACACTCCAGGGGAAAAGCTAAAAATTCCATTTTACTGTTTTGAAATTTACTCATTTATGTAAACGTGCAAAAAACACTTGTTTTTTTAATTCTTTGCATGCATTACACTTTTCGGTATTGAGATATATGCTAAACCATTATGCAAAATTACAAAACGCCCCAGGAGGGAAGCTAAAAATTCCATTTTACTGTTTTGAAATTTACTCATTTATGTAAACGTGCCAAAAACACTTGTTTTTTTAATTCTTTGCATGCATTACACTTTTCGGTATTGAGATATATGCTAAACCATTATGCAAAATTACAAAACGCCCCAGGAGGGAAGCTAAAAATTCCATTTTACTGTTTTGAAATTTACTCATTTATGTAAATGTGCCAAAAACACTTGTTTTTTTAATTCTTTGCATGCATTACACTTTTCGGTATTGAGATATAGACTAAACAATTACGAAAAATTACAAAACACCTCAGGGGAGAACCTAAAAATTCCAGTTTACTGTTTTGAAATTTACTCATTTGTTTAAATGTGCCAAAAATACTTGTTTTTTTAATTCTTTGCATGCATTACACTTTTCGGTATTGAGATATATGCTAAACAATTATGCAAAATTACAAAACACTCCAGGGGAAAAGCTAAAAATTCCATTTTACTGTTTTGAAATTTACTCATTTGTTTAAATGTGCCAAAAATACTTGTTTTTTTAATTCTTTGCATGCATTACACTTTTCGGTATTGAGATATATGCTAAACCATTATGCAAAATTACAAAACGCCCCAGGAGGGAAGCTAAAAATTCCATTTTACTGTTTTGAAATTTACTCATTTATGTAAACGTGCAAAAAACACTTGTTTTTTTAATTCTTTGCATGCATTACACTTTTCGGTATTGAGATATATGCTAAACCATTATGCAAAATTACAAAACGCCCCAGGAGGGAAGCTAAAAATTCCATTTTACTGTTTTGAAATTTACTCATTTATGTAAACGTGCAAAAAACACTTGTTTTTTTAATTCTTTGCATGCATTACACTTTTCGGTATTGAGATATAGACTAAACAATTACGAAAAATTACAAAACACCTCAGGGGAGAACCTAAAAATTCCATTTTACTGTTTTGAAATTTACTCACTTATGTAAACGTGCCAAAAATACTTGTTTTTTTAATTCTTTGCATGCATTACACTTTTCGGTATTGAGATATAGACTAAGCAATTATGCAAAATTACAAAACACTCCAGGGGAAAAGCTAAAAATTCCATTTTACTGTTTTGAAATTTACTCATTTATGTAAATGTGCCAAAAACACTTGTTTTTTTAATTCTTTGCATGCATTTCACTTTTCGGTATTGAGATATATGCTAAACAATTATGCAAAATAACAAAACACTTCAGGGGAAAAGCTAAAAATTCCATTTTACTGTTTTGAAATTTACTCATTTATGTAAACGTGCAAAAAACACTTGTTTTTTTAATTCTTTGCATGCATTACACTTTTCGGTATTGAGATATATGCTAAACAATTATGCAAAATAACAAAACACTCCAGGGGAAAAGCTAAAAATTCCATTTTACTGTTTTGAAATTTACTCATTTATGTAAATGTGCCAAAAACACTTGTTTTTTTAATTCTTTGCATGCATTACACTTTTCGGTATTGAGATATATGCTAAACAATTATGCAAAATTACAAAACACCCCAAAAGGGAAGCTAAAAATTCCATTTAATTGTTTTGAAATTTACTCATTTATGTAAATGTGCCAAAAACACTTGTTTTTTTAATTCTTTGCATGCATTACACTTTTATGTATTGAGATATATGCTAAACAATTATGCAAAATTACAAAACACCCCAGGAGGGAAGCTAAAAATTCCATTTAATTGTTTTGAAATTTACTCATTTATGTAAATGTGCCAAAAACACTTGTTTTTTTAATTCTTTGCATGCATTACACTTTTATGTATTGAGATATATGCTAAACAATTATGCAAAATAACAAAACACTCCAGGGGAAAAGCTAAAAATTCCATTTTACTGTTTTGAAATTTACTCATTTATGTAAATGTGCCAAAAACACTTGTTTTTTTAATTCTTTGCATGCATTACACTTTTCGGTATTGAGATATATGCTAAACCATTATGCAAAATTACAAAACACCCCAGGTGGGAAGCTAAAAATTCCATTTTACTGTTTTGAAATTTACTGATTTATGTAAATGTGCCAAAAACACTTGTTTTTTTAATTCTTTGCATGCATTACACTTTTCGGTATTGAGATATATGCTAAACCATTATGCAAAATTACAAAACACCCCAGGAGGGAAGCTAAAAATTCCATTTAATTGTTTTGAAATTTACTCATTTATGTTAATGTGCCAAAAACACTTGTTTTTTTAATTCTTTGCATGCATTACACTTTTCGGTATTGAGATATATGCTAAACCATTATGCAAAATTACAAAACACCCCAGGAGGGAAGCTAAAAATTCCATTTTATTGTTTTGAAATTTACTCATTTAGTTAAATGTGCCAAAAACACTTGTTTTTTTAATTCTTTGCATGCATTACACTTTTCGGTATTGAGATATATGCTAAACAATTATGCAAAATAACAATACACTCCAGGGGAAAAGCTAAAAATTCCATTTTATTGTTTTGAAATTTACTCATTTATGTAAACGTGCCAAAAACACTTGTTTTTTTAATTCTTTGCATGCATTACACTTTTCGGTATTGAGATATATGCTAAACCATTATGCAAAATTACAAAACACCCCAGGAGGGAAGCTAAAAATTCCATTTAATTGTTTTGAAATTTACTCATTTATTTAAATGTGCCAAAAACACTTGTTTTTTTAATTCTTTGCATGCATTACACTTTTCGGTATTGAGATATATGCTAAACCATTATGCAAAATTACAAAACACCCCAGGAGGGAAGCTAAAAATTCCATTTTATTGTTTTGAAATTTACTCATTTAGTTAAATGTGCCAAAAACACTTGTTTTTTTAATTCTTTGCATGCATTACACTTTTCGGTATTGAGATATATGCTAAACAATTATGCAAAATAACAAAACACTCCAGGGGAAAAGCTAAAAATTCCATTTTATTGTTTTGAAATTTACTCATTTATTTAAATGTGCCAAAAACACTTGTTTTTTTAATTCTTTGCATGCATTACACTTTTCGGTATTGAGATATATGCTAAACCATTATGCAAAATTACAAAACACCCCAGGAGGGAAGCTAAAAATTCCATTTTATTGTTTTGAAATTTACTCATTTAGTTAAATGTGCCAAAAACACTTGTTTTTTTAATTCTTTGCATGCATTACACTTTTCGGTATTGAGATATATGCTAAACAATTATGCAAAATAACAAAACACTCCAGGGGAAAAGCTAAAAATTCCATTTTACTGTTTTGAAATTTACTCATTTATGTAAATGTGCCAAAAACACTTGTTTTTTTAATTCTTTGCATGCATTACACTTTTCGGTATTGAGATATATGCTAAACAATTATGCAAAATAACAAAACACTCCAGGGGAAAAGCTAAAAATTCCATTTTACTGTTTTGAAATTTACTCATTTATGTAAATGTGCCAAAAACACTTGTTTTTTTAATTCTTTGCATGCATTACACTTTTCGGTATTGAGATATATGCTAAACAATTATGCAAAATAACAAAACACTCCAGGGGAAAAGCTAAAAATTCCATTTTACTGTTTTTAAATTTACTCATTTATGTAAATGTGCCAAAAACACTTGTTTTTTCAATTCTTTGCATGCATTACACTTTTTGGTATTGAGATATAGACTAAGCAATTAAGCAAAATTACAAAACTCCTCATGGGAGAAGCTAAAAATTCCAATTTACTGTTTTTAAATTTACTCATTTATGTAAATGTGCCAAAAACACTTGTTTTTTCATTTCTTTGCATGCATTACACTTTTTGGTATTGAGATATAGACTAAACAATTATGCAAAATTACAAAACACCCCAGGGGAGAAGCTAAAAATTCCAATTTACTGTTTTTAAATTTACTCATTTATGTAAATGTGCCAAAAACACTTGTTTTTTCAATTCTTTGCATGCATTACACTTTTTGGTATTGAGATATAGACTAAGCAATTAAGCAAAATTACAAAACTCCTCATGGGAGAAGCTAAAAATTCCAATTTACTGTTTTTAAATTTACTCATTTATGTAAATGTGCCAAAAACACTTGTTTTTTCAATTCTTTGCATGCATTACACTTTTTGGTATTGAGATATAGACTAAGCAATTAAGCAAAATTACAAAACTCCTCATGGGAGAAGCTAAAAATTCCAATTTACTGTTTTTAAATTTACTCATTTATGTAAATGTGCCAAAAACACTTGTTTTTTCAATTCTTTGCATGCATTACACTTTTTGGTATTGAGATATAGACTAAGCAATTAAGCAAAATTACAAAACTCCTCATGGGAGAAGCTAAAAATTCCAATTTACTGTTTTTAAATTTACTCATTTATGTAAATGTGCCAAAAACACTTGTTTTTTCAATTCTTTGCATGCATTACACTTTTTGGTATTGAGATATAGACTAAGCAATTAAGCAAAATTACAAAACTCCTCATGGGAGAAGCTAAAAATTCCAATTTACTGTTTTTAAATTTACTCATTTATGTAAATGTGCCAAAAACACTTGTTTTTTCAATTCTTTGCATGCATTACACTTTTTGGTATTGAGATATAGACTAAGCAATTAAGCAAAATTACAAAACTCCTCATGGGAGAAGCTAAAAATTCCAATTTACTGTTTTTAAATTTACTCATTTATGTAAATGTGCCAAAAACACTTGTTTTTTCAATTCTTTGCATGCATTACACTTTTCGGTATTGAGATATAGACTAAACAATTAAGCAAAATTACAAAACTCCCCATGGGAGAAGCTAAAAATTCCAATTTACTGTTTTTAAATTTACTCATTTATGTAAATGTGCCAAAAACACTTGTTTTTTCAATTCTTTGCATGCATTACACTTTTTGGTATTGAGATATAGACTAAACAATTAAGCAAAATTACAAAACTCCCCATGGGAGAAGCTAAAAATTCCAATTTACTGTTTTTAAATTTACTCATTTATGTAAATGTGCCAAAAACACTTGTTTTTTCAATTCTTTGCATGCATTACACTTTTTGGTATTGAGATATAGACTAAACAATTAAGCAAAATTACAAAACTCCTCATGGGAGAAGCTAAAAATTCCAATTTACTGTTTTTAAATTTACTCATTTATGTAAATGTGCCAAAAACACTTGTTTTTTCAATTCTTTGCATGCATTACACTTTTCGGTATTGAGATATAGACTAAACAATTAAGCAAAATTACAAAACTCCCCATGGGAGAAGCTAAAAATTCCAATTTACTGTTTTGAAATTTACTCATTTATGTAAATGTGCCAAAAACACTTGTTTTTTCAATTCTTTGCATGCATTACACTTTTCGGTATTGAGATATAGACTAAACAATTAAGCAAAATTACAAAACTCCCCATGGGAGAAGCTAAAAATTCCAATTTACTGTTTTTAAATTTACTCATTTATGTAAATGTGCCAAAAACACTTGTTTTTTCAATTCTTTGCATGCATTACACTTTTTGGTATTGAGATATAGACTAAACAATTAAGCAAAATTACAAAACACCCCAGGGGAGAAGCTAAAAATTCCAATTTACTGTTTTGAAATTTACTCATTTATGTAAATGTGCCAAAAACACTTGTTTTTTCAATTCTTTGCATGCATTACACTTTTCGGTATTGAGATATAGACTAAACAATAATGCAAAATTACAAAACTCCCCATGGGAGAAGCTAAAAATTCCAATTTACTGTTTTTAAATTTACTCATTTATGTAAATGTGCCAAAAACACTTGTTTTTTCAATTCTTTGCATGCATTACACATTTTGGTATTGAGATATAGACTAAACAATTAAGCAAAATTACAAAACTCCCCATGGGAGAAGCTAAAAATTTCAATTTACTGTTTTGAAATTTACTCATTTATGTAAATGTGCCAAAAACACTTGTTTTTTCAATTCTTTGCATGCATTACACTTTTTGGTATTGAGATATAGACTAAACAATTAAGCAAAATTACAAAACTCCCCATGGGAGAAGCTAAAAATTCCAATTTACTGTTTTGAAATTTACTCATTTATGTAAATGTGCCAAAAACACTTGTTTTTTCAATTCTTTGCATGCATTACACTTTTCGGTATTGAGATATAGACTAAACAATTATGCAAAATTACAAAACTCCCCATGGGAGAAGCTAAAAATTCCAATTTACTGTTTTTAAATTTACTCATTTATGTAAATGTGCCAAAAACACTTGTTTTTTCAATTCTTTGCATGCATTACACTTTTCGGTATTGAGATATAGACTAAACAATTATGCAAAATTACAAAACTCCCCATGGGAGAAGCTAAAAATTCCAATTTACTGTTTTGAAATTTACTCATTTATGTAAATGTGCCAAAAACACTTGTTTTTTCAATTCTTTGCATGCATTACACTTTTCGGTATTGAGATATAGACTAAACAATTATGCAAAATTACAAAACTCCCCAGGGGAGAAGCTAAAAATTCCAATTTACTGTTTTGAAATTTACTCATTTATGTAAATGTGCCAAAAACACTTGTTTTTTCAATTCTTTGCATGCATTACACTTTTCGGTATTGAGATATAGACTAAACAATTATGCAAAATTACAAAACTCCCCAGGGGAGAAGCTAAAAATTCCAATTTACTGTTTTGAAATTTACTCATTTATGTAAATGTGCCAAAAACACTTGTTTTTTCAATTCTTTGCATGCATTACACTTTTCGGTATTGAGATATAGACTAAACAATTATGCAAAATTACAAAACTCCCCAGGGGAGAAGCTAAAAATTCCAATTTACTGTTTTGAAATTTACTCATTTATGTAAATGTGCCAAAAACACTTGTTTTTTCAATTCTTTGCATGCATTACACTTTTCGGTATTGAGATATAGACTAAACAATTATGCAAAATTACAAAACTCCCCAGGGGAGAAGCTAAAAATTCCAATTTACTGTTTTGAAATTTACTCATTTATGTAAATGTGCCAAAAACACTTGTTTTTTCAATTCTTTGCATGCATTACACTTTTCGGTATTGAGATATAGACTAAACAATTATGCAAAATTACAAAACTCCCCATGGGAGAAGCTAAAAATTCCAATTTACTGTTTTGAAATTTACTCATTTATGTAAATGTGCCAAAAACACTTGTTTTTTCAATTCTTTGCATGCATTACACTTTTCGGTATTGAGATATAGACTAAACAATTATGCAAAATTACAAAACTCCCCAGGGGAGAAGCTAAAAATTCCAATTTACTGTTTTGAAATTTACTCATTTATGTAAATGTGCCAAAAACACTTGTTTTTTCAATTCTTTGCATGCATTACACTTTTCGGTATTGAGATATAGACTAAACAATTATGCAAAATTACAAAACTCCCCAGGGGAGAAGCTAAAAATTCCAATTTACTGTTTTGAAATTTACTCATTTATGTAAATGTGCCAAAAACACTTGTTTTTTCAATTCTTTGCATGCATTACACTTTTCGGTATTGAGATATAGACTAAACAATTATGCAAAATTACAAAACTCCCCATGGGAGAAGCTAAAAATTCCAATTTACTGTTTTGAAATTTACTCATTTATGTAAATGTGCCAAAAACACTTGTTTTTTCAATTCTTTGCATGCATTACACTTTTCGGTATTGAGATATAGACTAAACAATTATGCAAAATTACAAAACTCCCCATGGGAGAAGCTAAAAATTCCAATTTACTGTTTTTAAATTTACTCATTTATGTAAATGTGCCAAAAACACTTGTTTTTTCAATTCTTTGCATGCATTACACTTTTCGGTATTGAGATATAGACTAAACAATTATGCAAAATTACAAAACTCCCCAGGGGAGAAGCTAAAAATTCCAATTTACTGTTTTGAAATTTACTCATTTATGTAAATGTGCCAAAAACACTTGTTTTTTCAATTCTTTGCATGCATTACACTTTTCGGTATTGAGATATAGACTAAACAATTATGCAAAATTACAAAACTCCCCAGGGGAGAAGCTAAAAATTCCAATTTACTGTTTTGAAATTTACTCATTTATGTAAATGTGCCAAAAACACTTGTTTTTTCAATTCTTTGCATGCATTACACTTTTCGGTATTGAGATATAGACTAAACAATTATGCAAAATTACAAAACTCCCCAGGGGAGAAGCTAAAAATTCCAATTTACTGTTTTGAAATTTACTCATTTATGTAAATGTGCCAAAAACACTTGTTTTTTCAATTCTTTGCATGCATTACACTTTTCGGTATTGAGATATAGACTAAACAATTATGCAAAATTACAAAACTCCCCAGGGGAGAAGCTAAAAATTCCAATTTACTGTTTTTAAATTTACTCATTTATGTAAATGTGCCAAAAACACTTGTTTTTTCAATTCTTTGCATGCATTACACTTTTCGGTATTGAGATATAGACTAAACAATTATGCAAAATTACAAAACTCCCCAGGGGAGAAGCTAAAAATTCCAATTTACTGTTTTGAAATTTACTCATTTATGTAAATGTGCCAAAAACACTTGTTTTTTCAATTCTTTGCATGCATTACACTTTTCGGTATTGAGATATAGACTAAACAATTAAGCAAAATTACAAAACTCCCCATGGGAGAAGCTAAAAATTCCAATTTACTGTTTTGAAATTTACTCATTTATGTAAATGTGCCAAAAACACTTGTTTTTTCAATTCTTTGCATGCATTACACTTTTCGGTATTGAGATATAGACTAAACAATTATGCAAAATTACAAAACACTCCAGGGGAAAAGCTAAAAATTCCATTTTACTGTTTTGAAATTTACTCATTTATGTAAATGTGCCAAAAACACTTGTTTTTTCAATTCTTTGCATGCATTACACTTTTCGGTATTGAGATATAGACTAAACAATTATGCAAAATTACAAAACTCCCCAGGGGAGAAGCTAAAAATTCCAATTTACTGTTTTGAAATTTACTCATTTATGTAAATGTGCCAAAAACACTTGTTTTTTCAATTCTTTGCATGCATTACACTTTTCGGTATTGAGATATAGACTAAACAATTATGCAAAATTACAAAACTCCCCAGGGGAGAAGCTAAAAATTCCAATTTACTGTTTTGAAATTTACTCATTTATGTAAATGTGCCAAAAACACTTGTTTTTTCAATTCTTTGCATGCATTACACTTTTCGGTATTGAGATATAGACTAAACAATTATGCAAAATTACAAAACTCCCCAGGGGAGAAGCTAAAAATTCCAATTTACTGTTTTGAAATTTACTCATTTATGTAAATGTGCCAAAAACACTTGTTTTTTCAATTCTTTGCATGCATTACACTTTTCGGTATTGAGATATAGACTAAACAATTATGCAAAATTACAAAACTCCCCAGGGGAGAAGCTAAAAATTCCAATTTACTGTTTTGAAATTTACTCATTTATGTAAATGTGCCAAAAACACTTGTTTTTTCAATTCTTTGCATGCATTACACTTTTCGGTATTGAGATATAGACTAAACAATTATGCAAAATTACAAAACTCCCCAGGGGAGAAGCTAAAAATTCCAATTTACTGTTTTGAAATTTACTCATTTATGTAAATGTGCCAAAAACACTTGTTTTTTCAATTCTTTGCATGCATTACACTTTTCGGTATTGAGATATAAGACTAAACAATTAAGCAAAATTACAAAACTCCCCAGGGGAGAAGCTAAAAATTCCAATTTACTGTTTTGAAATTTACTCATTTATGTAAATGTGCCAAAAACACTTGTTTTTTCAATTCTTTGCATGCATTACACTTTTCGGTATTGAGATATAAGACTAAACAATTAAGCAAAATTACAAAACTCCCCAGGGGAGAAGCTAAAAATTCCAATTTACTGTTTTGAAATTTACTCATTTATGTAAATGTGCCAAAAACACTTGTTTTTTCAATTCTTTGCATGCATTACACTTTTCGGTATTGAGATATAGACTAAACAATTATGCAAAATTACAAAACTCCCCAGGGGAGAAGCTAAAAATTCCAATTTACTGTTTTGAAATTTACTCATTTATGTAAATGTGCCAAAAACACTTGTTTTTTCAATTCTTTGCATGCATTACACTTTTCGGTATTGAGATATAAGACTAAACAATTAAGCAAAATTACAAAACTCCCCAGGGGAGAAGCTAAAAATTCCAATTTACTGTTTTTAAATTTACTCATTTATGTAAATGTGCCAAAAACACTTGTTTTTTCAATTCTTTGCATGCATTACACTTTTCGGTATTGAGATATAGACTAAACAATTATGCAAAATTACAAAACTCCCCAGGGGAGAAGCTAAAAATTCCAATTTACTGTTTTGAAATTTACTCATTTATGTAAATGTGCCAAAAACACTTGTTTTTTCAATTCTTTGCATGCATTACACTTTTCGGTATTGAGATATAGACTAAACAATTAAGCAAAATTACAAAACTCCCCAGGGGAGAAGCTAAAAATTCCAATTTACTGTTTTGAAATTTACTCATTTATGTAAATGTGCCAAAAACACTTGTTTTTTCAATTCTTTGCATGCATTACACTTTTCGGTATTGAGATATAGACTAAACAATTAAGCAAAATTACAAAACTCCCCAGGGGAGAAGCTAAAAATTCCAATTTACTGTTTTTAAATTTACTCATTTATGTAAATGTGCCAAAAACACTTGTTTTTTCAATTCTTTGCATGCATTACACTTTTCGGTATTGAGATATAGACTAAACAATTAAGCAAAATTACAAAACTCCCCATGGGAGAAGCTAAAAATTCCAATTTACTGTTTTGAAATTTACTCATTTATGTAAATGTGCCAAAAACACTTGTTTTTTCAATTCTTTGCATGCATTACACTTTTCGGTATTGAGATATAGACTAAACAATTATGCAAAATTACAAAACTCCCCAGGGGAGAAGCTAAAAATTCCAATTTACTGTTTTTAAATTTACTCATTTATGTAAATGTGCCAAAAACACTTGTTTTTTCAATTCTTTGCATGCATTACACTTTTCTGTATTGAGATATAGACTAAACAATTAAGCAAAATTACAAAACTCCCCAGGGGAGAAGCTAAAAATTCCATTTTACTGTTTTGAAATTTACTCATTTATGTAAATGTGCCAAAAACACTTGTTTTTTCAATTCTTTGCATGCATTACACTTTTCTGTATTGAGATATAGACTAAACAATTAAGCAAAATTACAAAACTCCCCAGGGGAGAAGCTAAAAATTCCAATTTACTGTTTTTAAATTTACTCATTTATGTAAATGTGCCAAAAACACTTGTTTTTTCAATTCTTTGCATGCATTACACTTTTCGGTATTGAGATATAGACTAAACAATTAAGCAAAATTACAAAACTCCCCAGGGGAGAAGCTAAAAATTCCAATTTACTGTTTTGAAATTTACTCATTTATGTAAATGTGCCAAAAACACTTGTTTTTTCAATTCTTTGCATGCATTACACTTTTCGGTATTGAGATATAGACTAAACAATTAAGCAAAATTACAAAACTCCCCAGGGGAGAAGCTAAAAATTCCAATTTACTGTTTTTAAATTTACTCATTTATGTAAATGTGCCAAAAACACTTGTTTTTTCAATTCTTTGCATGCATTACACTTTTCGGTATTGAGATATAGACTAAACAATTAAGCAAAATTACAAAACTCCCCATGGGAGAAGCTAAAAATTCCAATTTACTGTTTTGAAATTTACTCATTTATGTAAATGTGCCAAAAACACTTGTTTTTTCAATTCTTTGCATGCATTACACTTTTCGGTATTGAGATATAGACTAAACAATTATGCAAAATTACAAAACTCCCCAGGGGAGAAGCTAAAAATTCCAATTTACTGTTTTTAAATTTACTCATTTATGTAAATGTGCCAAAAACACTTGTTTTTTCAATTCTTTGCATGCATTACACTTTTCTGTATTGAGATATAGACTAAACAATTAAGCAAAATTACAAAACTCCCCAGGGGAAAAGCTAAAAATTCCATTTTACTGTTTTGAAATTTACTCATTTATGTAAATGTGCCAAAAACACTTGTTTTTTCAATTCTTTGCATGCATTACACTTTTCTGTATTGAGATATAGACTAAACAATTAAGCAAAATTACAAAACTCCCCAGGGGAGAAGCTAAAAATTCCAATTTACTGTTTTTAAATTTACTCATTTATGTAAATGTGCCAAAAACACTTGTTTTTTCAATTCTTTGCATGCATTACACTTTTCTGTATTGAGATATAGACTAAACAATTAAGCAAAATTACAAAACTCCCCAGGGGAGAAGCTAAAAATTCCATTTTACTGTTTTGAAATTTACTCATTTATGTAAATGTGCCAAAAACACTTGTTTTTTCAATTCTTTGCATGCATTACACTTTTCTGTATTGAGATATAGACTAAACAATTAAGCAAAATTACAAAACTCCCCAGGGGAGAAGCTAAAAATTCCAATTTACTGTTTTTAAATTTACTCATTTATGTAAATGTGCCAAAAACACTTGTTTTTTCAATTCTTTGCATGCATTACACTTTTCGGTATTGAGATATAGACTAAACAATTAAGCAAAATTACAAAACTCCCCAGGGGAGAAGCTAAAAATTCCAATTTACTGTTTTGAAATTTACTCATTTATGTAAATGTGCCAAAAACACTTGTTTTTTCAATTCTTTGCATGCATTACACTTTTCGGTATTGAGATATAGACTAAACAATTAAGCAAAATTACAAAACTCCCCAGGGGAGAAGCTAAAAATTCCAATTTACTGTTTTTAAATTTACTCATTTATGTAAATGTGCCAAAAACACTTGTTTTTTCAATTCTTTGCATGCATTACACTTTTCGGTATTGAGATATAGACTAAACAATTAAGCAAAATTACAAAACTCCCCATGGGAGAAGCTAAAAATTCCAATTTACTGTTTTGAAATTTACTCATTTATGTAAATGTGCCAAAAACACTTGTTTTTTCAATTCTTTGCATGCATTACACTTTTCGGTATTGAGATATAGACTAAACAATTATGCAAAATTACAAAACTCCCCAGGGGAGAAGCTAAAAATTCCAATTTACTGTTTTTAAATTTACTCATTTATGTAAATGTGCCAAAAACACTTGTTTTTTCAATTCTTTGCATGCATTACACTTTTCTGTATTGAGATATAGACTAAACAATTAAGCAAAATTACAAAACTCCCCAGGGGAAAAGCTAAAAATTCCATTTTACTGTTTTGAAATTTACTCATTTATGTAAATGTGCCAAAAACACTTGTTTTTTCAATTCTTTGCATGCATTACACTTTTCTGTATTGAGATATAGACTAAACAATTAAGCAAAATTACAAAACTCCCCAGGGGAGAAGCTAAAAATTCCAATTTACTGTTTTTAAATTTACTCATTTATGTAAATGTGCCAAAAACACTTGTTTTTTCAATTCTTTGCATGCATTACACTTTTCTGTATTGAGATATAGACTAAACAATTAAGCAAAATTACAAAACTCCCCAGGGGAGAAGCTAAAAATTCCAATTTACTGTTTTTAAATTTACTCATTTATGTAAATGTGCCAAAAACACTTGTTTTTTCAATTCTTTGCATGCATTACACTTTTCTGTATTGAGATATAGACTAAACAATTATGCAAAATTACAAAACTCCCCAGGGGAGAAGCTAAAAATTCCAATTTACTGTTTTGAAATTTACTCATTTATGTAAATGTGCCAAAAACACTTGTTTTTTTAATTCTTTGCATGCATTACACTTTTCGGTATTGAGATATAGACTAAACAATTAAGCAAAATTACAAAACTCCCCATGGGAGAAGCTAAAAATTCCAATTTACTGTTTTGAAATTTACTCATTTATGTAAATGTGCCAAAAACACTTGTTTTTTCAATTCTTTGCATGCATTACACTTTTCGGTATTGAGATATAGACTAAACAATTAAGCAAAATTACAAAACTCCCCATGGGAGAAGCTAAAAATTCCAATTTACTGTTTTGAAATTTACTCATTTATGTAAATGTGCCAAAAACACTTGTTTTTTCAATTCTTTGCATGCATTACACTTTTCGGTATTGAGATATAGACTAAACAATTATGCAAAATTACAAAACACTCCAGGGGAAAAGCTAAAAATTCCATTTTACTGTTTTGAAATTTACTCATTTATGTAAATGTGCCAAAAACACTTGTTTTTTCAATTCTTTGCATGCATTACACTTTTCTGTATTGAGATATAGACTAAACAATTAAGCAAAATTACAAAACTCCCCAGGGGAGAAGCTAAAAATTCCAATTTACTGTTTTTAAATTTACTCATTTATGTAAATGTGCCAAAAACACTTGTTTTTTCAATTCTTTGCATGCATTACACTTTTCTGTATTGAGATATAGACTAAACAATTAAGCAAAATTACAAAACTCCCCAGGGGAGAAGCTAAAAATTCCAATTTACTGTTTTTAAATTTACTCATTTATGTAAATGTGCCAAAAACACTTGTTTTTTCAATTCTTTGCATGCATTACACTTTTCTGTATTGAGATATAGACTAAACAATTATGCAAAATTACAAAACTCCCCAGGGGAGAAGCTAAAAATTCCAATTTACTGTTTTTAAATTTACTCATTTATGTAAATGTGCCAAAAACACTTGTTTTTTCAATTCTTTGCATGCATTACACTTTTCTGTATTGAGATATAGACTAAACAATTAAGCAAAATTACAAAACTCCCCAGGGGAGAAGCTAAAAATTCCAATTTACTGTTTTTAAATTTACTCATTTATGTAAATGTGCCAAAAACACTTGTTTTTTCAATTCTTTGCATGCATTACACTTTTCGGTATTGAGATATAGACTAAACAATTAAGCAAAATTACAAAACTCCCCAGGGGAGAAGCTAAAAATTCCAATTTACTGTTTTGAAATTTACTCATTTATGTAAATGTGCCAAAAACACTTGTTTTTTCAATTCTTTGCATGCATTACACTTTTCTGTATTGAGATATAGACTAAACAATTATGCAAAATTACAAAACTCCCCAGGGGAGAAGCTAAAAATTCCAATTTACTGTTTTGAAATTTACTCATTTATGTAAATGTGCCAAAAACACTTGTTTTTTTAATTCTTTGCATGCATTACACTTTTCGGTATTGAGATATAGACTAAACAATTAAGCAAAATTACAAAACTCCCCATGGGAGAAGCTAAAAATTCCAATTTACTGTTTTGAAATTTACTCATTTATGTAACAGTAGGATAATTAAAACAAATAGGATATTTATGTAATTAATTTTCGTAAATATGTAACGTTAATTAAATAAAAACTCGGGTGGCCGCCCCGAAGGGGCGGTGTACCCTAGTAAAGTATAATTAATAACCTCCAAACACTTGTTTGTTCCAATATATACATATTCAAATTTTTTGATAGATTTGTCATTATTTTGTGACAGTGATTTTTTGTACTTTTGTGCAAATTTCTGTAAGGTTGTGACTTCTTTGCCTTGTTTTCTATGTTTTCTTACTTGCTGAATCCGAATCTGAAACATTTTTAGCATTTTCGTTTCTAAAATTCGCAGAATATGCAAAGTTTTACTTTGGATTTATGTTGTGGGTTACTGTATTACAGTAACTTTGAGTCCCTGGTAAAACCGCAGTTTAAGGATTTAGCAGCCAATTTTTTGCCCCAATTTTTCATTAAACTAAACGAGTTTATGTGCAAAATATGGTTCCTCAACTCAATCAATAGATTGAGTTGTCTACGGTTAGATTTAATATGGAAAACAAGCAGGCGACAGAAAATGATCTTTGGACGCTTGAGCACACCGTTTATTACATGATTAATGTTACGTGTTTACTGTTTTTTTAGAAAAAATCTTATGGAAAAAGGCTGTTCAAGAAACAATAGATCAATTCTAACCGTAAATTGTTTTTTTATTGTTTTTGTTTATTTTTGTTATTTGTTAATCGATTTTAATTAAAAACTGCAAAATATTAGCCAATATAGCTTGAACCTCGATCTTACGTCAACCTCGATTTGGCGTCTTTTTTTACGGTCCCTTGAAAGACGTAAAAATGAGGTTCGACTTTTCAATATTTAAAGATTTGAAAAAGGGTTGTTTCGTAAGGAAATTATTGATTTTTTGTAAATTTGTACAAATTCGTTCGAATTACTGCTAACTTTTTGATTCGGAACGTAATCGCCTTGTTTTACATTTTATAATGATTATTTTCTAGTGCTTTAAGAACTATGAGAAGTTCATCAATGATATTGCGTCATTCTTACATTTTCACTGTTGACATATATTTTCAAAGCATTTTCGCAACGTTTTTTTAATAGACTTATTTTTAAATGTTTCAAAGCTTATAAAATTGATAATTAGACTTAAATGATGAAGTTTTTAAAGAGGATACACCGTGACATGAACTTTTTTCATTCTTTTTGATTTCATTTGTCGACACAAAAAATTTAGGCTGCTCTTTTACTTCTTGTATGTAAAACATTTGAGCAAAAAGTGGCCTACAGAATCTCTTAATTTTGTAGACAAAAATTTTTTTCGGCTTGTTCTCTTCCTTTTAAACAAAAATTTCAGATGGTTGAGGAACAACCGAAGTGTTCCATAAAGCCCACCTTTTGTCATGGAAATAAGAATCAGTTTACCAATCTTAACTTAAATCAAAATCATGAATGTTTCAATATGTCACTTGTTCAATCAAATAGCAAATCGATATATGATAACAAATGCTTTGGTAATCTATACTGCAGACCTTGACCGAAATTACATAATTTTTTTTGAAAAATGAGTTCAAGGTATAGTAAAGTGTGTACTGTTGAACTTGAGACGTTTTGTATGACAAGCTTTTAAAAGCTTTGGTTATCTCAAAATTTTTGAAAGGACTGCAGTAATCTAAAAAACGTAGATTCAAAAGTTTTTAAAGGTGGAGTCGAAAAACGAAATTTTTGGAATAAAACTTCTTCAGAAAGTTCTCATTTAAAAGCATTTAAATCCTTTTCTTGGTCAGATGATGCTGAAGAAAGTAATAAAGTTAAAAGGTGGAAAAATGCGTCTTTTGATTCCCCAAAGACTAACAGCAGCACCTTATCCCTTCATATTGCCGCATATGAAAATCTTATTGAAAGAGATACAGTATCTTGCAATGAAAAGTTTGAAAAGGAAAAATGTTCTTGGAGTTCGACAAAAAAGTTTAAAGAAATTCTCAACAAAATGTCCCTTGTAAGGCTATTATAAACATTCGACAAACACGTGGATTAATTTAATACTTTTTGATTGCAGGAACCGTTTGAATTTCCACGACAGCAATTAGAAGATGAAACTGATCCAGCTGTTATGCAATTTTCAGCATCCCAACAATTGCTTAACCCCAATCAATTAATCGTTTCACAATGTCTGTTTGTTTTATAAATCATAAAAAATGTTTATCTGTCCCTGGTGCCTCCTGATTATCTGTTTCTTAAAACCAAAAAGGAATACATTTTTTATTAATCAGTTTTCGGATTAAATATTCTGGTTTAATTAAAAATAATTTACCGCCTTTGTCTGTTTAGTTTTTCGATAAAAAATCACAAAATAGTTATTCTTTAATCATTAAAATTTTGTTTCGCAAAAATGAAATTATTATTATATTTTGTCCAAAAAGTTTTTTTCGTTTTGGTGCAGTGATCTTTTTTACAGTAACTTTGGTCAAAAGTGTAAAAAACCTTGAAGACCTTTACTTTTCTCTCCTTTTGACATCGATTTTTTGGTGTTTTTTTAAATATTTGATGAGCCCCTTTTCTTAAACTTACAATTTTTGGGAACAATTTATAAACTTTGTGTACATTTTTTACTTGAAAAAAATTTTACCGTTTTTTCGTCTTTAGTGGATTTTTTAAATAGTTTTTAACTGCAATAATTAATTTTTTTCAAGGTCGTGAAAAAGCCATTAGCATGCTTAAACCATTGAAAGGTTGTCATATTAATAATTGGTTATCTTTTATCGATGATTGCATTTCTATGTTGGAAAGTAAGAATTCTTCAAGCCTAGGTATACTAATTCTGTTCATGTTTAAGAATTTCCACCTCATGCCGGACCTGTGATTACATCTGAACGAGATGCAAAAGTTGCATATAAAAATGGTGAGTTTACTTTCAAAAAAATTGTAATTTTTTTTAACGCTCATTTCATTTTCAAAAGTGTTGCAAAGCAGTTTTTTTGTTCTTTGCAGAATAGCGAAATTCATACACTTAATTATACCAATAGATCGTGGATAAATCAAAAATTAACATCGAAAAATCTATTTTTTTATTTTTAGTAAAAAAGGATTTTTACGCTTAAAAAACCAATGAAAAGAACCTAAGTTGCAGTTGTTTGTACAATATAAAACACATATATACAGTATATTATCTATTAAGAGAAACATCAAAAATTAAATCGATTCATAATTTTTTTGCTTTTATTGTAATAATATTTCAGAACTTATGACAGCTACATCTTTAAATGTTAATTGGTATGTGCGGCATTTTAATCGAGGAATTAATGGTAAGCAATTAAACACGATATTTTTTTATTTTAAAAATACAGTTGATATAATGTACATATTTAATGCAACGCATATTTCAGATGCCAAAAAGATTGTAAAATTATATACAAAGACTGAAGTTCTTAAACAAGGTAAAAATGATTATTTCAGTAATATATATCTCTACCTAAACATATTCATTTTCAGCATTTGAGTCTCCACGAGATTTCCTTTCTTCCCTTAAATTAATTGAAGCATCAAATGATCGAGAGCATCAACGTTTATTGAATTCAGCTTCGCGTCGAAATCTTTCATCTCGTGTTTTGGGTACTGAATCAATCGATGATTCAAGATCAAAATCTGATGAATTTAGTGATTCTGGTAGTGCCGTAAAATGTAATTCAATTAGTAAGAATTTTTTGATAACTTTGTTAAAG
Organism: Panagrolaimus sp. LJ2414; assembly: GCA_024447195.1. Lineage (NCBI taxonomy): Eukaryota > Metazoa > Nematoda > Chromadorea > Rhabditida > Panagrolaimidae > Panagrolaimus > Panagrolaimus sp. LJ2414. Next base: position 704,185 of record JAMRXY010000066.1, on the reverse strand, counting down.
ATTCTCTCAGGCTTTATATTTATTTTAAAAACTCTTAAAAAGTGGTTACCCTTAATCTTTTTTTACGTTTTTTGGGTTACGGTGGTTTTTTTTAAAGGCGAGAAAACAACAAAATGTTTTAAATCACATACTTTGCTACTAAATTTTTATATTTTTCTAAACTTTATTTGGGAATTTTTAATAATCAATTTTCATCATTTCTAAATTTTGCAATGTTGATAAAAAAACTTCATGATAAGCATAAATTAAGAATTGAAAGTTATGTTATATTTTCGAAAAAGGTTAACTGCGCATAAAGGTTATTTAAAAATTTCAAAGCATTATTCTTTTTCGGCTAGAGTTGCTTAAACACAAATTTAAAATCATACTTCGTTTTTCTATGCAAAATTTTTTTTCACATGAGTCAACGTTTTTTCTCTGAAAAATCTGCCTTTCAAATGCCTAGATTATTATACAGATAAAGCAATATACGTTTATTAAGTCAAAATGTTTTTCGGTTTTTTTACACTTTTGAATCAAAGTTTTAGTTTTATTTAAAATGTAAAAATTCAAAAACGTGATAAAATCGTTTTTGTTCATCAAGAAAACTCGAAGCACGCAATGCAAATATATGTTTCGTTCTTTTAGACAATAATGATACAACAAATTCAACTGATGGAACTCTTTCGAATCTTGCTCGAATTGGCATGAGTAATGAACAAGATATTGAATCTCCACCTGATTGTATGTTATACATAGAAACATTGCTGGTATTATTCTTACTATTTTTAGCTGAAAGTTTGCATAATAATCGTCCAGGACCAATTGCGCCAAAAGTATCATCAATTTGTTCTGCTGTTGATCTTCCACTTTCATTGGATAGTACAATATCAGTTAATACCTCAAGTGAAAAAAGCAGAGATTCTGAAAAAGATAAGTCAAGTTGAAAGCATTTTTTGTTTTTTATTAATTTTTAAATTCTTTGGGAAATTTTAACAATTGCTTTTCATCATTGTTAAATTTTGCAATGTTGATAAAAAAACTTCATGATGAGCATAGATCAAGGATTGAAAGCTATTTTTTTGTTATACAGTCGTACAAACGTAAATGCACGTAAAGATCAATTTATAATTTCAAAGCATTATTCTTTTTCGGGTAGAGTTGCTTAAAAACAAATTTAAAATCATCCTTCGTTTTCGTATGCAAAATTTTTTTCACATGAGTCAACGGTTTTTCTTCTGAAAAATCTGCATTTCAATGCCTAGATTATCATGCAGTTAAAGCCTTTATTGTTTATCAGAAGCATTTTTCTTTTTAGATTTGCCAAATGGTGCTTGTCAAAATGTTAATAAATTCCCAACTGAAACTCTTGCATCAATGGATTCCATTGAAGATAGCTCGCTTTGTCAACAACTTCAATCAACTTTAGCTACTGGTAATGAATTGAACCGTCGAGCCGCTGGAGGTTGTGATGATTCAATCACATCAAGAAGTAAGCATTTTTTGATAATTTTTTAAAGACAATTATATATTTATCTTAAAAATTCTTAAAAAGTTGTCACCTTTAAACTTTGTTTACGTACGGTAGTTTATTTTGAAGACGAAAAGATAATTAATTTAATGTGTAAAGTCACATACTTTGCTATAAATATTTTTCATTTCTTTTTATTTTCTTTGGGAAATTTTAATAATTGTTTTTCATCATTGCTAACTTTTGCAATGTTGATAAAAAAAACTCCATGATGAGCATAAATCTAGAATTAAAAATTTTTGTTTTATTTTCGAAAAAAGTTTACTGCGCATAATGGTTATATACAAATTTCAAAGCATCATTCGTTTTCGGGTAGTTTTGCTTAAAAAACAAATTTCAAATCATCCTTTATTTTTGTATGCAAAATTTTTTTTCAAACGATTAATGTCTTGTCTTTTAACTTTTTTATTTTTTCGTTCAATTTTCGCCCAAAAAAATGCAAATGTTAATTCTAAAAAGCAAAAAGTAAAAAGAGATGGCAGAACATAAATGTCAGAAAGGATGGGAAAATTGCTCTGAAAAAGTTTTCTTCTTTTGCTTGGCAAAGGTTAAATAAAAACAATGAAAGCTGCGCAACAGAAAATAGAATACTTTTTATGCTTTTAAAAATGAGAGAGAAATGACCTTTAAAATCAAACGCTAAAACTAAAAAGTAAAGAAATGGTGATTTGCTCATCCATCAAAAAATGGAATAATATTTTGGTGTCGTTTTTAAAACTTTTTTAACATGCCTGTGACAACATTTAAAAAATTTTTATTTTAAACTTTTCTAAACGAATAAGCTTTTTTCGGTAATTTTTTGTTTAATCAAAACATTAAATCTATATGTTTTTGGAGGATTTATTAGGTTTTTTATCTCACTTCTTCCACAAATAATTGTAATTTTATCATCAGGATAAATTACTGTATAAAATAACTTTTGTTTGAAGATGCCACCAAATTGCAATTTTTAATTTAAGAATTTGTATTTTAAATTTGTCACTGTAAAAAGCATGGATAATGAATTTCTTTATCAGTGACAAAATGATGCGAAAAAAAATTATTAAAAATTAAAAAACACAAAAATGGATTTTTAAATTAACTAATTCCTATACCGCTTTAGAGGTTACACGAGCTTCTGTGTCATTCGAGGTTGAAGAGGCATTTGATCCTTTTTGTATGTTTTGCTTTTAAAATACAAAATTAGAATAAGATTTTATTTTTTAGGCAAAGATTTTGATCTTTTACGAAATGAAACTGCAGAATATTCATGGGGAAACGATGATTCGTTATCCATTGGTTCTCTTGACAAGGTATCACAAAGTGGAAATTCTGAAGAGTGAGTAATTTACGCATCTGATATGAATTTCACATAATTTTTTTCAGAGATAGCTTTGGCTCTTGGAGTGGTGTTCGAGCCGTTCTTCCTGTTGTTCGATCCCCAGGTAAGAATTGAAAAATTGTCAAAAGCGTTGGGGGAAAAAACTTTGGTGGCCACGTTTTCGTTTTAGAGGGGGCGCGTTTTTAAGTTTTTCGAATTTTGGATTGGCACGTGTCCTCATCCTTTTTTTACGATCTTGCTAGAATAACTTTAAGCGACAGTTTAAATCTTTAAAGAGAACCGGAAATTTTTCATATATCAAAATACACGATTTTGTTATTTTTCTTAGGCCTTTTCTTAGCAAAAAAATGGTATCTCGGGGAGAATGAATGCATTATATCTGAAAAAGCTAAGCAAACAAAACAGCAATTTCTAATTTTATTTTATTTCTTTTAACTTCAATCATTTTCTAAAAGCTTTGTTCCTAAAATACAGTATGACGTAAAGACTTTTATGCGATAAAAACAACATATTCGCACTACATAAATATCTCAATCAAAAAATTTGGATCTCCCTCTTTTTAGATGTCCTCATAAATTTTAATGATTGTTGAGCTTCTAAAAAAAGTGTTCGTTAATTTTGGGAAAAAAACAGTATAAAAGTGGGATTCAAATTTTTTGTGAGTTCTACTTTATTATTGCACAATTAAGAATAAAACTTATTTTTCGTCTTTAAATAAATTTGAATCACTAAAATAACACATTTACATTTGTTATTATTTTTAGAAGTTTCCCCTACACAATCCTCTTCGTCGTCGACTTCGTCTTCTTATTTCTTTGCATTGTTTCAAGAAGCTCCAAAAGTTGCACAAAATTTTGATGAATTAGTTGAATCAATTCGGTTTGTTCTCAGTGTTATTAAACTTTTGTTTTGTACAGTACACTCTTTTGCAGAGCTCCCAGAAAACTCACTTTGGATCCTTCTTCTCACCGTGCTGAAAATGTTTTTTCTGCTTCCAATAAACCTATAATGCCGAACCATACAAATGTTGCAGATAATCTTGTTCCAATTGAACCACATCGTAAGCTTTTTTAAACTCTTTGTTATCAAATATCATTCCTTCCAAATCCTTCTTAAAAAAGATATGATCAAACCCTTTATTCGCCTTTGAAAATACTGTAGTTTTTTTTTCGAAAATCTGAAGGCTCTTCTTTTTTGAGAGAATGTTTCTTTTTCGTCTGTTGCCGTTGCAACTGTGGGAACTGGATCAAAAGATCAAAGAAATATTTTTCTTTTTTCGGAGTCGAAGTTGAATTTTTGAGGACACCACTATTATCCCCTTAGCTTGTGTTTAATTTCTACCGTAAGAATGACATGGATTTTGAGAAATTTATTATTCCTAATTTTTAAAAATTGTGTTTTTTTCTTCTTTTTTGGCATATCTTCTTCCAAAAAAAGCTTTTGTTATTATTTATGCAAACATTTAAATTTTAATTAATTAAATTCTATTTAAGAATAAATTTATAAGCTTCAATTTTACCTTTTAAAATGTGTTAAACTTGAAGGTTTTTAATATTTACGGCACAAACTCTCTTAATTTATTCTCAATCTTGTTTAAAAAATTGACCTGAGGTATCCTTTAGCTGGCAAACATTAGAGTATAAAACTTTTATTTTTAGCAACTGGTCGTCCACCTTTGATTCCATCATCAACTACACCAACTTTGCCACCTTCAAATCCACCAGTTCGACCACTTGCAATTACAACTTCTCCAGATTCCCCAGAAACAAAAGCTCTCAAAAAAGAGCAAGAAAAAACCATATTGCAAAATGGTATTTTTGCTTTAAAATTATATGGAAATGATTTAAAGAAGCAGCTTGAAAAAAAATAAAAATAATAAACTTTTTTATAACTTTTCTTTTTTTATTTATATTTGTAACATTTTTTATTTCGGCATAATAAATAAAAAGCAAAGATTTTTATGAATATATTTTAAACGAAAAACAAAACATTACAATTTTTAACCTCTATAATATCCACCTGGGGCACGTGGTGGTGGGGGTGGAGGAGGTGGGGGTTCAGGTTTTGGTTCGGGCTCGGGTTCTGGTTCAGGCTTTGGTGGTTCGGGTTCAGGCTGTGGTGGTTCGGGTTCTGGTTCAGGCTGTGGTGGTGGGGGTGGTGGAGGTCTTACATACTCAGAACGGCCATATCCTCCTCCCCCATAATGTCTACCATATCCATGTCCGCCGCCATTTCCCATATCTTCATAATCACCCCCTTGACCCATTGATGATTGAGGACCATAAGAACGAGGATATCCTCCATCAAATCCACCACCACCGCCGAATCCTCCGCCATGTCCATAACTTGACATATATCCGCCACGACGAACCCTAAAACCATAAAGATTTTTTTGATTACATAATTACAGTATCCCTGAGCAACTTAAAAAGATTTTATTGGATATTTAAAATCCCAAAACTAACAATCTTGGTAAACTTAATTATTAATTTTAAAAATTTAATTCATACCTTTGAGCATCAATGGCAATAGCCAAAATGACGAAAGCACAAAAATATAACCGCATCTTTTTTGACTGGTTTCTTTCAAATTTTTTTACTTCACAAAACAAAGAAGTAAAAAATCACACCAGTAAAAAACAATAGAAAAATTGAAAATTTTATTTCTTTTAAATATCAATTTTTGTTTAACAATTATTTTTTTGAGCAATAACAAAAAAAAGGTAAGGGTTTGTTAAGGAAAAAAAGGCCACAAAAAAATTCAACAAAATAACAAAGGTAATGAAAGTCTCATAATTCGTTCCAGTCAAAGTCTATAAACCCCCATCATTTCATTTCAAGGGTCAATAAGAAATTAATGATGTCAAAATTGAAAGAAGACGAACATAAAACAATCAAAATTATTAACAAAGAAAACTGATGATTAACAAATTGAGCGAAAAGAAAGTATAAAAAGAGAAAAAAAGTTTAACAAGAAAACGTTTCAATTTGATTAAAAAAAGAAAATGCGTCATCTTTAAAAATTCAATCAAAGAAAAGACTTTTTATAACCCGAATCAAAAAATGTTTTTGGTTGTTTTTTATAAAAAAAAATAATAATATCCTTTTTGAGCAATACAGAAAAAAAAAACAAAGTGAAAATCATAATAATAGTAATTGAAAGAAACAATGGCAGTTATTAGTTAAACAAATAAAATAAAAGAAGGCAGTGAGATCAATGATTTTTCTATATGAGGTCCATGAGTCGAATCACACACATTTTTGAGATAGTTAGAGAAAGTTGATGATGATGATGATGTCGGTCAATAATTTCGACCACTGTAATACTGTTGCCGTTCGCCATCGGATGAAGTCTTGCTAAAAAAATGAACAAAGTTAATAAAAGCACTAATTTAATGTTTCCCAAAGTTAGTTTCCTTGTTCTTTGATTTTTAGAATTGATCAAAAATTTTGACAATTTTAAAAACCTAATTGATTGATTGACAAAATCAAAGTAGCATAACAATCAACTCATGTCAAACAAATTTCTTTAAAGTACCTATTTGAAATTAACAATACTCGTTTTAATCAAATCATATGTAACTTTTTTTAAGACACATAGAAATGACGTATCATACATGACTACAACTTCAAAAAAAGTGATTCGATTGTTTTTTTAAAATAAGAGTTACAGTATACTGATGATAGCAGCTTGAAATTAAACCTGCAGTAATTACAGTAACGGCAAAGAAACTACTGTAAAACAATTGTACCGTAAACTACATTTAAACAAATGTACCGTAACTATGATAACAACATCACACAGTATCATTACATTGTAAGATCACAAAATAATCAATTTAACTCATATACATCCCCGAGAAATAAAAACACAAAACTTACTAAACTTCTTCAGCGAAAGGTCCAAAGAGATCACGATATGTATCAAAGCCTTTATCAGTCATTCGTTCAGAATTTGCATACGTTGTTGCAATTTTCATCACAAGATCTGTAAGCTTTTGTTGTTCATGACATAATCCATTTGCTCTTTCTTGTTGAGTTTTTTCTTGATTATATCTTCGTTCATTAATTGGTCGATATGAATTTATTGCATTCTTAACAGCACCCAAATTTGGGAACAACACATTTTCAATTACTTCAGCTCCAAATAAATTTATTGCAAATATTACACCATACAAAGTTGGAAGATATGGATCACGACGTGTAAAAGCATCAGCAAAAACTCGAACAAGACGTTCTTTAAGTTGTGGAATTTTATATCTCCTATAACTGAAATTGGTCAAAAATTTGGTAGATAAAAAGAAAGATTAAAAACTTACTGAACAATTTTATGTAATAATTTTGCACAAAATTCTCGTAAAGTCCATGATGCTGATTTTGGTCCAACATCAATACCCGGAGATCGAACAACAAGGCACGAAATAATTGGAGGTATCAATTCATGCAGCTAAAATAAATAAAAAAATTACTGTAATGCAATGTATTTGATTTCCAAAAAAGGTTCTCAAAAAGTAAACCAACAATGGTCTTCTTCAAAATGAAACAGTTTATGAAAATCAGTGAAATATGAAAAGTTGGGTACGGTAAAAGATGGGGAAAATACTATCAAAAAAAGAAACGTCAAGGAATTTTTGTTAAATGTTACGGTATGTCCCGATTCAATAAAAGTAATCGGACAAGAAGCACATGGCAGAGCTTCAGAAAAGAATTATCCACAAACTTACACATTTTTCTATATTTATAGTACTATTCTGAACAAATGCTTCAATAATTCTCATTAAATAAATCAAAAATGCAACAGTTTCTTGAATCAAATTACATCTAACACCTTCAGCAATGGCATTTGAGAATCGTGGTATTAATGGTTGAAGGCCAGGATCAGTTCGAAGGCAATGTATTGCTTCCTGAAAGTATTCAGTTACAGTAATCCAGTATATTTGTTAGAAAAAACATACAGTTCGTTTTGGTTCATCAGAACCCATAATAGTTTCCATAATTTCTTTGAAAAAGATTTGTTGTTCAACAGAAAGAGTATGAGTTGTTGTAGTTTTAATTTGTACTTGTTCAGTTTTTGGCATTTTTCGTGCTGCTTCTTTGATCAATAATGGTCCTGGTTTTCGTTTGATTGCTGGACGTTCCACAACTTCCACAGGTTCTTCTTCAACAAGCATCACAGGATTTTCGGGAATTGCAGGTTGAATACCATCAATTGCAAGCCAATGTGATTTAATTGTTACATCTGCCATAACTTTCGATGAAATAATTTCTGGTACAAGTTCATCAATATTTTTTGGAGTTGTTTTTGATTCATGTGGTAATGCCATTGTTGCACGAAAATTTGCACGATGTTCAAGTTCAAAACCCAAGCATGTCTAAAAAGAGAAAAGAATGATTAGCAAAAGAACATATGACAATTTGTGAGAATAAGAAGGCAGGTTTATTAAAACTACCGTAGTCTAGAGAGACATCAGAGAAACCTCTACATTCAGGGTAGCCTTCCTCAAATGTAACAGTAAGGTAATCTCCATATTTAAAAAAAACCGCAGTTACAGTATACATATACTGTATTTTCCAAAAAATGTAGATATCCTTATCCGCATTTATACTATTTCTTATGCCCGAAAAAATCAAGAGTTTGTGAATCAGAAATTCGATTTCGTAGAGATTTGAATCCAAAGAGTTCATAAAATAGCATCCCAAAAACATATGCTTTTCGATAAAACCAATAAAAAAACAAACTTACTCCAATTCCCAAATCTTTCATTGCTATCCTGATATCTTCCACACTTATTTCTGTTCTTCCACATGCTACTCGATTATCTTTTGCTGATATTAATATTAATCGAAGAACACAATTTAAATGTGTTAAAACTGCTTCCGCAGTTTGTTCTGAAACAGCTCCACCAACAACTGCTTCAGAGATTGTCTAAAAAATTTGATGATTAAAATAATAATATTTCAACTATTATTAGTGCAAAGGATTAGAGCATGGAAGCGCAAAAACAGAGTTCGTTTAATCTAGGAAAGTTACATGGCAAAATTCTGAATAATTTAAAATATTTTTCGTTCGAAATAGTAAAAAAAATGAATTTAGCACCATCATTGGTCTCATTTCGAAAATTTAGTTTACCGCAACATCGGTGATTTGAAAATTTTAAATGTTCCTTGGTTTTGTCATCGGAATCATTTGAGGTTTCTAAGACTCAATCACGGAACCTGGCAGAAATACTTTTGATCCATGTAATCTTACTTTGCAACACCAGAGAAAGTTCTCACGCTTCCATGCTCCATAACTTTTACAGAAAGCCCAAAATAACAAACCTTAACGAACTCGATATCAAAAGGAACTGCAGATGTTCCATTCACAAGTTGCATTAGGGATTCTACGAATCTCTTCTATCATTTTCGAGAACAAAATGTGTTTAATAAAAATGTAAAAAATGGTTAAAACCAATTTGTTAAAAGCATCCCAAACAAAAAGACATCAAATAAATCTTTATCAAATAATTCACATAAAAAAACAGAATAAATTAAGCTTAAAAGAAGCAATAAAATACATAACAATCAAAAGAAAAAGCAAAAACAGAAGAAGGCTTAAACAATGAAGAAAAAAAATTAATATCCCGATAAAAGTTTAAAATAATACAAGAATCATCATCATTAAATTAAGATAAATATGAAATCTACTTATTCTTTTTAGTCAAAGCATTATTGTAAAGTTGTTGAATTTCTTTCTTCAAATTTGGGAGAAGAATAAGGCCATCTTCAGTGATGTATTGTCCAATGGATTTTGAGGTTGAAACTGTACCAAATGAATCTCCTTGTGAATATGCTGCTGTAAGAGTGTACTTGTCATCGAATCTAAAATATACAATAACTGTATAATCCAAAAAACAATCGTGTAAAAATACCGCTTCATTTCAGATGACCACCGCCAAAACCGATCTTTGCCTTTTCCATCTTTTTCAAGAGCTTGATAGAAGATTGTCTTTTCGACATACCAAAGATAGAGTTGAAGAATTCCCATTAATACAAAATAACTTGCTGCACAAATTGCAAGAACCATCTTTGATTTTGGGAATGGATTGTAGTAATCATATCCTAAAGCAAATAATGCAAATCCAACGGCAACAATTGATAGAGCAAGTCGTCCATCGGCAAGTGTAAAGCGTTCTTTGAATGGTAGATTTTCATTGATGAGCTAAAAATAACAAATATAATGATTAAAAATGTATGACGGAATCTAAACACTGAAATCGCAAAGTAATTTTAGAATCACAATGGGATAAAAGAACGAATAAATGGGACGAGCAACAGACAAACAAGAAACAAACTAATGCTGCGTTTCCTTGTTTGTCTTCTCAAGCTTCCATACAGTACCAGCATATTTCTCAACTTATGAAAAAGCTACAAAATAACGTAAAGCTGCTGAATCCGAAAACAAATGTTTTGTGAGAAAGTAAAATCAATCTAGGAAGTAACAGACAAAAGTCATTTTGTAAAGATATCGTATCCGATACAAATATGACGTTCATAAGTTTGTCTAAAAACATTTCTCATCTGTTACAAACAAGCATAATTGTAATCCAAGCCAAAAGAATAGTTCTCGGAATAAGCAGCTAAAAGTTATACTTAAACTTTCGCAAAAGTTGAACAATTATAAAAATAAATTATGTCGTCTCAATTCGCGAATCTATGTATTTTCAACAGCTTCAAATCATAGAGTAGAAATATACCTTTTTGACAATATCATCTAATGTATTCTTAACAGTTTGTCCATCCCATTTGTTGACACGATGTTCCTCTTCCTGAAAGGTAATAATAATGTAAAAGATAGGAACAAAATAATAAAACTTTTGTACCTTTTTAACTTCTTCAACAGTTGCAGCGGCCATACCCTTATTATGCTTTTCTGAAAATGCAACCTTAAAGATAATTTGTAATAGATGAAATTACAAAATAACAAAAAAAATTGTGTTATCAGTGATAAGGGATACGTGTAAAAAAGTTGAAGCAAAGCTTTTTTTTTTATGCAACGTCGCCAAAAAAAAGCAACAAACTTTTCTCCAAGAAAATTTTTTAAATTCGCGCCAAAACTTTTTCAGGGTTTTTTCTTTTCGCATTTTTTTTTGCTGAAAAATTTGCTGCTGTCTTTTTTTATGCAAAAGTGTGTTTAAATTTTTTTTCAGAAGGACTCGTTTTTGTCGTATTTTTTCTTCGTTCACCTTCTCTTCCACTTTTCCTTCGTATTTTTCTATTCCCTTTTTCCCCATCTTTCTACTAACCAACCAACCCAGCAGCAGCAGCGGCAGTTTGGCCATCATCATCTTCTTCGTCAGCAGCTGCAGCTGCTGCGTTGTTGCTTCCCCCCGTTTTTTTCTTCATATATTTTTTCTTCTTCCAATCTTGGTTGGTTGGTTTTTCTTTCATCGTGCTGTCCCCAAATATTATTGATCGCTGTTTCCCCTGATATATTTGTATTTTTTTGCGCTGTAATTTTTACAACTTTATTATTTAATTTTTGCTGTAGTAGTTTTTTGTGTATCCTCATCATCAAGTAATAATCACTGATGAATTTCAACTTTTATAATGGTGATGTAGCAGTCGCGTGTGGGAGAGGGCAAAGGGGTTTTAAGCTTTTTCAGAGGCAAAAATGTGGTTTTTTGAAATATCTAAGCATGTTGAAATAATCTGAAAATATCAAAAAATGAATCAGCTTTTTTCTACCATTTTGTTCACTAATGAAAAAATCAAGAAAGTGGAAGAAAGAAGTGATTCGTGAATTTTTAATTATGGTGCGAAAAACAAAATTGGAATTTATAATCAAAAGTCGCGTTTTTATCCTATCAAATTCCCAAATGGATGCGAAAATGCGAGTTATGAGCCAAGAAAAGACATGATTTGGACTTGTTTTGTCCCTTGTTCTATCACATCTTTCTGTGATTACGATTTGGACTATGGTGTCCCAATTCTGATACAACTTTTGTGATAACGACTAATCTTTCAATATCTATCCACTTGTTTGTTTCTTAAATGCTGCAAAAGATATCGCGCACTCCTCATCTTCATACTTTTTAATCAATCTTTGCCAACAATCTTCCTCCTTTACTGTATTTTCTGTATCGTGATTTGGCTATAATTATATATGGAGATTAAGAAACAATCAAGAACAAGTGGTCCACCTATTTCAATTTTTTTAGGAAGCAATCATGTCGATGAATAAAGTTTCTATGGCTCTCGGTATGTTTAGTATTGTTTTATTGCAGTTGTTTAATTGTTCTATTTTTCTAGATGATGTTATCAAGGCCGATCGAAAGGCTAACAAAGGAAATAAGAATGGTAAGAAAGGTGGTGGCGGCATTAACAAAGTAAGATTGATTTATGGGATATCGAACTGAATTAATAGATTTGGTTTTAGAAAAATGGAAATGCTAAGAATAATGCTGCAAGACAACCTGCGACTGCTCAACTTGTAAAGAAGCTTGTTAAGGTTGGGAATTATTATTTCAATGTTGTTGCTAAGAAGGTATTTTTAGCGTGCTTTGGCCCAACGTGGTGTTGGTGTAAAACCTCGTAACATTCGACGAAATAATAATACTGCTGGTGGTGGTGGTAATCGCACCATTGTCAAGAAAGTTGTTCGACGCGTAAGTTTGTCCTTATACAAAACTTAATTTAATCATTTTATATTTTTCAGGTATCTGGTCCTCAACGAGGTAATCGTAACAAGTCACTTGGTGTTAGTCAAAGATCTCGTACTATTGTTCGTCGACGCGTTATTCCAGCTCCTCAACCTACAAGAACGTATGTTTCTGGTTCTATTAAATTTAAAATTATACATTTCTCTTTTTTTAGTATTGTTCGAGAAGTTCGTTACATTCGTGAACCTCCACGTCCAGCTCCTCGAGTTCAACGACGTGTTGTTTATCAACAACCACGTCCAGCTCCTCGTCAAGTTGTATATGTAGATCGAGCTCCTCCACGTCGTCAACAACAAAGATTTGGTGGTTCATCATTCTCAAATCGTCGACCTGCAATTAGAAGAAATGCTGATCCTTTCTATGAACCTCGAAACTTCCTTCAAAGAGTATCATCTGGCCGCTATTAAATTATTTATCTCGAAGCTTACAATGGTGTTCGTGAATTCAAAAATGATCTTTATTTGTCTTTGATTGCCTTTTATTCTCTCTTCTGACTTTTTTTCTGATTTTGTTTGATTTTTGCCAAGGATGTTTAACAGTTTTTATTTAGTTGTCATTATTTTATTCTTTTTTCAAAAATGTTTTTTTTATAAAATGTACATAAAAATTTTATTGCATCATTACACTTTTGTTTTTTTGGGAAGGCATTTAAGGGAGTTTGTGATATAATCTGAAAGTTGGATTGTTATGGATTTCTGTTCTTTCTTGAGCCAGTGATGGAAAAACAATCCATGTAACTTGGGCAATGTGATCAATGAAATCGAGCATTTCAATCAAAGCAAAGTCAAGGAATGTTAACTGAAATTAAAAGTTAATGTTAAATAATTACTGTAGTTTTTATTTACCGTTCGATCAATTGAAGCAAAACCTCTTCGAATTTGGATTCGTTTAATTGCAAGTTCAGCTCTTTCAACAGCATTAAAGAGTACTGTATCGATGGAATCTATCTTCATTTTTTCCCATAAACATTTCATTACTTCAACATGCAATGTCCTCAGGGTATCATACATTTCACTCCAGGCACATCGGTCATCCTCTACACTTCCATATAATTTAAGGGGATCAAAATGTTGTCGAATTTTAAGTAGTCGATCAATACTCGTATAATAATAATTTTTTAGTCGATGATCTTGAGTTTCTAATAAAAATGCAGAAACAACAAGATGAAGACCAGAATTTGGGATAATTGACATATCAGGACATGGTGAAAGAATTTCAGTTGAATCCAACTGTGCACCATCTTGTAGCAGCTCGATTACGGTAGCCTCAAGTAAAAGTATAAAAGAATCAAAAGAATTTTGTACAATTTTATCAAAATGAATAAATGATCGATGATGCCGTTGTTGTTGTTGATGTTGAAGAAGGATAACATCTTTTGGATCAGAAGTACTTGGATTTCCAGTATCTTCAGCTTGTTGAGATTGAAGGCAATTATATATGCTTTCTAATCCAGCTGATGAAACTTGTAATCCAATATTCAAAACATCTGAATCCAAATTACAATCATCGGCTTCAGAAACAGAAGGCAAGCCACTGATATTTGTAGAAGGAAAATAAGTTTGTCCAACTGGAGTATTTCCAAGTAGGGTATCAATTCTGGCATCAAATGAATTGAACATATTTGTATTTGATGGTGAAGCACAAATCCCTCCAAGTCCAGCTGCCAGCAGAGAATGTGATCCAAAAGGTGATGAATTAATAAATGTATTATCCATGGCTTGTTGGGTATTACTCAAATTTCGAAGCAACATTCCAATTGTCATTGGATTAGTTGGGTCATCAGCAGGTGCAGAATTTTGAAAAAAACTGTTTGAAGGTTGCAAGGGTTGAGGCTGGGGAAGATTGTTGAAGATATTATTATTTGAGGGAGAAACTGATGTATCTGAAAATTAGGACAAAATTTGTAAAAACAATTATGCAAATTTTAAAAATAAAAAAAAAATAAAATTTTTGAAAATTACTGTAGATTTTTTTCTGTAATTTTAGTTAACTTAATATTAATTATAATGAAAGCTAAAAATATTAAACCAGTTTTTGATTTTTTTAAAAGATAGATTCTTAAAAAGTACAGTAATTAGAACTGTAACGTAATTATCCTGCCTCACAGTTTCAGTTCAATAGTAAAATTACTGTAACTTACCAAGTCCAAGATTTTGCATAAAATACATATCACTTTTATCTTTCAGCAAATTCTCTGTTGTTGACCAATTATCCGAAATTGAAGTTGAAGGATGTAAAACATGAGAATAAATTTGAGAAAAATCTAGCAGCGAGGAGGGAACTTCATTGGTTGAAAAGGCTGGAACAGATAATGGCGGATTCCCTAATAAATATCCATTAAGATTTGATAAAAGATCAGCAGAAGTTGAAGCAGCAGGAATTTCATTTTCTGAATAAATTTCACTTTGTGGTTCTTCTTCTTCCATTTCTTGATTATCGGGAGTTGAAGGATTATTTTCAAGTTCCGGGGACATTGAAGCTTCAATTGAAGGAGATAATGATTGAAGGGGTTCAAGGTCTTCCATTTCACCATTATCTTCTCCAAAAATATCTTCTGGAGATTCATCAATATTTTCATTATCAAAATCAGTTGAACCTTGTCGAGAAGAAGATGATGTATGATTGTGATTCTTTTGTCGCCTTCGTCGAACAGAATTCCTCTCTCTTTCAAGGCGTTTTTGGCGTTGCTCCGGGGTTTCTTGACTTCGCCGTTTTGCAGCATATTGTCGTCCACGCTCAAGTCGAAGCTCTTTTTGTTCATCGGTTTCTTTTCGGAATGCTGCAAGCTTATAAAATACAGTTTCATCGGCCTCATGCACAACCCCTATCGTAATTCGGTTTGGATCATCAGAAGTTTCAACTTGGATTACTCGATTCCCGGGTATTCTTAGAAGATCTTTAACTTCTGGGTCATCATTAAAGATTTTTAAAGCATCCATGGCATTATCCTGAATAATACAATTAATTAATAATAGTATTTTTATACATTCAGAAAGCTAATTATATGCAAATTAAAAACTAACCACAGTTCCACGCCTTCTTATCGCCGTCCTAATCCTATTCATTTCAAGCCTTTGCTGCTTCTCTTCCTCTGATTCTTTTAGCCTTCGCTTTTTTGCCCGTTCTCGATCAACTGCCAGTCGATGTTCACGTTGTTCAGCGCTTTCATTATTCCGGCGATTAGCTTGTGCAAGACGGCATTTTTCACGTCGTTCCTTTTTAGCTTCATCATTTTCTCGCTGCCTTCTCTCTCGAGCTCGAAGTTTATCCTTTTCTCGACGAATTTTAGCTTGTTCTGCTTTATCTAAAATAATGTCTGAACTCGATGGTTCATCAGCATTATTATCGTATCCATTCTCGATTTCATCATTCATCAATGAATCATTGATTACCCGATCATGAACTAAAACATATGTTTTAAAGGAGGTATTTAATAGAAATGAGGAAAAATTGTTAGCTTACGATATGACTCTTCTGAAGCCATAATTAATAAGTTTTACTACATAACAAAAATATCTTAAAATTTAATAAAATTTACACTGAATCAAAAATATCTGTGAATCCACCGATGAATTTTTTCCAGAATCGGGTTTTTCAACTTTTTGTTTAAGTAATTTTCGTGTCAAGAATTTTTGATTATGGTTTGTTTGTAAATTTTTACAATTTTTTTTGTTGCGTTAAAAATTTTGAACTTAACCACAACATTGAGTTAAAAAAACGTGTATTTGTTACAGTTTAAACTTGTTTATTTTATTTTATTACATGTGCATTTACTAGCCTTATGCATTTTTTCGCATTTGCATGTTTCTTTGCATTTTAAATCGCTTCACTTGTTACATTTTTTTCTCTTTTTTCAATGATGCAATTTTGCAGGAAAATACCATATTCATTCTCAAATGGCAACTTCACGTAAACCAGATTTAAATGCTCAAGAAACCTTCACCAAGCTGCTAACAAGTGATAGCGAAAAATCAACGGGTTTAGCTGCAATTGAAACTTTGATGGAAGTGCTAAAGAATAGTGATGGTAAGGCTTTTTTGTTGAATTTGTTCTCTGCAGTCATAAATCAATGCTAAATAATATCACTTTTATACATCTATGTTATGGACATTAACTAATCATTACTTTTTTTTAGCCAATACTCTCTCAGAATTAACTCATAAACTTGATGATGCCGTTGGGGCCATGCTTAAAACTGATTATTCAAGTGCCTCTCTACAATCTGCTGCAGAATTATTCCTTCGTTTTATTTCTTTAATTTCAAAAGAAGCTCTTCTGGTTGATCCGGATTTTGAACATGTAAGTTTTATAGAAGTATCTTTCGTGTTATTCAATGATGCAATTTTTACAGGTTAAACAAGAATACATTAAACGTGGAAATATTTTTATTGAAAGGATTCGAAAATCCCGACAAATAATTGCACAATGCTTTCGTCCATTTATTCGAAGTAATTTGGTGAGCTTTCTTTTTGATAACGTACCTATTTTCAAGCAGTAATTTGTTGTTGAGAATCCGTAAAACAAATTCTCCTACTATGTTTGTCTAAAAACGCCCTTCTTTCCTGATGAACAATTTTATCATTTGATTATTTGTTTTTAGAAAATTCTTATGCATTCATACAGTAAGGTTGTGCTAGAATCTTTGCTTGAAGCCAAGAAACGTGGCTGTACCTTCCATGTTTATACAACTGAAAGTCAACCCGATGGATCTGGAAGAAAGATGTATGAAGCTTTACAAAAGAATGAAATTCAATCAACTTTGGTTCTCGATTCTGCTGTTGGGTAAACATTGATTATGCTGTTGTTATGGTATTAATCAACTTTGATTGTTTAGATATTTGATGGAACAAATTGATCTTGTCGTGTTTGGTGCAGAGGGAGTCATGGAAACGGGTGGTATTATTAACAAGGTTTGTTTCACTCTTGTTTTTGTATCTTGGTAACACAATTTTGTGGATTGGGATTTCTAGGAGGATTAAAAATCCATTTTTGGTTAAGAATAAATTTATGCCAGACGTTGTAACATTAATAATGTTTCCAAAAATCTATGTTCAACACCATTGTTTTTCTTTAATTTATTGGTTTTATTTTTTTAGATTGGAACTTTGGGTGTTGCAATATGTGCCAAAGCTATGAATAAACCCGTCTATGTTATGGCAGAAAGTATTAAATTTGTTAAAGAATATCCTCTCAATCAATCTGATATCCCTGATAAATTTAAATACCGATACAGTACTCTTCAAACAAATAAAGATGAACTCAAAGATGAACATCCTCTAACAGATTATACTCCACCACAATACTTAAATTTGCTTATTACTGATTTGGGAATCTTTACTCCGGCGGCTGTTGGTGATGAATTGATAAAACTTTATACTTAATTATTTCAACAAATAGAGTATATTATCTATATTGTTTGTAATTTTTTGTATTACTGTAGTAACATTTGAGATTGTTGATTTGTTTAATGTTTAAGTAAAATATATAATGTTTTTAATTGAAAAGTTGGGTACAAGTCAGTTGGAAACTGTTGCAATACTTTTGTTAAACAATTTAAATTTTTCATGTCATATTTGAGTTTATCTTATCCCACAAACATTAATTTCTAGTGCCATAACCCCAAACATGAGTGAACAAGAATCCAGTTCAGAACCTCATGATTTTGTTGTTCCATCTTCCACAAGTACCCCAAATTTAAAGGCATTAAATTCCCGAAATGACACACCCTTAAAACCAGAATCCAATGGCACCTCAAGTTGCTCCGCAACTCCTGAGAAACGTGAAAAATATCATCGGGAAAGTGCTGAGGTTGCCAAGAAAAAGATAAAACTTGATATTAATCCTTTATTGGATTCCCCAGATAAAAATGGCAACAGTGAAGGAGAAAATCTTTGTGAACAATATGAATGTTCAAATCGAAATTGTTGTTTACAATTAAATCAAAATTGTACAGCTAAAATTAAACCTGAAAATGAAGCAGCAGAATATTTTCATTTAACAAAATGTGAACATATTTGTTTAATTTGTTGTGAAGATTTAAAAAGAGTGTAAGCTTTCATTTTTTTGCTGAACGTTTTTCTTGACCTCGATAATTTGGGATTACGGTAATTCAAAAATTTTTAGAGGTCGCCCAATGTTTGAGCGATATGTAGAATGGAAGCGAACATGGGTAGAAGCTTCAAGATGTACCCCAAATTTGAGAGTATTTATTTGTGAGCAGCTTTTATCATTTTATCCAAATTGTTCAAAATGTGGAAAATTCCGAAAATCTATCACCGATGAAACATTTTTACTTTCCACAGATTTTCTCAATTCTTTTATCTGTGAAAATTGTGAGACCCCAGAAGATACCGTAATCGAAGAAGCTAAAAAGATTACATTTATTCAATCAATTTCTGCTCCTCCACTTCTTCATGATGCCCCAGCTGTACATTATTTAAGAGGAGAATATTACCTTGATGAAGTTGGATTTTCGCCCGTTAATGATAGATATTACATTGATGAATGCCCAACCAAGAAATTCATGTCACCTTTTAATATGCCAACTGAACAACACCATGCATTTTCGGTTAGACCTGATGTAATGGAATATGATGAAGTTCATTCATTCCCAGAATATTCCATTGAACCTGTACCATTTTTAGCAATGAGAAATTTGATTATTGCTTTATGGAATTTAAATCCATTTGTAAGATTTGGCTTTGGCATTGATAAACTACAGTAATTTTTACAGGATCGTCTAACATATGAACATTGTCTTCGATCATTGATTTGTCGAGGCCTTATTCGAGTTTGGTATGCAACACAACTTCGACGAGTTTTTAATTATCTTGAATTAAAAAGTGTGATAAATTATGGTTTTATCCCTCCGCCCAAGATTCCTCTTATTAAAAGAATCCATCCAACAGAAAAGCGTCAACTTGATGTTATTGTTATTGGTGCAGGTGTTTCGGGACTTGGTGTTGCACGACAGCTTCGATCATTTGGTGTTAAGGTTACTGTACTCGAAGCAAAATCTCGTACAGGTGGTCGAATGCAAGATGATTGGTCACTTGGGGTTGCAGTTGGATGTGGAGGTATTAAAGGTATAAAAAAATATTTGCATAATTAAAAACTACTTTTTAGCACAATTAATTACTGGTATTGTTAATAATCCAATTGTGCTAATGTGTGAACAAGCAAAAGTTAAATATCGCCCCTTAGGGGATGATTGCCCTTTAATTGATTCATGCATTGGCCGACATGTTAATGCTGCAGCTGATCGCCTGACGGATGAACATTTCAATTCAATTTTAGATGCAATTGGACAATGGAAATTAAAATCTAAAATTGGTGATATCAGTTTAATGGGTAAGATTATTAATGATTACAGTATTCAAAAACAACTTTCGCTTTTGATAGTAACAAAAATTGTAAGATGTTGAACTTTTGGATTACGGTAGTCGAACATAAGCGTTATAAAATTTTGATACTTAAATTAAAAAAAATTAGATATTAAAGTATTTAATTCCGAAAATACCCATAGCTTTTGTAAAAATTTAAATTTTAGAACAAATCAAATTAGTCCATGAAAAACTTTTGAGCAGTGTTGATTTTCGATGGACGAAAGAACATGAAAGACTTTTTCAATGGCAACTTGGGAATGTCGAATTTTCATGTGGATCACGACTCAGTGATGTTTCAGCCAGAAATTGGGACCAGAATGAAGCGATCGGTCAATTTGCCGGTAATTTTTTTCTGTTAAAGTTTACTGATCCCCTGAGGCATTTTTTTACAGGCGAACATGCAATATTAGCAGAAGGAAGTTCGGAGATAATCCGAAAACTTTCTGAAGGCTTGGATATTCGATGCAGTAATCCCGTTGTTTCAATTGATTATTCAAAACCGGATAAAGTTATTTTACATACAGAAAATGGCCGAAAATACCAAGCCAACAAAGTTATTCTTTCTGTGCCATTGGCAGTTTTGCATCGGGGAATTATTCAATTTGAACCTGAGCTACCTGAAGAAAAATCAGTTGCTTTACGAAATCTTGGAGCAGGATTAATCGAAAAAATCGCAGTTAAATTTCCACGAAAATTTTGGACAGATTTACTTCGAAAAGATGGCACAATTGATTACTTTGGAAATGTTCCGAAATCTTCTGCTGAACGGGGCCTTTTTAATATGTTTTATGATTTTTCAACTCGATCTTCCTCAAATCCAAAGAATCAACAATTTGTTTTAATGTCATATGTTTGTGGGGATTCCGTGGATATCGTCAATACCAAAACAGATGTTGAAGTTGTTGAACTTTTTGTTGAAGCTCTTCAAGAATTATTCCCTGATGAGGTAAGAAGTTTGGATATTTTAGGATAATATAGTTATACGGGATACTGTAGTTGAGTGCAAGATTAATTGAAACTGGTTACTGTAGAATTGCATGTTTCTGAATGGAGCAGCATACTGTAACTGCAGGGCTTAAACTTTTTAACCACAAAATCCAATGTGATTTTATACAGTATACAGCATGAACCATACTGTACAACTATTTAAAGTTGCTGCACCTAAAAATGAATACTTGCATTTTTGCCAGCAACAAAACAAACATAAAAGCTTTCGCTTAAACGCTTCCTTGTACGTGCAAAAGTCATTTGTTGGTTTTTTCATCTGCCTTTAACATTGCCTTTCTCGAGAGTGGGAATTGAATTTCTAAAAAAGAAACTCGAAAAACTTTTTTGTGCGAACACTATTTTTTGCCATTGTAATCAATAATAGCCAGTTTTTAACATTTGATCGGATGCGTTTTTCGTATTAAGGACTGTTCAGATCTTGCTTAACGAAAATATTCAAATTTTTTAAACCTACCCACCCTTACCATAAAATTTTTCCCTTTGATCTTTGCCGCATTCAAGGTCAACCGTAAGATTTGGCTCACCCCCCACCCACCAATAAAAAGGCTTACGTAAGATCTGGACAATCCCTTATCAAATATCCAGCCCAATTGTTAATTTATACATAATTGAACTTTTCAGGTAATCCCAATTCCAACTGGATATGTTGTAACTCATTGGGGTCGAGATAATTATATTGGAATGTCGTATAGTTATTTGAAGGTCGGAGGAACTGGTGATCATTATGATATGCTTGCAAAGCCAATTGAAAATAAACTATTCTTTTGTGGAGAAGCAACCAATCGATTCTTTCCTCAAACAATGACTGGTGCATTCGTTTCTGCTCAACGAGAAGCTGGAAAAGTTATTGAATCATATCTTTCTGAAGCAATACCAATCCCAAAATTGGAATAATTTGCATATTTTGGTCAAGGCTTTGACAAAAATATTGGCTTTTTTAAAAATTTTCGCATCCAAAATTGTACTTACCGTAATCATTTCTGCCTCTTTTGTAATTCATCAGTTTTTTATGGGATTTCTTTATTAACTTGGTTGTGGTGTTTTTTTTGTATCAATATTTTTTGTACATTTTTCTTTATCAATTTCGAAGTTGTATCCAAGATACTCTAAATTAGCTCTCTTTTTTGCCTCTTTTTTGGATCTCATTTTTAAAATTTTTCTCCCATTTTTTTTCCATGCACTTTTATAAAATTGTTTTTTTTGTGTCGAACAATAAATTTTTTTTTCAACGCGTTTTTTTCTTTCTCATTTTTTTGCAAAAAATGGATAAATTCCAACAACTTTTTTTTACAAATATTTGTAACAAACATTTTGTTTCATTCAAGTTGACGGAACCGTTCAATTTGGATAACAAACATCTTTTGAATTCAAAACTTGTGTTCTTGAGATTTGTAGAATACGTTGTACAATTTCCTCAACTTGGATAAAACAATCGCGGATTTTTTGTTGTTCATTTATAGCTTACTATATTTAACTTAATTATTCTTTCAGGGTCAATATTTGCAGCAGCGAAATACAACTAAAATGGCTGCCGAAAAGATACACTTTCTCAATGTTCATGTAATGAATTATGCATGGGGACGTCCTGGGAATGAAAGTACCGTCGCAAAACTTGCTGGTGGTTTTGTTGATCCTACAAGAACTTATGCTGAAGTTTGATTTATCTTTATTTACTTGTATAATAACTACAACATTGACTCTTTTTTAGCTTTGGATGGGAACACATGTAAATGGTCCAGCACAAATTTCTGAAAAGCTTACATCTCTCAAAGATTATCTTGCATCAAATCCAAAAGCATTAGCCCCGCATGAAAATGGTGATATTCAATATTTATTCAAAGTTTTATCTGTTGCTAAAGCTCTTTCCGTTCAATCACATCCAACAAAAGAGCTGGCAAAAGAATTACATGCAAAAGATCCGAAGAATTATCCTGATGATAATCATAAGCCGGAGATGACCGTAGCATTGACAGAATTTGAAATATTATGTGGTTTTCGAAAAGTTGCAGATATTGCAAAGAATTTTCAAGGTACATTTTTGAATGGATTTTTAGGGTACATTCCCGATAGATCGACTCATCAGTGTAATATACTGTATCCCATCAGTATACTGTATATTACACTGATGAAAATGTCGGAGAAGTTAACTCATTTAATAAAACTTATCTTTCTTATTTCAGATTTTCCTGAAACTACTCGTCTTGTTAAAGAATCCCAAATTCAAGCCCTTCATGAATCTGCTGCTGGTGATGAATCAAAACAAAAAGCTGCAATTAAAGATTTATTTACTTCATTGATGGAAGCCTCACATGATGATATTGATGCCGCAATAAAAGTTCTCATTTCTCGATTAGGTGGAAAGAAAGATGATAGTGAATTGGAGACTTTGGTGCAACGTTTATATCGTCAATATCCCGATGCTGATGTTGGAGTTTTTGCTCCACTTCTTTTAAATCATATTAAACTTTTACCGGGTGAATCAGTTTTTCTTGGACCAAATGAACCACATGCATATCTTGATGGAGGTTGGTTTTTTGTATTATTTTATTACAGTACCCATTGTGAATGTTGAAAGGGTGACATGGAAAGATATGATGGATATGAAACATGTGTGTGAAACTTTAATTTGAAGGATAATCACCATTTGTCCACATCTAGCTAATCCTATCATCATGTCTGTTCGTATACCTTTCTTAGATTTTTGTATATTCTCTAAAAACATTCTACCGTATCCTTTGAAATATCGTAATCTAATTTATCTTTTTTCAGAATGCATTGAATGTATGGCATGCTCAGATAATACAATTCGAGCAGGATTAACTCCAAAATTCAAAGATGTTCCAACCCTTGTTTCATCACTCACTTACAACACTGCTGGTCCAACATATCTAAATCCAAAAGAAGTGTGCCATGGAATTTTTGAATACAAACCACCTGTTCCGGAATTTACTGTTCAAAGGATTACGGTAGTCTTTCTTTTCCATTTTTTTGAATTTGAATAACTTTGTTTTATTTTTAGTCAATTGCTAAAACTCTTAATGATCCAAAAGCTTCAAGTATTTTGATTGTGATTGAAGGATCCGCTACTCTTGCAAATACGATTGGAATTATTGCTGGAAAAGTTTTATTCAATGAAGCTTCAACTGGTGAAATTGAAATGTCCGATGTTAGCGAAAACTTTTTAGCTTTTCGAGCTTTTACTCCAATGCCGTAATTATTATATTTCTGGATGAAGTAGTGTAGATTAGTTAAGATATTTCATTTTAAAAAGTAGTGTTATTTGATTCTAATTTTAGTATTTTGTTATTTTTGAGCACAACACATAAGTCCCGTTACATTTTTTTTTGTCACAGAATATTTGAGCTTTTCTTTGCCACTTTTTTTTTGTCTCTGTTTTTTAAATTTTGTTTAATAATTAATTTTGTATAATTTGAGATAGCTGCTAAAATAAAAAGTAAATCTTTTTTCTTTATCTAATTAGCATTTTATCTATCTTTTGAGTCTTCAAAGGGAGATCCCCTGAGGGGATATTTAAAAAAAACAAAATTTCAAATAACAGAAAAAAAAGAAAGGCGGAGTTTTTTCTATTCAGAAATTACCTGCTGGAAAAAATACTAAAGGGAAAGTAATTTTTTCTTAAATAAAAACCATTTGACGGAAAAATAGAATTTTATTAAGCTTATAAAAACATTTTTTCGTCACCTCAGCAACGCTCCTTGCTGTTGTTGTAACCTAACTTACTTTTTGTATTTCTTTGAAAAAAGAAATATTAAAAACTTTAAGCTTAAAAGCTGCCCTCTTTTTTTCACGTGTTATTTTTGAAAAAAAGTTGGTTGTGGTAAATTTTAAATACCTTAATTTTTTTTTCTTCGATTTATTTTTTTTATATGAAGCGAAAAAGAAAGGAGTGAAACAAATATTTTTTATTAAATTAATATTTATTATTATTATTTTTGTTAATAAGTGGAACGACAAAATTTACTGTAGTTTTATTAATAATAATAATAATAACAATTATGGGTGGATGTGCTTCTTGTATTCGAGTAATATTGGAAGCCGAATCAGATGTTAAAATTAATGGTAAGTTGAAAAATTTCAAAATCTATCAAATTTAAAATAAATTTGGTTTAAACATTTATACAAATTTTTAATTTTTGCCGTGATGAAACAAATTTTTGAAAGGTAAAAGGTAGTAAATAAATTAAACTATTTTCAAGATCATTAAAAGTGTTTATGATTGAAATTTCGTTAAAGTAAAAATAAAAATTATTCCAAAATTAATTGACCTGTTTTTTATCGATGCCGATTTAAACTAATCGTGTTTTAAATCGGCATCGATAAAGCACGATAATATGCAAATTTTTTCACACGAAAATTTTATTTGGAAATAGAATGCAATATAAGCCCTAAGGCAATTTAATAAAATGAATTTTCAAAAAATAGAAAATTTTCATATTTTTGAATCGTTTTCAATAAATTTTTGAAAATGGAAAATTTGCATATTTCTTTATCGTTTTCAATGCTTTTACCGCCTTATTAGTTGTTGAATCTTCTACAAATATACCTTTTTTGACTATTGAAGCATTAGATATTACCGTAACCCATCAAATGGCAGCTGTTTGTTCTTGAATGATGTTTGACTCCCCGCTTTTTTCTATTTTTATGTTTTTGTTTTCGTGCCATTTTTTAAAATACAAATCTGAGACAAATATTTGACGTTGCTTCCTTTAAGGAAGTTCCTTATAAAATGCATTTCAGAAATTTTTCCTCTCTTTTTGTATTTTCATTAAAATCTTATTTTTGCAAATACAAAACAAAATAATAGCTTATGATCAAATAATGATATGTTTTTGACTTTTTTTTTGAAAAAACAGAGAGTGATGATTAAAAGTCAAAAATTAAGCTTAAAATTGTATACTCTATTTTTGTAGGTACTCATTTGGGAATATTCTTGTTATTAACTTTTCTATTCCTTCGGGGTTGCATGTGCATTTTATATTTTTTTCCTTGCATGGCACAAAGATTTTAGACTAATTAAAAATTGGGGGTTGAATGAAATACAATTTTTTGGATTTTAGATTTTTTACGCAAACATCATTCATAAAAATCTTTGTTTTTCTTACGTTTTAAACTTGGTTTTACGATTGTGGGTTTTTAATCAAACCCAGTTTTTTAAAAAGTACATTTTTTATTATTTCGTGTTCAAAAAAATAAACTGTAAAACCTAGGTTTCAAATTTAAATAAAATTCTTAAATTGCTGATGCCTTTAAGAATTTATTTGATAATTACTTGTTTTACAATTTGTCTAAAAATTAATCATTTTTTACAGTAATTGAACCAACTACGATAGTGAATGAACAACCATCTGTGACAGGGCCATCTTCTTCACATCAACAAACAAGTAATAGGGTTTCAACAGCCCCTCCAGGGGGACCATTATTAACAGTTCCATCCGCTCATGGAGCTGTAAGAAGGCAGCACAGAGATTCACAATAACAATTTTGTATTTTTTAATGCCACATTTATTGTCAACTATGATATGTTTATAATATTTTAATTAAATAATACGGTAAAAAATAAAGCTAGATTAATTTTTAATTTATTATTTATTGATTTTACAAAACTAAAGTTTGATAGCAATTCAGTGTACAAAATATACCCTCATTTTAGTTTGAAATTTTTACCATTTTGTTTTAAAATTAAAAATGTAGGCCATATACAGTAATCTACCGTAACCAAAGAAATGTTAAAAATATTGTTTAAAAATTACTGTTACCTTTGGATGAACAAAAAAGTCCTTAAAAGTTGTTTAACATCTTATAAAAAACTAATTCTTTCTTAAAAGTGCACTTTAAAATTTTGAAAGACCTATTGTTAATCATCAAAAAAGCCTCTATCAATAATTTATCTAATTTCTCTTAAAATTGGCAAAATGTGTTAAAAGAGAAGAAAAAAAGTGCTGGCTTTTTTTCCAATTTTTTCTATTGAGGGGTGCTCTGACAGAAGAAAATGAGAGAGAGTCGGAATTGTAAAAAAAAAGCACGCGCTATTTTTTGTTACTACTACTCCCATTTTTTTCTTGTTCTTTAAGCTGACTTTGTTTTTCTTACGTTTTTCTTATTGTTTTTTTCTTCTTTGGTACTGTTCACCTTCGTGTTCCTTTCCTTCCACCTTTCACTTCCTACCTTTCAACTCTTTCTATCTCAACAACCTTTATAACCCTTTCCTCCTCAAAATTTTCATCTTTCATTCTGTTATCAATCAACACCGACACAACTGTTTTATTTTCCCTCCCAAATTTTTCTCCTCATCAATACCTGAAAAGTCATCGATTCACACTCAAAATTCAAATCAATTAATTTTCCGAGAAATATTTCACTTTCTATTTTTCTTTATTAAATGCTTATACCTTGCTGTTTTTGCTTTAATTGTAGGCTTTTTAAAACTATTTTAAACAGAAAATACTATTTTTTAGTTGTTGTGATTTTTGTTTTGTGTTGAATTTGATTAAAAAAGAGGGATATAGAGAGGATTGATTGTAAATGTATTAAAAGCCTTAAAAAAAGATATGGGAAACACATCTTCCAATATTCCAGCCCATAGTCCATCAGAGCGTGAACGAATGTCTCCACCACAGCCACCCCAACAACAACCTCAACAAAATCCATCATCTGAGAGGCGACAAACCGCCACTGGCACTGGGGGTGGAAGACGACGAACAACAACTCCAACCAAAGCAACTTCTGAATCCGAAACAGAAAAGATTTCAGCAAAAGAATATAAAGAAAGAGGAAATAAGCTGTATCAAGCTCAACGATATGAAGATGCCATTACAAATTATACTGCTGCAATTATGAGAGATAATACAGATGCAACATTTTTTACCAAGTTTGTTTATATAAATTTGCATATTATAGTTATTGATAAAATCCTTTTTAGTCGAGCTTTATGTTATTTACAATCGAAAAAATGGGATAAAGCTGAACAAGATTGTCGAAGAGCTTTGGAGCTGGATCAAAAGAATATTAAAGCAAGTTATTTTTTGGAAATTATAGAGTACCTAATGATTAGGCCCTATTCGGCTGGCAAAAACTTTTAACTTTGTATTTGATTGCTAGATAATAATTTTTGTAGCATTTTACCATAAGCAAATTTAACAAGCTGTTTTGCAATGGGAGTAACTCCAAATTCTCTATGCTTGTTTTTGTTACTCACAAAATGACAGTAACCAAAACAATTAATTATCGTTTTTTATTTACTATCATTGTAAAACAGCGCGTAAAAAATTTGACATCTTCGATTGCTCCAAAATTAATATCACTAAAAACCTCCCAGAATATTGGACAATATTGCGTCATTTAACTTCTTCTATTTTTTTAGGCAAATTATTTTCTTGGTAAAATTTGTATACAACATGGCCGACATGATGAAGCTATCAAAGCTTTAACTCGTGCCACAGAATTTGCATCAAATCAAAAGGCTTCCTATGGTGATGATATTACAAATATGTTAAGACAAGCTCGACGGGATAGATTTAAAATTGATGAAGATAAAAGATTAAATCAAGAAATTG
This sequence comes from Panagrolaimus sp. LJ2414, assembly GCA_024447195.1. Taxonomy (NCBI): domain Eukaryota; kingdom Metazoa; phylum Nematoda; class Chromadorea; order Rhabditida; family Panagrolaimidae; genus Panagrolaimus; species Panagrolaimus sp. LJ2414. The sequence continues at coordinate 675,687 of JAMRXY010000066.1, read as the reverse complement.
AGCTACAAAGTTATCTCAATCGTTTAATTGATCAAGATATCGAAAATAATGTTAAAGAAATTTTGGTAAGGGATTTTTAAGAATATGCAAATTTATATGAATGAATATTGTTTAGGAAAAGCAAAAAGAAGAATCTCCAGAAGTTGAAGCCAAGATTGATGAACTTCAGATTAAAGCAAAAAAGGATAAAGAAATGTTGAATAGCTTATTTGCACAGGTTGGCATTTGACAAATGCCGTTCTTAATCAACAAAGTGTTTTTTCAGGTTGATGAAAGACGACGAAAACGTGAAATTCCAGATTATCTTTGTGGAAAGATATCTTTTGAACTTTTGAAAGATCCTGTTATTACTCCATCTGGAATTACATATGATCGATCAGATATTAAAGAACATCTTCATCGAGTTGGACATTTTGATCCAATAACCCGTGTCCCGCTTACCGTTGAACAATTAATTCCAAATCTTGCAATGAAAGAAGTTTTGGATACTTTTATTACTGAAAATGAATGGGCATTGGATGTTTAATATCCATATTACTGATTATTACTGATATGAATATTATGAACATTTTATAATTTCCTTGTCCCAATTCATTCGTTTTTCTTCATTACATTTCTTCTCGGCTTACTTTAAAAGGTATACACCAACCAAAATGTTATTCACGGTTACTGTAAAATTAATTAATCAAGTATTAATATGTATTATTATTCATTCATTCCTTCCTTCTTTTTTCGTATATCCATCTTTTTGTCACAATAATCTTTTTCTGTTTTTTCTCGTAAAATTTTTCATGTCCATATTTGCCCTCATTTTACAGTCGGGTTCAATTGTATTTTTACTTGTTTTTGTGTGTGATATCTTTAACACTTTTCAATTTGTGATACTTTTTTTAAAAAATAAAAATTGTAAAAAGAAGAGTGGAATCTAGCGATTTGTAAGTACAAATCCTGACATACGGTATTCGTGTTGACATTTCTTAGGTATTTAAGCTTAAAAAGATAAGCTTGTAGGTGGAATTGCAAAAAACTAAATCTTTAAAAGAGTAATCCTGCAAAAATAAAGCGGATATCAATAGCATGTTAACTAAAAGGTGACAAAACGTGAACTTTATGCAGCAAAAATTTTTTAACAAAGGATACAAAAATTAATATCCAATAAATTGTAGGCAGCTTTATTAAAAATGGTATTACCACGCATTTTTAACAAAAATTATAACAAAAACTATGCATTAAAAAATAAAAGATACAATTTATTAAAATTTAAAAATTCTCAATCCAAAATTTAAATCTTTCTTCAGCTTTTTTAAAATTATAAATGGCTCAGACATCCAAGGAAGATAAACGCTCACATGTTGAGATTCAAGTTGAACCGCGCATGTAGAATAAACTTCGATCATTGCCACAATTTTAAAAAAAGTGAAAAGTTTCTTCAAATGAAAAAAGAAAAGAAGAGAGTACACACGTTTCACTCGGGCGACAGACAACCAAAGAGAGACTCTTTTTCTGCTGCGCTTTTTTTTGATGCTTGCTTTTTTTCGTGTTCGTTTTTTTGCAAAAAAAATGAAAGAAGAAAAAAACGGGCGGAGAAAGAAAAAGAAAAAAGTGAAAGGAATAAAAAACCCCTTAGGATATTTAATATATAAAATAAAATTTAAAAAATGGTAGAAAAAAGAGGGAAGAAAAAAAATTTAAATGAAAGAGTCATGGAGCCTTGAAAAATATAATTATTAAAGAAAAAAATGCTTCTGGAATAAAAAAATAATAACAAAATAATATATTTGTTGTTTTTCGAATTGCGTGTGCATTATTTTTCTACGATAAATTGTTGAAGTCAAAAAAGTTTTTTAATTTCAAAGTGTCATTTTTGATCCTTGAATTTTATTTGCGGATTTAAATTTGCATAATTTGAACATTTTTAGCAATGAATTTGTATATTCTAAAGGAGCAGGACTGCGCTGCCGTGGATGAGCTTTCTAAAAGTTTATTATTCAAATCTGTTCTAATTGTTAAAATTTCTGTTTTTGTGGACTTTTATTAATTATTTATGAGTATTTTGCTACCGTATGTCATTTTACAGTAATTTTCGGTACAATGATGTCATTTTTTCGAGCAAAAAATCAAGTTTTAAGAAATAAAAAATGCAATCATTTTTGTTACTACCTTAAAAATTAAGAAATTTCTTTCTCGAAGTTCTTTTTTTCAACAGTATAATTTTATTAGTTTCAAAAGTGAAATTTTAGTCATAAAATTTAATTTTAATTTTTTTACAGAGAAATGGCCTAAAAATTGCATTACATGAAAATGCTACAATTATTTGTAATTTTATTCGATTCTTTTTGGCTTGGATTTCAATTGGATATATTTGTACTCATACTTTTGATTTTATACGGTAAGATTTTAAAAGTGGTAAAACTTATTCAAAAAATTTACACCTCTAAAGTCAGTAATAAAAAAGAGTTTGTATAAATATGACTAATTACGGTAATTTATATTTGATGACTAATTATCTTTAAAATTTGCATAAGGTAAATAAATGATGTTTTATCTGGAATACGGTAATCACCTTTTAATGACAAATTGAATCATAAAATTTGTACAAATTTTATGAATTCTAACAATTTTTATTTCTTCCATGTAAAAATTTTACAACTCAAATTTAAATTTAAAATCCTTTTTTCAGTCTATCAAAATCCGTTGAATCACCATGTGAGCGACTTGCCACTTCTTTCTCTGTAATCATTCTTCGAATGGTAACTACCGTCGCCACAAATGCCCAAGTTGCAGCACTTTTTATTTTGGCATTTGAAAGATTTTTATGTACAAAATTTTTGGTTCGTTATGAAAATTCTGCCAAGCCTGCACTCATTTTAATTGCCTTAATTACTCTCGTAAGTTTTTTTATTTTTTCCTTATGTAAGGAGGATCTTCACGTGCATCTTTGATTTATCAAAGAACACGTTGTTCATCAAGATCAAACATGCTCCTCCTTCGAAAGAGCGAGCTAACTCCTCCCAATTCCCACCAATACTTAAAGAGCGTTAGCTCAAGCTTAAACAAGCACTCCATCGCCTCTCACCAACCACCAAGCAGCCGCAGGCAAGGACTGGTCTCTCTTTCCATCTCTTTCCATAACATCAATAAAGCATGATTAAATCCATCTCTCAAACACCAATACTACACCATAGGCAACCCACGTTAGATGGAGGTCCAAAACCCGTCAAGAGACCATCACCAGCTTGATTCCCTCTCTTGAAAGAACCGGAAGAATCCAAAAATTTGTAAGAGGTTGGTTTGAGTTTATCAGTCCTTGCCAAGCCAAATGCTGCCCAATTTGAATCTTTAAAATTTTGACCTTTAAAAAATTCCATCATTTGCAATTTTTTTGAAACCTTTACAATTTTTGCTTATTATTTTTTTGCTTAAATTTTTCACCATGTTTTTTTTCATTTCGGAAAAATTTCATTGATTATTAAAAAAACTTGGATAATTTTCCTTTTTCAATTGAAAATTTAAAACTTCGTTAATTTTTGCTTCATTAACAAAAAAATTATTAATTTAAACCCAAAATCAAGCTTTTAACAAATACCATTTTCGAAGCTTAAATAATTCTAAATAAACGAAATGATGCTTGAAAATCGATCCATGAACTTTTCCTCCTTCATTGCAATTTTTTTGCATTCGTTTCTGGTTATCGTACGCAAAATTGAATAAGTCGTACCTAGAACCAGCGTTACAGAACCCTTGAAAAAGCTTCTGTCACAAACCCCCCAAATTTAATTGTGAAGGAAATTGGAAAAGGTTGAAAATTGTTGAGCAAGTTAAACGATGAAATGATAAGGTGAAAAATGATTGAAAAAGCTCCAATTCAATTTATTTTATTAAAAACGAAAAGTTCAGAAAAGCACTTCGTTAAATTAACTCCAAACTTAACTCCTTCGAAAAACTAAATTTCATAAAGCTAACCGAAAGTTAATACATTTTTTTTGATAACTCATTTAAGGCTAACAAAAAATAATCCATCTTTTAACAAAATAAAAAGAAGTTTTGAAAAAGAAAAATAAAAAATCTTTTATCCAACTTTCCTTTAAACAAATCAATGAAAACTCAAAAATCACTTCCTTTACCTTTTTTCCTTGCAAAATTGAAACACATGTTTTATTGCGTCGTGATCGTGAAAAAAAAAGAAGACCGAAAGTTAAAACGCGTGCGTGCTTAATTCAAAATTTAGGAAAATAAACAACAACTCCAACAATCCATCAAATCCTTAGCCACAAACTTTATCACAAGCAAGCAAATAGCCACAAGCAATCCTTCATCACAAGTTCGACAAGAATAATCCAGTCACCAACAGCAACAAATGCCACTTTTCAAATCAAAAACCGCAAAGGTAGAGCAAACAACACTTGCCACAGCTCCACTCTTGCTGACATCCGAAAAGATCAGACTCTTGAAAAGCCCAACTTTTGGTGGTGAAAGAAATGAATCTTTCAACAAATTTTACCGCAACATTGAATTGCAATTGATTGACGAAACAAATGCCACAAAATTTGAACTTATGCTTCAACGTTTACATGGAGCAGCAGCCGATGCACTTATCCAAATAATGACCCAAAATGAGGCAACGAACTTCGAAGAAATAATAAAAGCAATGAAAGTCCGCTTTCCTGAGCCCAATTCGATCACTTTACAAGTGCTTAGACGAAGGAAACAACAGCCATATGAATCACTTGAAAGTTTTGCAGAAACAATTAAAGAACTTGTCAACAGGTTCTACACAAACAGCCGTGGTTATAATAAACAAGCCCGTGACTTTCAAATGATAAAACATTTCCTTTGCAACGTTCAATCTCCTATCAAACAACAGCTGAGAAAAACGCGAAGAAACTACAAAGATTTGAGTGATGTACTTGTTCAAGCCAAAGAAATCCACCAAAGAAATCAAGTGCCTCGAATGACAGAACAAATGTCAAACCTTCAACTGCAAGACAGACATCAACAACAAAGAAGAGGCCACATGCAACAACGCTTTGATCCATATCCACGTGAACAGCAACGTCCACAACAAAGAAGAAACAATTGGCAGGGTCGCCAATAACAAGAGAGCCCGGGAAGGATCATCCGCCAACGTCAGTCACAAGGTCAAATAAAATAAAATAAAATAAAAAAATTCTTTAGAAATTTGAAAATCGTTTTAATTGTTAATTTAAAAATAACCATTGAAATGCTTTACTAACAAGAATTGTCAAAACAACATCGGTCTTTTCTTGTCTTTCCGAGTCCATGTCCTTGCCCATCATTCATCATCATCAACATCGTGGTCGGCAATAAACTTTTCCATTGTCGACGGGTCTCGACAAAACAAGGGCCGTGGATGTAAGGAGGATCTTCACGTGCATCTTTGATTTATCAAAGAACACGTTGTTCATCAAGATCAAACATGCTCCTCCTTCGAAAGAGCGAGCTAACTCCTCCCAATTCCCACCAATACTTAAAGAGCGTTAGCTCAAGCTTAAACAAGCACTCCATCGCCTCTCACCAACCACCAAGCAGCCGCAGGCAAGGACTGGTCTCTCTTTCCATCTCTTTCCATAACATCAATAAAGCATGATTAAATCCATCTCTCAAACACCAATACTACACCATAGGCAACCCACGTTTTTTCCCATTTTTGCCGTTTTTGGCTTTCTTTCATTCAAGTCTGGAGGAAGCAAAATACATGTATGACTCGCCCCCGAAATAAAAATGGCAACAGTCATTTCAAAACGCAAACACAAAATTAACAAAAAAATAGAACTTAAAATTTCTGGAAATAGAAGTTCTATTATAAAAAAAATTGTTAAGTAAATAAAATATACTTTTTAAAATTAATTTTTCGTTTGTTAAAAAATGAATGCCTTTAAAATTAGAAAGTTCCATAAAAAGACATCTTTGGGCATGAAATACCCTGAAGGGAGAAGTCTCCATTTCATTAAGTTCAAAGTCTAGCAGTTTAGAAATTTAAAGTCTATTTTTTTATTGCAGACACTTTTCATCCAAATTAGCATGTAATATGAGACAGGAGCTTGTTGGAAAATAAGAAATGAGCCTTATTTTAAAAATTAAACGTATAAAACAAACAGCATTTTTTGATCATTGTCCAGTATTTTTAAAAATTAATGTCTGCAGTTTGTAATTAATTTTAAATGAGTTTTGGAACTTTTTAAGACATCATCAAAACTTGTTTGGGGAAGTTTTAAAAGAGGGATAAAACGAGGGTTTTAAGAATTATGACTGCCAAGGTTAACAGAATTCTAGAATAAAAAGTACATGACAGCTGAAAAATTTAAAATTAAATGTTTTTTAAAAACAAACATCAAATAGAGTTACAGTACCCTAATAACCTGCATTTTAGACGACAACATGTGCAACAGCCGGATATTTTGCAATGTTTTCATCTTTAAAACCAAACATTTTACTTATTTATTCTCAAGCCAGAAGTGAAACAACAGTTCTTGGATTTACGGTAATCCCCCTTTTCATAAAATATGTAAATTCTTACCCATTCATATTTCAGATCTATTCATATTGCCTTCTTGGAGGTGAATTGGCAGTTGGATTTTTGTTCCTTTGTATCAGAATCTGGAATGCGTATCTTTTTCGACGAGTTCGATGCAAAAAACTTTCTGCCAAAGAACAGCGAAATTTACTTTCAATGAAATATCAAATTAATGAAACCCTCGAAATTATGGATACTTTTCTTCCAATTGTAATTGGGCAATTTTGTTTATACATTTTTACAATTGTTGGTGGAATGGTTATCCCTGTTGTAAGTTTATATTACTGTAATCCCCAATACAGTATTCTACAAAATAGTTATTAACGATACAGTACCCTATCAAATTGAATACAGTAAACTTTTCAAAAAGCAACTGTTACAGTATACCATAATAACAAAAATTCTTTTTAGATATTTTACAATAGTCGTCCACCAATTTTGGCATCTTTAAATGAAGCAGTATTTATCCATCTTTTATCGGCACATGTATTTGCCCTTGTTCGATTACATAAAATTCATCAACTTCCATTTTGTCCCTGTTTTGGACAAAATCCAGCATCAATCAATATCGCAATCAAAATTGAACAAATGGAAACAAACGAAGATTTTTATCAAAGACAAAAAGCAATGTTTGATACTCAAATTAATTTTGTTAAACATTAAATCTTTTTTAAAGATTTTTAAAAATAAATAATAGATAGCATTGCCAGCAAGTAATCACTACTAATACAATTTTTATCTTTAATTTATGTTCTTAAATAAAAAAAGAAAAAAACGGGATTTTCTTCAGTTTAGCGGGCAAGAATATTTTTTCAAAAGTTTCGACTTTCAAAAAATCAATAAAAAATTGGACGACAAACTTAGATTCCGATGCAAGCCAGATTCTTTGTTTTTTACACGTTTTTCATTTGCAAAAAAGTTGAAAAAATATTCTTGCTCGCTAAACTGAAGAAGACCCAAAAAACGTATAATTCAACATGACACTGATAAAAATGTTTCAATAAAACAAAATCCATTTTGTTTGGGAAATTCAGTAACAATACAAAGCTGTAGTAATTAATGCACATTTTATCAATTATTTTTTTATTACGTGTACTGTGTTGTTGATATTGTTCTAATATTCATATTTCCTTTTTAGAAAACATCTTTTAAATTTTATAACTTTAAACCTTAAATTTATTTAAAAGATTTAAAAAAATAATAGATAGCATTGATACAGTATGACAGAAGCAATCACTACTAATACAGTACCCAAACAAATTCAGTTTACGCAAAATAAAAGTTCCAAAATATTTATTGAAAATTAAACATTCAAATATTAATATATAATACAAAAATAAAATGCATAAAAGATAAATAATAAAAATATTTCAAACAGTAGAAGATTTTTGAGTAGTTTCAGTTTGAATTGTAGGATGATCACCAAGAAGTTCAGCTTCAAGTTGAAAATTATTTGGATGTGATGAATCTTTGAAGCTGCAACCACGAGTACATTCCCGAAGTTTGTTTGGTTTCTTTTCACCTCGAATAATTATCATATGGTTAATTTCATCACTAAAAATATATTATTTTTAATAGAAATTATAAAAGGAATGAAATAAACATACCCATTTTTAACTTCTCCAGGACCATTATAGCTAAGGAATTGATGTGAATTAATCGGAGTTCTTTTAACACGGCAGAGAAAAGTTTCCCATTTTTCACGAGAAATTGCTTGAGCTAAAAAATGAAGAATGAAAAACATGAAAAATGTAAAAACAAATTATTGAATAATCAGATATCTTGAAAATACACTTACTTGGATTCATTTGAAGTCGTCTTCCAATTTCAGGACATTCTTCACAATCAAAAAGATTAAAAAGGAAAAGAGGACATTGACCACGCTGAAAAGAAGAATGTTACAGTAATCTGGTAAATAAAAAAAACATACACAATGAACTTCAATTGTAAGAGGTTCATAAGCAAGAATAAAGACTCGAACAACAAAAAGCTTCTTTTCTCCATCACCAGAAAGTTCTTTCAAAGGTTCAAGAATACGATTTGCAAGATAACGGAATGGATAATAAATCGGTTCATCCGCAACACAATCCCGAACAAGAAAGAAAACATCTGAGCCTGGAGTCTTTGAATCAACATAGACACCTGCAAAACGCTTTGGATCAGAAAGTTTTTCAATACAAGACCAAAAATTTTGAAATTGTAACAATGGAGGAGAGAGAGCACATTTGAGAGCATCACTATTAACTTTGAATTCAAAAGTTTCAGAATCATTTTTATGATAATCATAAGGATCATTCATATGCACAAATCCTTCAGGTCCATACATTGATCGATAGAGCAATTTTCCATGATCAACATTTTCAACAGTTTCATTTGTTGGATTTTGTGTTGAACCAGTTTGAACAGTTGCATCATCTTGAGCTGTTGGAATTGCTGAACGTTGATATCCTTCAATAGGTATCTTTTGAAGTTGATCTTCAACAGGTTTCTTTTGACTTATTTGTCGAGGTTTCTTTAGAGGTATCGCAGAAAAAATCATTTCAGGTTTTGTGCCTTTTTTATTTTCAGCACTTTCAGATTTGTCCTTCTTATTCTTTGGTGGAGGTTCATCAACGGGAATTGCAGTTTCAGTTGTTCGAATTGCAGGTTCACGCTTAATTCGGCTACATGGAGGTGGACCTTTCTTTTGTTCATTTTGCTTTTTTCGACGATGACGAATACAACAATATACAGTAATCCCAATAGCCGCAATAGCCAAAACTCTGAAAAGTGATTAGAATATTTATACAACATCAAGAGATAATGAAGAAAATAAACTTACGCTAAAACACTACCAACAACATAATACCACGGAAATCCAGCATTAGCATTATCAGCAGTAGAACTTGCAAGACCAGCAGCAGCAACAGTTGTATTACCAATTGTTTCATTTGTTCCAGTTCCATTCGAGGCAGCTTTAGCAAGAAATGCAGCAGCTTTAGCACGATCCAGCAATACTTCAATTTTGCTTTTAACATCACCAACAGGAAGTGTCACTTTTGCAACATTACAAACTGCCGAACCTTTGGCTGGAGCGAATTGAAGTACAAACTGGTCATCCGGTACATCTGGTAAATTTTCAATTTCACACACCTTCATTGCAGCAATATGTAAATGTGAACCAGCTTTGGCATAAAGTTTTGATTGACCACGAGCAAAGACAAGTGTTGGAGATTTTGTTGGATCGATGAATTCAATTAGTTTACCATCTTTTGCTGTAAGCTTGATTCCATGTTCAGTAAGATTAATCTTTATCCTGCAATCATCGCCATCACGAAGATTAATAAACAAATCGTATTGTTGAGTGGTACAAGCAGGATCAAACTTGAAATCCAATGATGGATATGGTTGATCCTTACCAATTCGGAGGAAGTATGGATTTGCTTTGGTCGATTTGGCAATATCAATTGTTACATCCCCGGCTTGAAAAGCAAGTGCATCAGGAAGAGATTCATTGTTACCAGCTTTCCACCAAAATTCTTCACCTTGTTCAGCAAAAGTTGAATTGACAGGTTCTCTAGCATCAGGAGGTAATGCAGGGAGATCAAGGACATCAATGTAAGCAGGCTGAAAATAAATGAATGTAATGTAAAAAACATTAAAGAAACGAACTTACCATTGTCATAAATACTTGACATTTATGGCTACCAGAAACTTCCAATGTCATAAAGTTTTTAGTATGATTAAAACCTTGAAAAAGAGCACCATCTAAGAAGCATCTTCGTTCAACACTACCAATCATTTTGTATTGTCCATCAATTGTAAAATATGCAAAACTATCTGGGCCGTCAACACCTGAAATATAATGATATTTGTGACCAGAATGTAAAAACACAACATACCGGGGCATGCTTCATACATTTTCGCCATAATTTTTTTGTTTGTACTCCAGGGTTTTACATCACCACGAATAAAGTTTCGATCATCCAACACAAGCTTAAATCCCAATGTATTTGAATCTCTTCGACACTCATCATTAGCTGGAGAATAGAGAGATATACCAGATAGAATTTCACCAATATCCTTGTTTTTGGGAAAGATAAGGTTGACAGGTTCAGTGACAGAATCTTCCAGCACATTCAGAGAGATGTACCTAAAAATGTTAAGTTACGATTATTTTGGTTATTTATATCACTAGAACTAATGCGGACATTTGACCCGCTTTTAAACAGTTATTAATCATTTTACCGCAAACACTAAATCAAACTATAATTTTGCTGCATAAACCTTTATTTTTCGGTTTTCTTGTAAAAACGATGTTAATCTCATTGCACCATAATTAGCTCATTGGTTTTATTCAGCGTTTCCTCAGCTTTGTGGTTTATCTGTTTCAAGTTCCCTTTTTGTCCTCCTTTTCACCTTCTTTTTGCTCTTCAGCAGCTCTGATCGCCTTTTTTCAACGCTTCCTGCTTTTTCCTATTCACATCTAATTTATAAAAGATTTCTCAGGAAGGCATTTTTCTTTCGACGATTTTGTTTTTTATTTTTGTGCTTTACAGAAGTAATTATTCCTATCATTTGATCCTCGAAAAGTATTTTATTTCCAAAAAAGACGCCTGCCTAGAAAGCTTAGTAAACTATCTTGCAATAAAAGCTAATAGTTTAGGCGAACAAATTATTTATTTGAAAAAGAATACCACACATAACTTTGTTTTAATTTTTTCAACCTCAAAAAAATGTACACCAAAAATATTTTTGCTTCAAAATTTATGATTTGACTCGTACACATTTTGCCAAGCAGGCGCTTCTTTTAAAATAGAAAACTAAAACAAGAAAAAAGATTTAAAAAGAAGCAGGCAATCAAGTCATAAAAACGGCAAATGTCCCTCATATTACATGACGATAATTGTTTTATTCGGAGTATCTGACAGAAGAAACTTTACCAACTCCATTGACTTCAACAACAATGTAGTAGGACAAAGCATAAAAAGAAACCTACGTTTTGCCATTTAAATCAACCGATGTCCAATATCTTCGAGGACCATGATATCTTACAACTTTTGATGTTTCAACAGCTTCAGCGAATCCAATAAAATTGATGATAAAAAGAAGTAGAAGAAAATTCAATTCTTTCATTTTGTTCACCATTCACCAAACACAAGAAAATCACCGTCAAACGTTGTTGAAAGTGAAATGATGGAATGAAATGATTTTTGTGTTTGAGCAAAACCACGCATGTGTTAAAAAAGAATGCAAAGATAACTCTCGCATGGAAATATTCGGGGTTGCATAATAATTATGCAAATTCCACAAAGAAGAAAAAAGATGTTTTTCTGAGGCAGAATTTTTTTGTAAAAATTTTTTCTATTGTTTTTTTTGTGTTTTTAAAAGAAAGTTCACTGATTGTGGTAGAAAATCCTACCGTAATTATTCATCAAAAATTAAAAACTGTTGTAATTTATTTTTTTCTTTGTTAAACATATTTTTGTGACTGTTTCAAATAACATAATAAAAAAATGGATGCAGAAAAGTATAATATGTAATAAATATTGTAAAAGAAATGAATTTCTTCAAAGAACAATATTAATAATAATAAGCAAAAGAATAACAAATTCCTAAATTATTAAAATTTTATCTTAATTTACATCTGAAAAAACAAAGCCGGCAGCAGCAACGATCAAAGCGAATAATAAAAATACAGTAATAATTACAAAAACTTTTCGGCGTCGTTGTTTAAGCTTTTTTTACATCCGCAAAGGCATCATAATCGTATAACCATTTGGGGACTTGTTTACTGTATCAAAATTTTGGGGATACATTTAATCGAGATCGAGGATTTATGGATCATCAAGCTGGTCCAGCATTGGATGGCAAAATTATTATTGTTTGACGGAATTGTTGGTACAGGGGATGGCTGGGCTCGATGGCTCCAATATCCCAACAAAATCCTTTATGTATGTTTAAGGGATTTCGAGATTTCAGACTGAAATTTTAAATATTGATGAAATTGGGATAAACAATACTGTAGATGTATACTGTAGTTACAGTATACTGGAACAGGTGATATGCAAAATTTGCAGACTTCTGACGCTTAATTTCTTTTCTTCCCAAAAAATTGTCTAAAAAAACTAAAAGAAACAAAAGAAGTCCCGAACCAGACTACAAAATATAAAAATTGGTCAACGAAAAAGAAACCTTCCATAAACAAAAACAACAGCACGTGTTTGTTTGTTTACGTCGTTTTTATAAGCTTTTTTTCAAAGGAAAGAGAAAAAAAGAAGGGAGTTGTTGATCGATAGTTGTTTAGTTTTTTTCTGCTGTTGTAAACATCGCGTTTTTATATTTCTTGGTTCAGTTTTTAAGATAATTTACTAATAATTTGCATAACATCCTAATGCCAATTTTACCAAATAAATTTGTTGTTTTTCTTTAAATTTATCGTGTTTTATTTAAATTACAATATTATAGTCTACTATTAATTATATAATCTCCTTTTTAGCCCATAATAATCAACAATGTCAGGTGGAAGCAAAAAATTATTGATGGATTTAACAAAGCTGGCAAGTATGTCTTCATCGAAGGCATATCCATTTGCCATTGATATCACCCAACAAGCTTTCCATGAATCAAAGCCATTATTTGCAAATGACAAAAAACCTGAAGCTGCAAAATTAATTGAAAAAAGTGTTCCAATTTTTGATAAAGCTTTTCAAGGCTTGGCTGATGAAAAAAGTCCCGGTCGACGTCAATCCGCTCAAATCTCTCGTTCTGGCCTTCAATATATGATTGATGAATTTCAAAGCAATCAAGATCTTTTTCGAAAAATTCAACCTTTATTAAATGCCTCTGGCGTTAAATCGGTTGAAGATTACATCCAAAAAACAACCACAAAAGAACATGTCGAAAATCCTGGAATGGATACTTCAAAAGTTCCAACCTCACATTTTTGGTGGTTTTTTGTTGCAGGGGATGAATAAATTATTATTAAAGATTATTTGTCTTGGTAATTTTGTTTAATATATATATAAATATTACGATATTTGGTTTTGTCATGTTGTAATTAGTTTTTGAAGAAAATATTTTGAATAAACTATTTAAAGTGATACTATTGGGTGAAAGTTAAAACGTGTAAAATGTGACAAAAGTATGTATAAAAATGGTAGCAATAAAATTAAAGTTTAAAAAATGCCAAACGTTTTATAAAAAACAATAAATAACGCAAAAATGAGCAAAACTAAAAGACCTAAACCAATGGAATTTCGTTGAAGCAAATTTTGATGTTGTTGTGGAATTTGATAAAACGGATATTTGGGTACTTAAAAATGGCTTTAAAGTAAATTCTGAGTTTGTTGATGATTCGCTTTCTGAGATCAACTGAGTAGTTGTTCTAATAAACTAGAAAACAACAAAATAATTCAATTTTTTTCCAATGTTCAATAAAAAAAAATCCAAGTAATTTTAAATAATGGATTGATTAGCTTCGTTGATCCTTTTTATCATATTTACCTTCAGATTTTTAAATTACCTTCTCAAAAAGTTCACAAAATATCATGATAATTATATCAAAAATTCAAAAGCTGCTGCTATGTTTCCAATTTTCGGCAGAAAATTTCTGTCAGCAAAAGTTTTAAAAAATCAATATATGTTTACCGTCAAATGTTCAAAGTATAAAGAAATGCTGCGATATGTCTGAAAAAGATATTTCATAAGGAAAAAAATCCATCAAAATGCGCAAATTTGTTGAAACAAATTGATGTAAAGTGATGATGTGTAAAAAAAATCAAAAAGCAAAAAAAGAGGCCAGAATAATTTACAACTTTTGCCAATTGGAACTTCAGATTGATAATTTTGATGGAGAAATAAAGCTTGTAAAGGAATCCACAGCAACAAACATTTTTAAAAGAAATTGTTGCTCAAATTATATTAAACATCTAACTGCAACAAAGCAAGCTTCTGTTTTTTAGTTTCCCAAAAAAGCGAATAGAATATCTTTTGTTCTTTTTTTATTTAAATTAAAAAAAATATTTTCTGCGTTGAATGTTTATTTTTTTGTTAATCAACAACTTTCTTTAATTATTTGGATTTTTATCATACACAAAATTCGTTAGCTGTGATATTTAATTATGCGAATTATAACAAAGCAAATAAACCCTTGAATTCTGACAAACATCAAAAAACAAAAAATACAACAAAAAAATCATTTTTTTACATTGTTCAATAGAACAATCCAGATAACTTTTTTTATAAATGGAAGAAAAAATATTTGAAAACCTTTTTTTTATATAATGTAAATAGAATCCAGTGGTTTCCGGATCCATAATCAATTACTTTTTCTTTGTTTCATGTTTATCGTCTAATTTAAGGTTATTTTTTCTCTAAAAGATTCAAAAACTGCTGTGTTTCAATTTTCTGCAGAATATCGCCGGAAATGAATGAAAAAAACGTTTTTTTTGGAAAACCAAAATTATTTAAAAAATATAAACAAATGCCGCAGTATGATTGAAAAAGATATTTCGTAAGAAAAAAGCTTTCAAAAAACGCACATTTGTTGTACGTGTAAAGTGAAGTTGTGTCAAAAATCGAAAAAGTAATTGTTTGATTTTATCGCGATGCATTTCTGTTTCACTAAATGATAAAAATAAAAACAAATCTAATATTATAATAAGCTAATAATTACTTAAGAGTTTTTTAAAAATTTATTAATAATTAAAATCTCAAAAAGGATTGCTAAAGCTAATACCCTACAAAACTGTTGCTTTTTGGCAAAAGAAGATTCACTAAAATATTTCAACAACGATTGTTTTTGCTTTAATTTTTAAACCTTTTTTAAATTTTTTAAAAAGCGGTTTCCTCTTGTAAATTTTAAATTAACTTTAGTTCTTTGAAAAAATAAATGAAACATAAAACTTTTGTTTGCAAAACAAAACCAAACATTTCCCTTTTTCTGTTTTCATTCATATAGTTTTTTAAATTCCACGCAAAAAAAATATCAGATGAACGTTTTTTTAATGTTATAAATGAAAAAATGGCTTCAATATTGTCTTACACATTTGTTTATTTAATTAAATGTTCATTTTTGGGTGTTGAGAGGTTTAAATAAAATGTGTGTAACGGAAACATTATTGTTCTACAATATTACAAACTTTATTAAATAAGTAAGTGATTTTAGATGTTTGAATGTTTAACAAATATAATTATATCATAGGTTTGAAATAGTCATGGTTAAAGTTTAACCAGTTAAACCATAGATGAATTGGGGGGTAACTTTTTTTCTCCGAGGCTATAGGTCTGTAAAGACCTTTTTGGAGAAAAAAATTTTTTTGTCTGGAAAATTTTTTTGGTTGGTTTGTAACGACCTTTTTATGCTCAAAAATTTTCGCAGCGGCGCTTTGCGCCGCTGCGTAAATTTTTGACTTACAAATATATGCCACACATCAAAGACGATTTGCGATAGATCAAAGGCGGCATCCTTTGATCTTTTTTTCGCCAAATAGTATTTCCCTTATTTTTTAAATTTGGCAACGGGTCATCGGCCTGTTGAAAAATATTCATATCCATTTAATGATCCTTTTGATCAAAAAATCTTATATCCAAGTTTTCCTCATATAAATTATGTAATCGTTTTTTAAAATATGAATTTGTTAAATAAAGTGATATTTGAAAAAACAAAGTTTTTGCTTTTTTTCTCATGACATTATAAATTTTTGTGGCAAAATCAACGTACTCCCCCCTTTGGACATTTTTCAGGAATTTTCGCTTTCAGGTCGGTCGGTCTGTAGGGTAACTAAAGTTACCCCCTATTCATCTATGAGTTAAACACGTTATACTCTATCTGAGTTTAGCTAAATTCTATTGTATAATCCAAAGCTTCTTAATTTCGTAATTTTAAAGTCACAAAACTGTTACAAAGTGTCTGTAGCATTACTGTAACTTTTAAAAAAGTAAACTCGGTTCACTGATTATCTTTGTCTGAAGTCTTTGATTTTAATAAATTTTCAGAATAAGAGAAAGGTAAACGTTTAGCACACTTTTAATCTTAATTAGACATTTTTTTCTGAAAATGACCTCAAGTCCATTCAAAGAAGTTTTATTAATGAGTTATACTTTTAATAGTATTTTAATTTGTTTCGACATCTTTTTATTAGAATTGTTGAATTTTTAATTTTAATTAAATAATTAGTTGAACACACATTTACTTCTGTTTTAAAAAAAACTCTTTTCTAAATTTTTGATTTTTGGATACTGTAACTCACAGATCAGAGTCATTGCCGAAGTTGAACAAATTATAACAAAAAAAGCTGTTGCTTCTTTCTTTTATCTTTTGCTATCAGAAAAATTTTTACTTCTTGAAGCAGTGTTGCAAAGTCATTTAAATAAGGTTTAAACTTCAAAGACTTATTTTTATTTGAATGAATGAAAGAAATTCGAATCTTCTCTTCAACGTTGAAACACAATATATATTGACCTTTGTATAAATAGATTCCACACAAAAATTTAACTTTTATTTCCCTTTCTTTATCCCCTCATTCTATATAATATTTACCTAATCTTACCTAAACAAGCCTTAAAAAATTCCTTTATATTTCCCCTCTGGGCAAATGTTTGTTTTATCTAATTTTTCTTTTTGCATAAAAAAGAAGACTAACATTTTTTTGTGAGTTAATATAACTCAACTCACAGAAAACAAAAGATTTTTAACATTTGACATTAAAAAATCGAAAAAAAGAAAACAAAAAATGCCGCTTTTTTCTGGTAGTTGAAAAAATGTCAACAATGGCAAAACTTGAATGACAGAAAAAAAAATCTTTGTTCAAAAAATTTTTCTAATTTTAAAAATGTCTTTTCAATGTTTGTTTTGGTGTTTTTTTAAAAAACATTTTTATTTCATTTTTTGGCAGTTTTTTTAAAAATTTGTTTTTCTTTTTTATTTTTCATAGCGAATTTTGCCGTGCTTGACTTGGTCGGCCCAAAAAACGTGTTCCTTCTTTTCTTTTTATATTTCCTTATTTGCTTTTAATTTTTTAAAATTATAGTTTAAAGAAACCTATGTTAATATTATTTATTAATTATCATTAATAAACTTTTTAATTTTTTTATCGTCATATTTGTTAAAAAGTTAATTTTTTTAATCTGTAGTTTCAAGTTAAATAGTATTTTATTACGAATTATGAAGCAGTAATTGAGTAATATTGTTAAAATTAAAGCGCGTTAATTTTCTTCCTTTTTAAGAAAATTCTATTACTAATTTGTTCATTCTGAAGCAGATAATAGTGTAGCTAAAATATGGTTGATTAAACTGCTAAAAATATTACTGTAAGAAATAAATTTATGTTTTGATCACTTTTTTGGTAAAAACGTAGCTTTTTATAAGCTGCTTAAAAGTTGATTGTAAGCCATAATTTTAATTTTAATTGTTTGATTTGAAAAGTAATAATTGAGTAATATTCGAAGTTTCAGGTTATTAATTTTTAGTAACAAATAGTTTTAAGAATTGTCTCAAAATAATCTTGTTCTCTTTCTTACACATTTGTTTATATTAGTGGAATCTAATTTGTAGCTACAGCAGGTACGCTTGAACACATTTTTTTGTTGGAAAAGTATTACAGTATTTGTGTTATGTTTGTTAAGTTTGCTAAGATACTATTAAATGTTAAAATTAATGAAATGTTGAGTTTTTTAATTACTGTAAAAAAACACCCTGAAATTGTTAGTGTTGCTTTTTTCAATTGTTGTATTTCCGTGACGTTTTAAAATAGTTGAATTTCAATTTGCATTCCTCATTTTTTCTATGAGAATGTTTTTTTTGCTTACGTTTATTACTTTTAATTGTGGTAAATTAAAAAACACGAACTACTTTAGACATTTTGTTGAAACGTTTTGGATACAAATTACAGTACTTTTTTTAAAAAAATATTAATTCTTATTAAATAATTGTCTTAGTTGTTGAGAATTTAATTCTTCCTTATTGTTCCCACTCATACTTTTAAGAAATGTTGAAAGTGGGTAAGGAAGTTTTTAAAACCATAAAAGATTTTATGCCAATACAAAAAAAGTTATATGAAAGGCATTTTTTAAAAATCTTTTACCTTTTTTTAAAAAAAGTTAAAGAGTAATAGATCCCAAAAGATTTCATTATTGTACCTATAACTATTATTGATAGATAGAAGTACATTTTTTGCTTTAATTAACTTTGTGTTTTCTATGAGATTATAAAAAGGTGTTCTTATTAACTTTTTATTTGGCGTTCTTGACATTTTTTGAAAGAAAGGATTAACGGATTGAAGGTATTTTGATGTCATCTCTAAAAGGGAATACGTGTTGAGGAAGTTGTTGTCGCTAGAGGGGGTCCATTTTAAGAGAGAGTCTGTAAGAAAATTTGAAATTTTCAGGAAAATAGTACAAAGATTTTTACGAATTGCATCTGAACAGCAGATAAGCTTTGCCAGAGTTGTTGTGACTGTAGGCTGATAATAATTTTACAACAGATATATATTTTATAAGCCACCTTAGAGCTATACTATAATTTATATTTTAACTTTCTTCTTATGGTTGATGCAAAAATGCAAAAATCTCGCAGGTTTCATTAATCTCAATTTTACGTCAGACAATGGGATTAGCTTTTTTGGGTGTTCATTGTTCAAACAAATTGAGCAGAAAACTCTCTTTTTCTCTCCAAATTCTTCCAAAGAATTCCGATTTATGAAAAAATACACGGATTTTTATCTGTGTGTTTTTCTCTTTAAAAATGTTAAGTTTTTTTCATAAATTTAAATACTTCCAACTTTCCAATGTCACGAGATTGACTATTTTATAAAGCCATAAATTGACAGTAAAAAAAGTTATTTTTGAAAATTTAAAAAATGATAAAAATGAATAATATAAATGTTTTAGTTGTAGTTTTAACATTTTTTGATTGTTAGTGAGTAATTTATGATACTGTAGTTGTTGTAGTGATAAACTTTTCAAACAATAGGAAAAAGTTATTTAAAAAATGTTTTTGAATAAAATAGTTACGGTAGAAACAAAATTACTCATCAAAATGTAAATGTAAATTAAGAAATTCTTGTTATTTTTAAATAAACAGAATGAATCAGAATTCCTTTTTTTTAAAAGTCAACACATGTTTGTTTGTTTGATAAAGAAGTACTTTTAAATTGAGAGATTTGGGAAGAAAATATTACTTTGACACATCATGGGGGCAGGATCCCAATTAAGTTAAAAGTAAGGGTGTTAAAGCTTCCTTATAAAGAGCCAAAAAATCTTATATGAATTCAGTTGTTCACTTTAAATCCCAAATTTGGCACTTTAGAAGTGGAATTCAACGTTCGACATGAACTGCCTGCGGGAAGTTTTATGGAAAGTTTATTTTCCCAAAAGTCATTTTCAAATAGCATAATTGAAACTCGACTCTACATGGTCAGTAGGTAAGTTTGTGACTGAAAATCTTGGACAAAAATCATCGGTATTAAAATGAAGCCATTTTTTGCAATATGTAAAATACTCCTGTACAGTTTTGTAAAATCAGTTTCTTCAATGCCTTTATTCATGCTACTTCAAAAATTAGAGAAAGTCTCAGAAACGAGAGCTTTTTGCTTTTGACATTTTTCTGGCATTTTTCTGGCATTTTTTGGAAAGGATCTAATCAAAACAAAATTTCAAAGGTTGTGCCTTTCATGTTTTTGCAAATATAGTTTTTTAACCTTTAGAGTTAAAAGTTAAAAGACCATTAATTCAAAATTTTGTTGAATGTCAGTTAATCTTTCACAGACTTGACAATCCTGCAATTACCACTCCAAATTAAACAATATTATTGCCAATTTTGCTCTTTCAAATACCAAATAGTAATAAGCTCTTTTACGATTCCAAAAATGCCAAAAAGATATCCTGATCTTTGTAGTTTTTTTCAAAAAACAACCTTGTTTGTACTTTTATAACTTTTGTGGGCAGTATAAAACTTGGAAAAAAATTTGTACATCTTCTTCTTTACTTTTAAGCTTATGCTTTTATTTCAATGTTTTCTTCTTTTTCTCCTCTTCAAATTTGTTTAATCCAATTAGCCATTATTCAATCCGTTGCAAATTTTCTCTCTTTTTTGCCCTCCTTTTTCTTCTTCTTCTTCTTTCCGCTCTCCAAGGACCTCCCCTTCACTTTTAAAAAGTTTCTTTAATTTTGTTTTTATATATTGTTTGTTAACAAAGTAAAAAAGTTGTTTCATTTTTACAAGATTTATAAAATATATGTTTGTTTAATTTGCATATTTTTCAAAGATCCCCTTTCCTTCTTTTAAAAAAATGCCATGGCACGCAACCAGACGATTCAATTCATTTGAATGTTTAACTTTTATAAGACGTTTTTTTGGTGAATTATTTATTACTGTTTCACTTTTTTGAAAAAGAAGAAAAAGGAAGATATAAAAAATATAAAAAATATTATGAATTAAAAATTATTACTACTTTTTAAATAATTTTATGTTGACAAATGTCTGGATATTTTTCTGAAAAGTAGTAAAAGTTTTTACAATTGTTTTTCAGAAAAATTTTTGTGTGAAAGTTTACAGCTTTGTTTTTCTACAAAAAATTTTAAAGCTTTTTTAGTTATTTATAAGCAGGTTAAGATTTTACAAAAAGGTGTCGTAATCATACTTACACATCAAAAATCAAAAAGTAAAATTTTAAAAAACTCTTTTAAAACTATTTCGTGGAGCCCAAAACCATTGCTCTTCTCCAATAATTGACTTTTCTCATATTTAATCTTTACCGCCATTTGAGATCAACATGTTTTTTAACAGTTTCTTACATAATAATAATATGACCCTCTAAAAGCATTTCTTTGTCCTTCTTCATATTCGCGTTTTCTGTTCTCCCTTTTGTTTTAATTTCATTTAAATATTTAACATTTTAGAAAAAATGTCAACGAGTAATATCTGTAATGAAGTTGAAGAACTTGCAAATTATATCCCATATCGAATTGTAATTTTGTTTAAATCAGGTTTAATGTTGGCTGGAATTATATTGGTAATATACGAATTTTTTACAAAAGTAAGTTTTTAGCTTTAACAACTACTTGCTGAAATTGTTTAAGTTTTATCTACCTTTATCTATCATTTTTCAGTGTCACAGTTTAAAGATCGCTTTACACGTAAATGCCTCATTAATTTGTAATTTTATTCGAGTATTTTTGATATGGATGTGTGGTGGATATTTAACTATTTACTGTTATGACTTTTTAAGGTAAGCAATCATCAATGTTGTAAAAAATAAAGTTGTGCCACATTTTTTGAATATCTTTCATTAAAAATGACTATTACAAAATTCTATTCAACATAATTTTTTAGGCTAACAAAACCAGTTCTTTCACCATGTGAAAGATTAGCTCCTTCATTATTGGTTATTTGTTTAAGAATATTTGTAACAATTCCATCAAATGCTTTAATAATTTGTTTTTATGTTGTTGCAATTGAAAGACTTCTATGTACCGTATTCCTTGTAAATTATGAAAAAAGTTCTTACCCAAAACTTATTACTTTTGTTATTATTATTTCGGTAAGTTATGCTTTATGTTTATTCAATTCAATTGACAATTTTCATTGATAAATAATTTTTAATAGGTTATTCATTCATTTTTGAGAATTTAAGTTACTTAAGAAAAACTTGAATAAGGCCTTAATTTGTTGTTACGTTCTTTTCAAGAAAAAGGTAGCTGTTTTTTGATGACATAAAATATACATGCTTGAATGGACATTTGTTTAGGTGTTTCTAATAATTTCTGGCTACAGTCTTAGATGAATAATAACAGTCTGTCTAGGTTGAAATACAGTATCTCGTAATTTTGGTTACCAAAGACAGCTTCATTGCAGGAGAAATAATTAAAAAATTATTAAGAAAAAAGATCCGCAAACTTTTGTAAAAAGCACAACGAAGCTTAAATCAATTATTGAGATGGATATATGAAATCCGCTGAAGACATTAAACTCAATAAGCACATTTTAAGTTTATTTTGCATACTTCATAGAATCTGGTTCAAAAAAACAAATCTTTCTTTTTGCCGTGTTCATAGGATTTCGTATATCCATGAAATCCTATAAAATCTTAAATAATTAATTTATTAATTAAACCATTTTGATTTTTAACCAAATCTTTTTTTAGACCATTGCCTTTTCATGTGTTGGAGTATATCTTTTATTTGGGAAAGCTGACTTTAATGATTTATTGGTTTATTCTGCTTCAAGAAATTCTGGGAATGCTGCTGGGTATACTGTATGTTAAAGTTTTATTAACCTTGATTAAATTAAATTTTACATTTTTTAGATATGGGTTTATACATTTTTGATAGCAGAATTTTTACTTATATTTGTATTTATTATAATTCGATTATGGAATGCATATTTATTTCAAAAAGTTCGAAGTAAGCATTTAACTGCAAATGAACAGCGAAATTTGCTTTCAATGAAATTTCAAATTAATGAAACCATCAAAATTATGGATACTTTTTTGCCAATTGTTATTGGTCTCTTTTTGGCTTATGTTTTTACAAGTGGTGGAGTTTTGATTATTCCTACTGTAAGTTTTTATTGATTTTGAAAAATCCACATATTCCAATAATAATTATTATGTTTAGATTTTTAAAGATTCTCCCCGTTTATTAATTTCAACGATGAATGAAGTTGTAATTTTGCATTTTCTTACTGCACATATCTTTGCTTTGGTTCGACTTTATAAAGTGAATAAACTCTGCTGTCAAAATACAAATTGGAGCACAATTGAAACAATAAAAGCTGAAGAAACAAATGAAAAATATTATGAAAGGCAGCAGGCAATGTTTGGCGCAAAAATTCCTCCAACTAAAGTTTAATTTTCTTATTGTTTTTCTGTTTGTATATATTTTTCTACCGTAGTTATTACTTAATTATAGAAAAATTAATAAATAAAAAGAATTATATTGAAAACCAATAAGAAAATTCAAAAACTAACATTAAAAATTTGAAAACTCTGATTTAACATTGTTTGCAAAAATTTAAGCAAAAAGAATATTGTGCAAAGACAAAAATATGTGTTTTTTTTTAAATGACAGAAACAAGAAAATAAAAGAAAGCAAAACTACCATTTTGAAATGAGCAAAAAAAGTTTTTTCTTTCATAAAATTTATGCAACAAGCAATGTTGTCGTTTTCTTTCATTTTGGTGGTACCAAATGTTAAAATGCATACATTCTTTTAATTAGAAATATATAATTAAGCGAATGCTTGTTTGGTGTGATTGTAGTACTTGCACGGAGTTATTGAAAAGACCCTTATTGAACCGAATTTAAACATCAATTTATTATCAATTGTCAGCAAATAATGACGTCTTTGGTTCAGGTTATGCAATTGCCTTATTTTATTGTAAGCATAATCCAATTAGCTACTGTTGACGGCCTCCAGAAACAACAAAAAACTTGAATCATAACGAAATATTCAAATAATTAAAAAAAAAGAAAATCATTCATTCAAATGATTTTTACCTCACAAAAAACAGTGAAAGACGCATTCTTAAAGTTTTCCTTCATTTTTATTCTTTTTCTTTATACAAATTTATTGATTGACCCATTGCTGCTTTTCTCATCAAAGAAATAGATTTTTTTGCTGCTCATATAAAACTGAACAAGGCCCTTACATAATGAATCAATAGAAGAATTTATCCCATCGAAGAGACTCGCAAAAAAACAGGTACCAAAAAATATTTGCTACGAATAACGTTTGAGCAGATTTCGTATAAGTGATTTTTTGAATATTTTACTTTTGTTATATTTTTTCAAGAATAAATTTTATAAAATTCTTTAAATATTTATTAATAGATTTCCTAAAAAATTACTGGAATATTTTTAATAATAAACAAAATGAAAGCGGACAATTAAAAATAATAATAACAGAATTTTTTTCAGTCGTGCCAAATTTAATGAATGATAAAAATCATAAATAAACACATTTGAGTTTTAGATTACTGTCATATATTTATCTTCTCCAACAAAAACATTTCCAACATTTTCTTCCTTATCATTCTATCAATGCCCAAAATTATATATTTAGAAAGACAACATCAAAAATACTCAACAAGGATCACCAAAAAATTTGTAGCAAAAAAGTTTCAATTACTCAAAAATGGATAAAAATTGCTGGATAACGGTTTTGTTTGGGTCAATTTTTTTTGACAATGTGTGAATCTGTTGTTCTGGAATAATCTTTTTGTACACATCATATGCTTTTTGAGTGACGAAATTTTCTTAAAATATTCAAAAAAGACACAAAAACTAGATCACATCATGTTTTTGCGACCGCGAATTCTTTTTTGTTAATAAAAACTGAAAAAATAATAATAATATGTTTTGCCGAAAAAATTCGCATTTTCTTTAAAACAGAAAAAATGATGTGGGTGTGCTTTTAAGCACCCTCTCCCCTAAAATGTTAAACTAAAAATTGGCAAAACCTTCTCATTTCCCAATTGTGGAAAGCATTCAAATACATAATTCCTTTATTTTTGTCATATTTCTTACTTTCAATCAAAGCATTTTACATGTTCACCTTTTTTACAAAGTTCAACAAAAAAGATTTTTTTAGGAAAAAAGATGCAATTCAAAAATAAATCTCACGACAAAAATTGGGAATCTTTGTTTCTTTTTAAAAAAATTTTTGTTAAAAACCTACTTTTTTAACCGAAAGCATTTTTTAATTTCACGTAAAATATTTTGATATCAACTGTTTTTGGTTAAAAAAAGTGAGAACTTTTAATACTACAAAATCATTATTTATAAAAATCATTTCTTACAGCAAAACAAATCATTTATTCAATTTTTTAATGTCTTCGATTTCATATCGGTTATTTTTTTATTTTTTCTGCAGATTTCAGGTTCTTTTACAATAAAGTTATACTTTAAAGGAAATTTTAAAATTATTTTTAAAATATTACTAAAATATTAAAACAAGTCGGTATAAAAAAACTTTCTGTCTTCTCTAAATCCAAAAACCAGTTATACTATTTTTTTTCTGTCTTTTTTCTGTTCAGATTCACTTTTTCAAAAAGGATTAAAGTTGTAAAAAACTTTACAATAAATGTTTAGCAACAAAGAAGCTGTGAGAAGAACATGGTTGAACATGAATTTGGAAGCATATTTGTTTAAAAAAATTTCAAAAAATTGTTGTTCATTACAAATTTTGATAAAATGTTTGTTAATTTAGCCAAAAAGCATCTAAATAATGCATAATCAAAACATGATGCATGTCGGACAAATTTATTTTTTTAAATGATGTATTATAATTGAACATTTTTCATTTAAGCATGTTTTTTCAGTTTTTTCTATTTGTTTTCTTTAAATGTTTGTGGGTAATAAATTTAATTGAATTCGTAATTTTTAAAAAAGCGATTAAAAAATTTAAACAAAACCTAACGTTCAAAAGTGTTTGACAATACTTTTTCCTTTCATGACCAGAATAAACTACAATGATGACATTTTTAAACATTTTAATGAAAAAGAAAATGACATTTTTAAAGGTGCTGCCTATTTTTAAAAGAAATCTAAAAATAGTTTTCACTGCATTTTCAATCTAATGTTTGCAATAAAATTGGCACCAAAGTTTGTGTTTTAAAAAATAAAAACCTCCATTTCTATGTTTTTATGGTTCCAAGGAAATTTTTTAATGTGAGCAACAAAAGAAAGGTTGATTTTTATTTGAATGTTTTGTTTTTTGTATTCCATGTTTTTATTTTAACACTCACAGAGTTTTGTTAGTTACATGTTTGTTGAATTGTTAAAACAAAACAAAATCTCTCAAATAACCGAAGACTAAACACAATAATAATAAAAGGTTAAAAAAGCAAGTACAACATTTTTACAATGAGTTTCAATTTTAGCAAAAACCATAAAAACAAGCTGTACCAAAAGACAAAAACATCTCTCATAAAAGTCTTTTTTAAAAAATGTATTATGTCTTAATCAATCATTATTAACAATTTATTTTCATCAAATGTTCTTTGCAAAATTTTTTTAGAATCTGTAATATTATAAGAAGCGATTAAAATATTAATATATAAAATATTTTGGAAAGAATAAAAATAATAAAATGTTTCGAAATTTTATTTCCTATAAAAAAGTTTGAAAAAACCATTTTCAAATATTTTAAATGTTTTTTTTGCGATGATCCCCTCTTCAGTGCCGGAAACAAATTTTTTGTTGCATTCAAAAATTACTCCAAAGAAAACCTTTGAAAAATGACATTTATAAAAGCGCTGTCTTTTCAAAAGAAAAAGATGATTTTTGTTGTACTTTCTTTCGAATGTTTCAATAAAACCGGCGTCAAGATCTGTCTTTTGAAGAAAAAAATCAACAACACAGCAAAAGGGCGTAAAATATTTTCTTTTTAATGAAAATGCAGCATCCTAACTAAACAAAAATGAGAATAAAAATAGTGAACATAAAACTTTTAAAAGGTCAAAAAATATGAGAGTGTCCAGTTTTTCGCAACGAAAAAAGTTGTTAGAAGAACACAGTTAAACTTGAATTTGGAAGCAGACTTGTTTATTTGACAAATTAATTGTTGATTTTTAGTTTAAAATATATTTATGAATAGACAAAAAGCATCTAAAAAATGTATAATCAAAACACGAAGCATGCATGACAAAATTATTTTTTTAAATAATGGACTTGATTGAGTTCGCAATGCATTTATGCATGCTTTATCAATTTTTTTCCATTCATGTTCTTCGAATGTTTGTGTGTAATAAATTTAAATGAATTAATAATTTTTGAAATACGATTAAAAAATTTAAACCAAAGCTAACATGCGAAAATTTCCTTTCATCACTAAAATAAACTGCGATGATGAAAATCTTTAACGAAAAAGAAAATGACATTTTTAAAACACCACTGCCTTTCAAAAAAGAAATGTGACAAACGCAAGGATGGCCCGGCCCGGCCCAGGCCCAGCTTTAAAAAAATGTGTCCTGCCCTGGCCCCGATAAAAAAATAGTCAAATTTGTCTTGGTCCCCCCTTTGCGGTTTTTTTGAAAATGTCGAACAACAGGCCCAGGCCTGGCCCTAGCCCAGACAACTCAGTCCCTTGTCCATCCTTAGACAAACGTCTTCACTTTTTTTAAAATATGATTTTGAAACAAAATCGCCGTTAACATCTGTCTTTAAATAAAAATAAAAACATCCGCTCCTGTTTTTTTATGGTTCCAAGGAAATTTTTGAATGCGATCAACAAAAGAAAGGTTGATTTTTATTTAAATATTTTGTTTTTTGTATTTCATGTTTTTATTTTAATACTCTCAGAGTCTTGGTAGTTACGTGTTTGTTCATTTGTTAAAACAAAAGAAAACAAAATCTTGCAAACTGATCCAACAATAAAATAATATAAAGGTTAAAAAAGCAAATACAACAGTTTTTTAATAAATTGTAATTTTAGCAAAAACTTCAGACACCTTAGCAAACATAAAAGACTTCTTTAAAAAGGAATGATGCCTTTTTTAGATCTATCTAATTTGATCATTATTAACAATTTATTTTCATCAAATGTTCTTTGCAAAGTTTTATAGAATCTTTAATTTTTAAAAAAGCGATTAAAATATTTTAATAAAAACCAAAAACCTTTCTCAATTCCTTTTCGTAAAAAAAGTTCAAAAATAAGATTTTTGAATATTTTGAATGATTTTTTAAAAATGATTCTTTCTTTAGTGTTAGAAATATATTTTTTCACGATTTTCATAAATTGCTACGAAGAAATCCTTTGGCAAAAAGAAATGATAAAAAACGTGAGAATCCTCAGTTTTTTTAGCAATTTTTATTTGCAACAAAAAAATGCTCAATTCTTCGTTTATTGAAAATTCTTTTTGTATGAAAGTTGTTTCTGTTTTTGCTTTAATTCGGCTGAAACGTCATTGTTAAACACTGCTGAATTATTAATCATTTGATGCGTGGAATTTTATTTTTGGTAATGTAATACCAGACACAGCGGCTGTTTACGACTCAAGTTCCTGACTTTTCTAGCCCAAAAAATCGATTGTTATGAGGAAGTGAGAATGGTACCAGACACAACATAATTTCATAATAAGCTACTATAGCAATTTGAGAAACCCGTTTATTAAACTGTTTTTTGCGACAAAATAACCAGTAAAATTTTAAGTTTTTCTTTTACAAATCTATTGATTGACCCGTTGCTGCCGTTCTCATCACATAAAGATCTTTTGCTGTTGTTATAATAATAATCAAGGTCATTCCAATTTATCAATATAGTTTTTTTATACCACCGACGAACTATGGGAAGAAGAAAGAACAAATATCAAAAAAAAATTTTGTTCCTAAAACTTTTAAGCAGATTTTGTTTTTTAGTACTCTTTTTTGAATATTTTATCTGGTAAAAGTGATAACTCTTTTTGCATTTTCAATAAAAAAATTATTTTCACTAAAAATTTTTAAAGTTTACTTTTATGTGCAATGCCGAGTTTATTCTTATCAAACCATTTTTTATCAACTGCTTCAGCAGAAATATTACATAAAATAAAATTGCAAAATAAAATTTCTTCAGACGTGCTGCATTTATTAAATAAAGAAAAGGATAATTAACACATTTAAGTTATACTTTCTTTTTAGCTTCTTCATCACACCCCTTCCAGAGATTTTTACCTTCAGCATTTTTTTTGCAAAGTTTTTCTGCACAAAAAACTATTACGGCAAAAGTCGACCGAGATTCATTGATTTTTATCTTATAAAATCTGTGTCAGATCATTTTTGTATCAAACTATCGTTTGCATTTTTCATTTTTACGAAAAATATTTTGATATTTGCATAAACTGATTTAATTTAAAAATGGTTTCTTTCTTTGTCGGGTTTAAAAATAAAGATCTCAATTTGTGCAACAACAATTTTATTCAAATATACAATATTTTTACAAATTATTCAGGTTAATAAAAAATGTTTTAAATTATTCAAAAAAGAACAGATAAAAGTAAAAAAGGCACATTTTTCTTTAAATTTTTCGGAAATAACATTGAAAGTTCATTGGATATTTGTTTCAATGTTGTTTTCAGTAAAACTGTTGAAAGTCGTCGTGTTTAAAATGTGTTATGATGAAATCTTTTGCAAAGATTTCAAAAAGTGCAATTTTTTTAAACATCAATTTTTCTCTAGTGTTGTAATCAAATCGTTTGCAAAATTTGTCTTTTTAAAAATCATTTTTTTGCTTTAAAACCATTTGTTGTATTTGAAAGCAAAAATTGGAATAAGTTTCCTATTTTGAATTTTTAAATAATTCTGAAAATATTTGTGCAGAAAAAGTAAGAAGAATTAACACAAACGAAATGTATCATAACTGATCCCAAACCCACTGATTCATTTTTAAATGAAATCTAATTAACGTTTTGGCAACCAAGATGTAATATCTTTATTTGAAATAAAATATCCAAAAAATAAATAAATCAATTTTCTGTTTTTGCATTTCTCATTCACTTTGTTTATATTACACAACAACCAAGGTCAAGTGTAATGATTGATTTAAATAGTTTTAGAACAAATGGAAAACTAACTATTAATTTATTTTTTTTTGTCAGTGGCAGTTTTCGGGAACTGCTGAAAAACAAAAGAATTGTTGTAGTTTATTCCTTTTTTGAATATTTTATCAATTTTTAGTTTTGAATTTGTTGATAAAATGGCTGAATATAAATTGCCAATCTGTGACTATTTTGTTAAAAACGTCGTCATACATTAATAATATATTCAAATTCTTTTTTTTGGATTCATAAAATCTCTCATGCAAAATTTTTACCGTTTGCATTTTATCTACAAAATAAAGCTGACACTGACATAAAAAAATATAAAGAATAAAAAATTTTACGTAAAAAATTCTTCAAAGTTTTTTCTGTAACAATAATAATTACGGCTAATGGAGTGAAAAAATCTAAAAGAAAATCAAAAAATTGATCAAAAAGTTTATCATGTTTCTTTTAAAACATAAAACATTTCGTAATTTGTGAAAATAGTTTCAACTTTTGAAGTGATAAAATAAATAAATATAGTACAGATAAAACAGTTTCAAAGATTCACAACCAGTAAGACAAAATATGTTTCATAAAAGTCTTATTTTTAAATAATGACTCATTATTTTTAGGAGAATTCCATTTTGTGTAATTCAATTTTTTCAAATGCTCAGTGTAATAAATTTTTTAAATTTATAATTCACAAAATATTATTAAAAAATTTAAACAAAAACCCCCCTTCGGAAAGATTCACAATTCATTTACCTTCCAAAAATTCCATCGTTAATGTTTTGTTTATTGCTTTAAAAAATTGCTACAGTAAAAAAATGCCGATAAAAAATTGATATTTTTAAAGAGCAGTGTTTTTTAAAATGTAAGAAACGTCTGCTCTTTCAATCTATTGCTCCAATAAAACCGACGGCCAAAATTCTCTTTTAAAAAATAGAAACATTTATTCCTGTGTTTTTATGGTTTAAAGAAATTTTTTAATGTTAGCAACAAACAAAATAATGATGTTTTTATTTGAAATATTTTGTTTTTTGTATTCCAAGTCTTTATTTTAACACTCACACATTCTTGATAATTATACGTCTGTTAACTTGGTTAAAAAAACCGATCACTTAACACGATCAATTCCTTCCAATAACAATACAAAGTTAAAAAGGCAAATACAACAGTTTTAAAATGAGTTTTAGCAATAACCGTAAAACCAAAAAACAAGCAGTATCAAAAGACAAAAACATACCGCATATAAGGCTTTTTTTGAAAAATGGACTTCGTCTTTATCTCGATTATTGTTAACAATTTCTTTTGATCAAATGTTCTTTGCAAATTTTATAGAATCTTTAATTTTTAAAAAGGCGATTAAAATATTTAAACAAAAACCAAAATGCAAAAATATTTCGCAATTTTATTTCTTTGAAAAAGTTCGAAAATAACATTTTCGAACATTTTTTGCGATGATTCATTTTTAGTGTCAAAAATATTTTTTTCATTCCTTTCAAAAAATAATCCGAATAAAACCTTTGGCGAAAAAGAAAATGACATTTATAAATGCGCTTCTGCCTTTTCAACTCGTGATAAAAGTCTGCTCTTTCAATTTAATGTTGCAACAAAATTGGCGCCAAATATATTTAAAAAATAAAAACATCCATTGCATCTTTTTAAAAAAGTTTCTTTCGAAAGGGTTCTTTACAGCATACACATTTGATAATATCAAATAATGTGAAAAA
Source organism: Panagrolaimus sp. LJ2414 (assembly GCA_024447195.1). Lineage (NCBI taxonomy): Eukaryota > Metazoa > Nematoda > Chromadorea > Rhabditida > Panagrolaimidae > Panagrolaimus > Panagrolaimus sp. LJ2414. The sequence goes on along the minus strand of JAMRXY010000066.1, from coordinate 643,940 downwards.
TAGCGATCGAACAAAGAAGGGGGAAAAAGAAATCAGAGGTTGAACAACATCGAAAACTTTTTTTCTTCTGAATGAAAATTCAGCATCTTACACAAAGAAAAAAAGGCAGAAACACAGTGAACATTAAAGGTCAAAAATGTAAGTGTGCCCAGTTTTTTTCTCAATTTTTACTTACAGAAGAAATATGTTCAGTTTTCATTTTTTTGATAGAAATTTGTTTCAGTTTTTGCTAGCTTTTTGTCTGCTGTTCTTTTTATTTTCAAATCTTTTCAACCGATGATTTAATAATTTTTAACTGATTTTTTAAAAATCGCTTGTGAAACGTTTAAACGAGTAATAATATCAAAATTTTATTGTAAAATCTCGAATTTACTTGTAATATCATGATATAAGTGTCCAAAAACCGTCTTAATTTTACCAATTGTTCATCTTAAGTTTTATTAATCTTAGTCTAAAAGAAAGTTATTTTAGATGTCCCATTAGGGATCGTCCAGATATAACGTCATGGTTGAGGGAGGGGGTAATGTCCGCTTTTGATGTGCAAAAAGTGTCTTTGATGTATATGCGGGGTAAAGCTGATTTTCGGATGACGTCATTTCTGGACGATCCCTTATGTCCATGTGTTTTGATACTGGCTAATCTTAATTTCTTTTTAGATTTTTCATACACTTGATCCTCCAAACATGGCTGTCTTTAATCGTGAAGATTCAAAATACAAATATTTCTGGGGTGCTGTTCATGTTGAACATGCAACAATGGTCATTTCCATTCTCGCTTTAGTTTTAATTTTTCGGGCAGTTGTTTCTCTTGCACTTGCAAGCACACTTATTTCTTTGATCTTTAATAACTTTGGGTTATATTTTGCTTTTGCTCTTGTAGCTTCAGCTTATGTTGCAGTTATTGTTGGAATTATGCTTGCGAAACCTCAATTCTTTCTTCCATGCCTTTTTTGTCAGGTATATTTGCAATATATTAAAGTAGTCACTTAAACTTGTTAACATTTTTAGGGACTTTTTTTGGCATACAGATTTGTCTGTTTCCTCCTTTTTCTTGTTGGTTCATCTTGGAATAACAAAGTAATGGAAGGTATGAATTTAGACTTATAATTGATAGTTGTTTTGAACAAAAAACCTTTTTAAGATCCAGATGTTCCATACAAGATTGTTGCCTTCATTTATGAAATCTGCATCTTTGATATTTACATGAAATGCTACAAATATTACACTGATAAAGCTGCTGCTGCTGCAAATGAAGTTGTTCTTCCAATGTCCGAAATTTCTGTCACCACTGTTCCAAAAGAAGTTGAAGCTTCACTTTAAGTTTTTTATATACTTTCTTTTGTTGATTTAATTTTTGTTGTTGTTTTTTCTTTTTCAAGTTTTTTGTATTATCATTCTTCTTTGAAATGATGCTTCTTTTTTTATAAATGCGATAAATAAAATTATTTTTGCATAATCTTTGGAGAATCTGTTGTATGTCACGGGAGGGGGGTATTATTTGCGTAGTTTCTGTTTAATGCTTTTAAATAGTGGTACCATAACTTCTGAAGCATTTCGAATCACTCATATTTCTGCGTAATCTATCCTCTTTTTTGTTTTGAAGTACTGTAAATTTGCTTTGAAAAAATTATTAAAAAATTAGAAAACATTCCTTTCACCTTCTTTAGCAATTTTTACATGATAGAAAATGCGTCAGTTTTTTGGCATGGAAAAAAGATGCAATGTTTCGGAGCACAAAAATGTTAAAAGTTAGGAATCCTGGTTTCTTTTTTAACGAAATCGTTGCAAGATAACTTTTGTTTAAAACTATCTATTTGGGCCCAACACATTTTAAAACATAAATTAAAATATTTTGATATTGGCATTACTTGTTTTTCATTAAAATAAATTTAACTCATTTTTTCTTTAATGGAAATAAAATGAAATGATAGGAGAGTATTATTTATGTATACGGTACTTTTATCGAATCCCCCCCCCCCCCCCTTCTTAAAATTTTTCAAAGTCTTTTTTTCTAGTATTCAACAGTTTTCGAAAAACTGTTGAAGACTAGAAAAAAAAGACTATGAAAAATTTTGAGAAGACGAAAAACATATAGACGTAAAAAAGCTATTTTTTTAGATTATTCGAAAACAACACTAAATGTTTATCGATTATTTTTTTCAATGGTGCTTGCATTGAAACTGTTGAAGTTGCCGCTTTTAAAATGTGCAATGATGAAATTTTTAGCTAAGATGAAAATAAAAATTGAAAAATGTTAGACAGCGTAAATTCTTCCGCTATAGTGTTTCAATCAAATCTCTTGCAAAATTTGTCTTTTTATAAATCATTTTTTTGCTTTAAAACCATTTGTTGTATTTGAAAGCAAAAATTGGGATAAGTTTTCTATTTGAATTTTTAAATAATTCTGAGTGAATCTTGTAAAAAATATTTGTGCAGAAAAATTAAGAAGAATTCACACAACTCAATTATAATCAACTTTAAATTGATAAGCTTCATATTTAAAAGAAATCTAATCTATAAATTTAAACAACCCCATTCGAAAAAATTTCACAATTCATTTGCCTTTCGCAATTGTTCTTTCTATACAGCATACACATTTGATAATATCAAATATTGTGAAAAACAGTGATCAAAAAAAAGAGGAAAAAAGCAATCATTGGTTGAACAACACAACAAAAGCGCGTATACGTTTTTCTTTTTCATCAAAATGCAGAATAAAAAAATAGACAGAAACAGAGTGAACAATAATGGTCAAAAAATGTGAGGGCCCAGTAAAAAAAACGAAAAACTGAACAAAACATGTTCAGTTTTTCGTTTTTTTGATAGAAATTTGTTTCTGCTTGCTTTAATTCTGCTTTTTTTATTTTCAAATCTTTTCAAACGTTGATTTAATGATTTTTAACTGTATATTTAAAAATCGCTTAAGAAAAGTTTAAACAAGTAATAATATTTCTTACCCACATTTTTTCGTAAATTCTCGAATTTACATGTAATATATCATGATATTAATGCCCAAAAACCATCTAAATTACATCCATTGTTCATCTTAAGGTTTATTCATATTAATCAAAAATAAAGCAATTTCTATCCCACAATGTTTGTGTTGATTAATACCTGCTAATCTTGCGTTTTCTTTTTCAGATTTATCCTATTGATTTCGATCCTCCAACAAACATGCGTGTCTTTAATTGTGATGATCCAAAATACAAATATTTCTGGGGTGCTGTTCATGTTGAATATGTAACAATGGCCGTTTCCTTTCTTGCTTTACTTTTCATTGATCATGCGATTGTTTTTCTTGCTCTTGCAAGTGCTTTTATTTCTTTTTTTGCGGGGTGTGCTTTCTTTGCTTCAGTTTATGTTGCAGTTCTTGTTGGAATTAGATTTTCGAAACCTCAATTCTTTCTTCCATGCCTTTTTTGTCAGGTATATTTGTAATATATTAAAGTAGTCACTTAAACTTGCTAACATTTTTAGGGACTTTTTTTGGCATACAGATTTTTCTATTTCTTCCTTTTTCTTGTTGGTTCATCTTGGAATAACAAAGTAATGGAAGGTATGAATTTACATAAATGTCTCCTTAATTTTTAACTACAAACATTTTTTAGATCCACATATTTCGTACATGATTATTGCCAGCCTTTTTCAAATTTGCACCTTTGATATTTTTATGAAATGCTACAAATATTACTGTGATAAAGCTGCTGCAGAAAATCATTCTCTTCCAAAGACGATCTCCTCTGTTCCAAAAGAAGTTGAAGTTTCACTTTAAGTTTTTATTTTCATATTTTCTTTCGCTGATTTAATTTTTTATGTTGTTTGTTCTTTTTCAAGTTTTTCATTATTTTTTGATGTTTTTTGTTTTTTTATAAATGCAATAAATAAACATTGTCTGCAAAATTTTTGGATGATTATGTTGTATGTCACAGGCTGGGGGGGGGGGGGGGGGGGGGTATTATTTAAACAGTTTATGGTTTTTTGTACAATATTACAATTTCAGAAACGTTTCGAAGTACTCGTTTTTTTGTACAATCGGGCATTTTTTTTTTGAACTTCTGCAGATTTGTTTAATTAGACAAAATTATTGTCGCCTTTTTTTGCAAAGTATAAAAATGAAAGAAAATGCGTCGATTTTTGGGATGAAATGTTTCGAGGCACAAATTATTAGAGGGCAAAAATAAGGGTTAATATTTCTATTTTAATTTTTTAATAATTCTGAGAGTATCTTTTAAAAAAAAGAAGGTTGTTGACAAAAATGGAAAAGTATAATTTTAAAAATCGAACGATTAATGATATTTTGGATATCCATTATTGAAACAAATATAATTATAGTTTTCACAATTACGAAGTAAATGTCTGTCTCGTATGCAAATTTATGTAATTTAAAAAAATAAAACAATAACTGTTTCTAAAGTTTTTTTTGGTTACTAATATACAAATTTTTAGTGCCGTTTTCTTTTGCCATAAAAAATCAATTGAGTTTTCTGTCATGTTTTTCCTTTTTTCATCCGTCGATAATATTCTTTTGTTAATAATAATAAACAAGGTCGACTTTAATAATTGATTTTAGAGAAGATACACCACAAAAAAATTCTTTATTTTGTCAGTGACTATTTTTGAGATTTATTGAGAAAATAAGTTTTTAATTGTTAATTTTTTTGAATATTTAATTTATTTAATTATTTTCTGTGGTTAAAAATAATAGAATATGAATTGCAACTCTCTAAGATTTGAAGAATTTTTCGCACAGAAAAATCGAACGACATAATCCATTAATTAAATTAATTAAAAAAAGGGAAAAGCATTGTAATTCTGCAAAAATTGTCTTCATCAATCCAACAAAAATAAATTTTGTTGATTCCGACTTTAGCATTTTAAAAGGTATCCACTACAAATTTTTACCATTATTTATTTTTAGTATGCAAAAATTGATCTAAATTTTTCTGGTTAACAAAAAAGTTAGCCCGAAAAATTACATCAAACATTGCTGTCATTGGTATATAATTTTTTGTTTTTCAAAAATCTGTTAAAATCAGTTTTATTTTTTAAATTTGTGTGTTGAAAATATTCAAGTATCTCTCTCAACAAATAATACTTTCAATAAAAATAATTTAGTATATGTTTTAGTAATAAATATTTAAAAATACAATTAATCATTCATCATGGTAGAACGTAAAAAAAGAAAGCAAATTAAAAATGACATTAACATAAATTTGTTCAGCAAATGCAACTATAATTTTGAAATGTGGTTTCGAAAGATTTATTCAAATTTATTTAAAATTAGCGTTTGTTTTGATTCAACAAATTTTAAATATTCAAAAAACGTAAAACTACCCAAACTAACAAGGAGAACAGGGAAAGTGAAAACAAAAAAGATTTCAAAAGCGCAACATCAAAAATGAATGACAGTTTTTTTGTCTTTTTTGCGTTTTTGTCTTCTATTTTTTTTCACTAATTCAGGCATTTCTTTTTGAAAAAAACTAAGAAAATATTAAACATCATTTGATTTTTGGTCACTAACATTATGCTTTTCTCTTTAAAAACGGTTGTAAAAGCACTTTTTCGAAAAAATAAAACAGTTTTTTCAGAAAACATTGTTTCTTCAATAAACAAAGTCAGCGACAAAAGTTTTTTTGCACAGATTTGGAAATATTATAGAACACCACGTTTCAATAAAAAAGACAATTTTAAATTGTTAAAACTTGAGAAAAGATGTTGTCCTTTTTTGAATATTTTATAATTTAACAATATTTATTTAACAAAAAGTTGATTGACTTTATTTCAAATTTTTAATGAAGCTTTATTGCTTAAATTTAACAAAAGAATTGTTATTTAATGTGTAAAACGTTATTTATAAATTTTTCATCAGTAAAACAAATCATTCATTCAATTTTTTAAAAAGGGTTGGCCTTGGATAAATGAATAGGCTTTCTTCTTTTTTTTGTCTGACATTTACAATGCTTGTATTTATGAGATTCAATAAATTTGTGAATCACTTAAACATTATTAAAATATTCAAAATAAGTAAAACAAATTTTTTTAGCTCTTTTACCAACTTTTAAGTTGGTAAACAGAGTCATTTCTGATCAATGAAAATGGAACGATATTATTAAATTTTAGCTAGACAAACTTTCAAAAAGCTTTGTTTGGTTGCTTAAGCAAACTGCGAAAAGAAAAATCGTTGAATTTCTAAATAAATGTTACAACAAAATCACCGACGAAATTTTTCTTTTTGTTTTTAACTTAGAAATCGGAGGCATTCCTTTTTTGTATATCTCTGTTAGCGGTTTCTTTTGATCTTCTGAAATCACCATTGAGCTTTCCCAAATGTTGATGATCAAAAATACGGGTTTCCGGAATTAATTAACTTTTTGTCAGAAAAACTGACCTTTTTTCTTTAAATATTTTGTAATTTACATATTATTAAACGTCCAAAACAAACAACAAAAAAATGTTGAAAAAGCATGGTTCAATTTTTAAATAAATTAAATATTTCAACGAATTTAACCATTAACACATTATAAATTTTCTACAAATGAGTTTTTTGATTTTAATTTAAAAATATATTCAGAAGTGATAAATGTAGGATAAATTTCAAAGGTACATAATCAAAATACAAAACATGTCTGATAAATGTAATTTTTTTAAATAATGATTTGTTTTCAGTCAACAACTTTCGATGCATGTTCTTTAAATTATTTACAATTCTTTTTGTTCACAAATTCGTTGTGATAAATTTTAAAAGAATCTTTAATTCATGAAACATGATTAAAAAATTTAAAAAAACCAACATGTAAAAAAATTTCTCACTTTTTTCTGTGTCGAAATTTTGTTTCTTTCAAATGAAAATGACTTTTTTTAGCCTTTGAAAAAATCCGCGGCGAAAAAGGAAAATGATATTTTTCAAAGCGCTGTGTTTTAAATAAAAAATGTGAGAAAAGTCTGCACTGCTTTTTCAATCTAATGTTACAATAAAATTTACGCAAACATCTGTCTTTTTTTAAAAATAGAACCATATTTATTCCTGCGTTTTTGTGAAAAATGTTCCTTAAAAAGAAATGTTTTTATAACAAAAAATTGATTTCTTTTTTTTTTAATATTTTATTTTTTTTATTACTTTGTAAAAACTAATTTTTTCAAGAAAAATCTTATTGTTTCACTTTTATGTCAAATTATTTTTTTATATTGGACTATTTCTTATCAATCGACAGAACGATAATAAAACTGCAAAATAAAATTTATTCAGGCGTGCAGCATTTTTCAGTAAATAATGACAATAAAAGTAACATATTCCAGTTTCACTGTCTTTTTTTGGCAAAGGTCAAATCTGTTTTATTGTTTTTCTGGAATAATCTTTGTTATATTATTTTTGATTGCAAAAAATTTCTCTGAAATATTCAAAAAAGACCCAAATTATTTTTTTTGCAACCGCGAATGCTTCTTTTATTGACGAAAATTGAAGAACAATAAAAATCTGTGTTTGCAGTAAAATCGCATTTTTATGAAATAACGAAAAAGGGTGTCGTGTTGCTCAAAAAATATTACACTAAAAATCATCAAACCAACACAATTGACCAATATATTGGTAATGTTTTCCTATTTCCTTATTTCTTTTTTACATCTTTCAAAGAACATTTTTTTATCTTTACCAAAAACGCAGCTCTTTTTTGAATATTTTGCAAAATGCCATTCTCTATTTTTATTGCCACATCAATTTTTTTAACTTAAATTTTAACAGAGAAATAAAAACCCCAGGGAGCAAATACAATGAAGAGAAAAAATGCTCATTATTTGAAAAAAAAATGATAATTTTTCTGCAATGATAGAAATAACATTTATTTTTTGTTTTCGACATCGTTTTTATAAATGACAAAACACACTTGTAATGTGGTTGGAAAATAGAAAAGCATATTTTTACGAATTAAAGGGATTGTCCAAGGTAGTACAAATTTTTTTTTATTCTTTTAGATGAAGTATCTTAACACAAAAGCAATATGCTCAAGCAGCAACAAAGAAAAGAAAAGAGAGAGCACAAAAAGAACACATGTTTCACTCGCGTATCCCTTGTGTTTCCTGAGTATATTGCTTTGCAAAACATTTAAAATCTAACGTTTACAAATTTACGGATATTTTAAAACATTCTAATATGCTCTCTAATAATTTCTGTATTTGTTACTATTATTTGTTTGAAGGGCTTTCAATGCAAAACCATTCTTTTCATCTTTTTCACAGAGTCTAGTTGTTCTTCAAACATGAAAGAAAATGCGTCATTATTTTTTCGAAAAAAGATAAAACATTTTGAGGCATAAAAAATTTTGCGAAAAAAGTCGGGAATCTTTGTTACTTTTCTTACGACATTTTTACTAAATCATTTTGTTTTAAGCTATCTTTTTTTCTGCAACTAAATCACCAGTTTGTCCACTAGTTGTTGGAGCTTTATTTTTTTTATTTTAAAATCGTGCACCAGAACATAACATTGATGGTTTCATTTTTCTTAGATTGTTCTTCTTTTCGTTCAGCTGTCGTTCAATCATTTATTTTATGAAAAGATATTTTAAATTATTCAAAAATAGATAGACGTTAAAAAATATATTTTTCTCTAAATTTATCGGAAATGACATTTAAAATCTTTGTTGGTTCTTTTTTCAACGGTGATTTCATTGAAACTTTTGGAAATTTATCTTTTGCCGATTTTAAAAAGTGTTATGATGAAATTTTTAGCAAAGACGAATATTCTTTCAAAAAACGCAATCTTTTTTTAAAAAAAGCATCACTTTTTCAAATTGAATGTTACAACCAAATCGTTTGTAAAATTTGTCTTTTTTACAAATCTTTTTTCTATCCTAAAATATTTTTTTTATTTGAGAGCAAAAATTAAGGGTTAATTTTTCTATTTGAATTTTTTAATAATTTTTAGAGTAATATGTTGTAAAAGAAGTTTTTTTGCTATAAATGAAAAAGTATCAACACAATTGTTTTTAACAATTAATCGAATGTTGATATATCCATTATTAATACAAATATAATTATAGTTTTGACAACCACACAGTAATATCTTTCGACCCACTTAAAATGTTTCATCCTTAAAAATTAAAAATCTCTAGCTGCTAAAAAGACAAAACTCTTCTGTTTTTATACAAAGTTTTCAGCTCGGTCGTATGCAAATTTATGTTCTTTAAAAAAGTAATAAAATAACTGTTTCTAAAGTTTTTTTTGTTACTAATATACAACTTTTTTGTGCCGTTTTCTTTTGCCATAATAACCGCAAACTAGTTTTTAAAATTAAACGTAATTGGTATTTATGAAATGTGTTATAGTACTTTTGCCCCCGTAAGTTTTGAAAAGCTTTGGGGTTAATTCTAGTACTATATTATTATTATCCATTAACGCTAAAAACTTAAAAAAATAAAATAAAAAATAATAGCCTTGAAAAAAGGTTGTACCAAAAAAGTGCGAAAAATAGCAGCTTCAATTCTTAAATAAAATTTCAACAAATTTTTATATTTGGTCTTAAAAAATGAGCAATACAACAACTTCTTTTGTTTGTGTAATAAATAATAAGTCTACACCAAGATATGACGAAGGTCAATGTATTATTGGTAATATTGCTGCAACTTTATACAAACTTGATTTTGGATATTATTGTATGGGATTTATTGGAGTAATAATTTTTATTTCAATTTTTGGTGGAATAAAACAAAATTATCGGTGGTTCATTTTAAATCAGGCGATATGGGATTTACTAAAATGCTTTGAATTTTCTTGCGAAAATTTTCTTATTAATTATGTTAAGCCAAGCCCGGGATGCTTTTATTATTTTAATAGTAATGGTAAGAGTCAAATGGATATACTTATTCGCAATATAATCATAAGAAATGTTTATGCTCCTTTGGTATTGTTATCCGTTACAAGATTTATAGCCTTATATTTTGTAAATTTATATGATAAATTAACTCGAGGCTACAGAATTATTTTAACCATTTTAGCATTTAATTTATTGTTTGTGATTTGGGATACCCAATTTTTAGATGACTTAATTACAGAATCGATATCTCAAAGAACTAAATGGCTTATTAATGAATGTCAAATTAAAGAAGGTTCAAACTCTTCAATTTTATGTTCATACCAAAATACAAAAGATTTTATTAGTGATTTTTTGGTCACTTTTGCCGCAATATTAGGAAATCTACGAGTTTTCAAACCTGCAATATGCCTATTAATTTCGTCATTTTCTACTTGTATGGTAATTATCAAAATAGGAATGCAAGCTAAATTTCAATTAAAACATAATCGTCGAGATTTTTTAAATTCCGCTCGAGTCGCAATCGTAATTACTTGTGAAACTGTAATGAATTTGTTAATATTTGCTCTAAATTTTCTTGAATATTTTCCATACATTATCGGACGATTTACTACTATTCCTATTGTAACAATCAAATTTTATAAGGAAGGTCAAAATTATACTGGTTTTTTCGACTTTCGACTTCCCCTCTGGCTTGATGGACCTTTGGGATTAACAAGTTTAGGAGGTCAACAAATTATTACGCAAATTCGAATCGTCATTGAATCTCTTATTGTCTTGTTCATTATGACAGGATATCGAGAAGCTATTGTAAAATTTTTTCAAAAAATATTTCTCCTTTTTCAAAATCCTCATAAATTTGTTAAAAGTTTTAAAAAAACTTCCCCTCAAAATTCGTGGACATAAATTTTCGGAGCAGCCTATGTCATAATTAAAAAAAAAGTTTCAAAACTTTGACTTTGTTCGTTTCTTCAAAATTTTTTATTTTACCTGTTTTATATTTTCAACAATCTGCACTAAACAAAGAATAAATGGTTGTACTTTAAAAAAATTTGCTTTACTATTCAAAAACATTTGCATAAATATTTTTCTTTACCAAATATTAAAAATAATTAATGCCAAAAAAGCAATTCCAGAAAATTTATTTTAAAAAATCTGCATGACTTTTCAATGGACCCTAAAAAACTTGACTTTGAATAAATACATAAATAAAAAATATTCTGAATAAATATTGTAGATGAATAACCAAAATCAGCATTAATTTTTATCTCCCACTCTCATTTTCTAGATTATTTTTCTACAGTATTCCAAACATTTTTTTCTTTCACTTACATATTCACATTTATCTTTAGATTTCTTGTCTATGATTTTTGAAGCATATTTTCTTTTTACTGAATATACGGAATTTGCATACTACAAATTTCAAATATTATTAAAATTAAATTGATAAAATAAAGTGATAATAAAAGCTGGCAGTGGGCAGTTTTTGTTGTACTTAGAAAAGTGCTCTCGCAATCCGACCTAAAACCCACTAAAACAAAAACGTTTTGGCCTTCTGAATCCAACCAGATTTCAGAATCCGTCTTAAAACCGGAATTAAATTAAAATTGTACACCAAAAGTGACCCAAATCACAAAAAAAATTTCGGCCTTCCGTATCTTCAGAATCCTGAATTCGACAAAATCGACAAACATTATCGAAGCTACTTTTTTTCTCTTTTTTAATGAAAAAAAGTAGCGTTTGACTGCCGGCTTTTTTTGATACTCACGTATGCTTCAAAGTTATATTGGCTACAATTGTCTCTATTTGTACAAGAAACCATAACAACATTTTCGTCAAAATAAAAATAGTTTTTTTATTAGCTCTAATTTGTGAAAGAGCTTTTGATGGAATAATTGTACAAATTCTTTCAAATTCTTCATAGCATCCTGAGCCAAAAACGTGGGTGTCTTCAGAAACGCATTGAAAAACTGTGCAAGGACTTGTACATTCTGTGACACCCACTTTTATAATAGACGATAAAGTTGCTGAAAAATAATGCTTTGTTTATTTAATGAGCTTTTACGAAAAATGTTTATTCAAACGAGTTTAAAATGCGAAAGCTTAAAAAATTACCAATCACCTGAAATTAACAAAGATGAAACTGATCCCGACTTACCATTTTCATCCGCTGACGATTGACAATACTGAAATGTCGTACATATCCGTTTTTCAAGATTTGATAATGGTTTATCATCATATTTACATCCACCTTTATTATTTTTAGTTTTTCCATGATGCTCTTCAATTTCTTTTCCTTTTTCCTAAAAAAATGTTTTTGAACCCCCACAAATTTGTGCACGTAAAAGTCTGCTTTAGGGATCATCCAGATATGACGACATACAAAACTCGACATTTTCCTTTCCTTGTGACATCATATCTGGATGATCCCTGATATTCCGGATGTTAGATAAAAAAAACCTTACAAATGTTTCAAGTTCTAAAATTCCACAATTACTTGGACCTTCTTCACATGCAACAATAAGAGCAGTTTCATCATAATATTTGTAATTATTTTTTCCTTTAAATTCTTCCTTAATTTTTGGATTAATCCATTTACAAGCATTCACGAATTCTTCGTAACATCCAGCACCATATGTAATTTCGGTAGTATAATTAAGACATTTAAATGCAAAACATGGAACGTCACATTCTTTTTTAGCAGATCCATTCAAGACTAAAAATTAAAAGCACATTTTAAAAATCAGAATCTTAGATCTAAAATAAAAGAATTTACGAAAACGAGGATCTTCTGGAAGATAACATTTTCCATCATATGCGCATTCCTTTTTACAATGGATAAAAATGATGAAACCAAAAATAATAAGCATTAAAAATTTTTGATAAGATTTTATAATGATTTTCATTGCTGTAAGAATTAAAACAGTGAATAATAGAGTATAAAATTTTAAATTTCCTGATACAATTTAAATAGATACCCTTCAGAAGGAATACAGCTGAACTGAAGGGGAAAAATTTTGACAGATCTTCGATTTCTTGCTTTAAAACGATTTTTGAATTTGATTAACTTAAATATGATTATTTTTGCAGTTATTTGTATTTGTATTTGTTATTGTTTTTTTGTTAACAAAACTGCAATTAAACAGTAGCAAAATTTTATAATCAAATGCATTTATGGTTTTTTTATACGACAAAACATGGGTATGCTTTTATTATATTAAATTATTTTCTAACGATTACAATTATTGTATTATTTCATCATTAGTAGATTAATTGTCAAAATAAACTTATTTTTTTAATATTTTGGGCCATTCATTTTTTTTGTAGCATGCCTAATGAAATGATTGTTTTCTGTTTTGTAATGATTAAAAAAACATGTTTTGTTGTAAAAAATTAAAAATCATAGATGCAGTTGTTTACAAAAGTTAAAAACTTTTTCAACAAAAAAAACAAAAACAATTATAACTACGAAGAAAATCACATTAAAGTTAGCCAATTACATTAGGACATTTTGTAGTTAAAAGTCGAAGTTCTATCTAAAACCTCCTCCTTCAATTCAGCTACATTCCTTCTGAAAGGTACCTATTAAAATCGTCTCACCGTAGACATCTCCAACTTATGATGGAGTTGAGAGCCCATATTTTGACCATAAAGTCATCTAGTATAAGGTATAATTGTGGCAAAAAATTAGCTGCCGAATCCTCAATCTGTAAATTTACCAGGGGCTCAAAGTTACTGTAATACAGTAATCCACAACGTGAACCCAAGCTCATAATTTGCATATTTCGTAATTTTTAGAAGCCAAAACGTTACAAATGTTTCAGATTCGGATTCAGCATGTCCGAAAACCTATAAATCCAAGAAACAAGGCTAAGAAATCACAAGCTTTTAGAAATTTGAATAAAAGTCCAACCAATCAGTGCCACAAAATCATGACGACGCTTTCAAAAAATTTGAATACAATATATTTTGGAGCAAGTAGTGTTTGGAGGTTGTTAAATACTTAATTAATCATATTCGAGAGGAAAAAAAGCAAAAGTATGCAATTGCACCGATTTTTCATCAAGGTGAAATTACAATATTTGGTGTTAATCAACGTTTTTCGAAAGCCGGTGTAGCAATAGTGAATTGGTTTTAGGGAAGCCATAAGTCCATTTTGCAATCCTGCTAATTTTTTTAAGTCCTCAAAACTTTACGGAGTCTATATAACAACCTCCAAACACCACTTGCTCCAAAATATGTCATATTCAAATTTTTGTGAAAGCGTGGTCATGATTTTGTGGTAGGTATTTTTTATACTTTTGTGCAAATTTCTAAAAAGTTGTGATTTCTTGGCCTTGTTTCTTGGATTTATAGGTTCTCGGACATGCTGAATCCGAATCTGAAACATTTGTAACGTTTCGGCTTCTAAAAATTACGAAATATGCAAATTATGAGCTTGGGTTCACGTTGTGGATTACTGTAATACAGTAACTTTGAGCCCCTGGTAAACTCACAGATTGAGGATTCGGCAGCTAATTTTTTGCCACAATTATACCTTATACTAGACGAGTTTATGGGCAAAATATGAAGCCCCAACCCCGGCGTTCTTTGGGTATGTCTACGGTCAGGTAGTTTAATATTTTATACGCAACATTCAGAATTCTTTGCCTGTTATTGTAAATAATGGTGAGTTAGAATTAATTAAAATGTATCAACTTTGACCAAATACATTCAAATGAAACTTTTAAAGTTAAATGCATGGATTTTTATAAATCTTGACCAAACATTTTTTAAAATAGAAATAAAAATTGAAAATATTCATGTTGAATCTGAAAAGCTTTGATTATACTTACCTGTAGAGGCGTTTCGACCATTTCCTCTGGACGCCATAGGGTCTTAAATATTTGAATATTAAAAATTGAGTACCGGACGGTCATCATCAGCAGAGCCGGATTTTAATCGTTCATTTTGTTCATTAAAAAATTAAAAATGAATTTCTCTTAATTTTTTGTTAATTTTTTGGCGCCAAAAAAATCATATTTTTGTGCCGTTAATAAGTGTGAGGTCATCCTTTCATTGTCTGGAATTTGAGGTGATTTTATATTAAACTTTTTATCATCAAAAACATATAAATGTTTGATCTTTAACATTAGGGTTAGATAAATGATAAAAAATTGTGTTTTTGCAAAACTTGTTCTGCTGTTTTTTCTATCAGTTTTTGAGGATAACCGTTTTTGAGTAAATGATTTGCAATATTTTGATAGCCTTTAATGAAATTTTCTTTACATGAAGAAAGTCTTGCTGTTCTAAGTATTTCACCTGCGATAATATTTGTTTTATAAATACTTGGTGTGTTTGAGTTGAAATTTGAATAACGGATTACGTTGAAATGGTAATCATTAGTTTTATTGTAAAGTTTTGTGTTAATTTTATTCTTTTGGATTTCCATTTCAATGTCGAGAAATTGAGTTTTTGTATTAACTTTGTTAGTTTTTTCAAGTGTTAAACTTTTGTGATAAATTTCTTTTGCGATTTCTTCAAAGTTAAAACTTTTTGTAGATAATATTTGGATATCGTCGACATATCTGTAACCATTTTTGAAACCTTTAAGTTTTAATTTATTTTCGTTTTTACTACAGTAATCGTATTCCATCATTGTTAAGGTTAAATCTGCCAGTAATGGACTACTGTTATTACCTTGAGGGATTCCATTTATTTGTTTAAAAAGGAAGTTACCATATTTTGCATATGAATTTTTTAGAACTGTGTCTATCATGTAAATGACATCTTCTCTTTCTAAATTTTCGATGTTGCCATTTTTATATTCATCAGTGTAATAACATTTATTAAATCCAACTTTAATGTATCTTTTTCCTGAATTTTTAAAGCAAATGTCTATGAGTTTGATCAAATATTTTTTAACAATGTTGTGTGGAAGGTTTGTAAATAGGCTGGAAAAATCTGCAGTATAGATTACTGTGTCTTTGTTTAATTTTGGCAAATTTTGCAGAACTTCCAAACTATTATTAATTGACCAATAGCATTTGCCACCACTTGTATTATTTTGTTTGATACAGTAGTTTTTAAAGTGAGATTTCAAAAAACTTAACACTTTTTGTAATTTTACTGAAATTTCTTTAATGCTTGAATTTTTTGCACCTGTAATAAAGCGGAATTTAGTAGGAGTTTTATGGAATTTAGGGATAGCATAAATTTTAGGAAACATTTTATTTTCTGCACAATTGATTTTGATTTGAAGAGTTTTATTTAATTTTTTGTGGTATTCAATTATGCTTTCTTCGGATTTGTTTACTTTTTGATATGTAATATTTCCATTAACTTTCCATCCATTTGGTGTTTTTTGAATTCCCATTTCTTTGTTTAGAGCTTCAACATAAAATTTTTTGCATATAAAAGCATAGTTGTTTGAAGCTTTATCAACACTGGTTATAATATAATTTTTTTGGAGATTTTTTAGTTCTTTTAATGCTTGTTTATTTAACAAAGGTGTTTGATTACGGTATTTTTTATTAAAGATTGGATATGCAACTTTGTTAATTTGTTTGTAAAATTCTTTCTCCAATTCATTAATTTTTTCGTTTTGAATTCTAAGATTTTCCAATTTAAGTTTTATCGAATCGAATACATCCTTAATCCAAACTTTAATTTCTTTGAAATTTGTGTTTATTTGATCGCGATATTTAGTGCCTTGTTGAATGATTTTTCTTAAATTTTCATTTTTAATAAATTCGCTATCGCCGGTAATTATGTGTTTGTGGTGTTTATCAAAGAATTTGTTTTTTGGATTACATTTGCATTCGAAATTTTGATTTGTGTTTAAATCCAAATTTTCGAGAAATTTGTTAAAATTAAATATTTTCATGCATATTGGTGTATTAATAGTTTGTATGATTCTAAATTCTTTATTTTCATGCAAGAAAATGTTTGCTTTTTTCATGGATTTTTTTAGAGTTTGTAAAACTGGAATTTCTGTTTGAATTTGGTTGAAAAAGTTACATTTAATATTTATGAATTTCTTTTCAATTGTTTTTGGTGAATGTTGAATTAAACTTGTGATTTTAAGTTTAAGCTCAAGTGACTTTATGTTTTCATTTAACAGTTTGCTGATATTTTGTTTATCATATTGGGATGAGTTGTAGTATTTTAAAAACAATTGCCTTTCGTTTAATTGTTCAATTTCATTAATATTAGTTACTGTCATGTTTTTGTTTTTTCTTTTTCTATTATTTCCTCTTGTTTTATTTACACGTGGAAATTTAAAATTGAAATATGGTAGTTTTGACGGATCTTTTTTGATGTTATTCCAGGTGTTACTGTTTGTAAGATTTCCTAAATTTTTTATGTTGTCATTTAACCCATATGGAAAAGCTGTAATTAGTAGTCGAATCCAAGTTTCTTCTACTTTTAATCTTTCTGAAGTTTCTGTCAGATTAATAGCATCCAAAATGTCAATTTCAAAATCGTTACATTTGTGAGCTCTGTAATGTTTATACAGTAATGTTTGTGATTCTGTACACTTTGATGCGTTATAAATATGTTGAGATATTCTAACTCTGAGAGGTTTACATGATTGACCACAGTATTGTTTTCCGCATGTTTTACATGTTAAAAGATAAATGGCATTTTTGGTGGCACAACTTAAATTTTCAGGTTTACAGGTTAAATATCTGTTTTGTGTGACTTTGCTTGTGACATAATTTCTGAAATTGATACGAGGGCAAATATTGCAATTTGTTTTGCTACATTTTTCTCCAGTAAATTTTGTAAATTTAATTGGTTGGATTGTTCTTTTTCTTTCTTGTCTAAACACCGAACTGATATAGTTTTTGTGATAAAAGTTAGATTCAGATATAGAGATTTGATGATTTTTGTTGAACTCTAGAGTGACACCAATACAAGCCCGGTTCGAGTTCAAGTAATGGCCGGTACGACATTTCCAAGAACGTTATAACACTGATACGACCAGTATACCAGCATTATAACCTTCCTGTGGCAGCCTGTCAACGCCGAAAATTGAGTTTCGAAATCCTTCAGAGATACCGGGTAAGACTGCCCGAAGCCTTTGACCCTTTTAAAAAGCACATTAAGAAGGTTTCGCGAGAATTTTCCCGCATAAATTTTTTTGAAGTTAATTTTTTATCATAACAAACCGACAAATCTCGAAAGTTTTTAATTACTTTCTTTGAACTTTTTTGAGGGAATATATTGTTTTTTCAAAGAAAGAAAAAGAAGGGGGATAGGTTAGTACCTATTCAATGCTTTGGGTTCGAGTTAGATTCCAAAAGAATTTTTGGAGTAAAAATGTTGCTTTAATATTTGTAAATTTAGCAAAAAATTTTTTTAAAAGAAAAATTTTTTTAAAAAGAGGAATTAGTAGAAAAAAGAAGAAAATTTTGTTCTTATTTATAGATGTTTTATAACAGTAATTAACTTTTTTGTCTCTATTGGTATTTATATAAATTGCAGAATATGGATTTTTTGAGGGTACACCAGTCGAGATTATTTGTTTTACGAAAGGAAGAAAGGTTTATTTAACTCGAATAACCTAATTGGTTGTATATCAAGTTAAATTAAATATTTTGAATGAAACTGCACAAATTGTGCTTTGTTTCAGACAAAAAAACTCCGAGTGGAAATAGCACGAATTGAGCCGTTTTTCCAAACGAAGTAATCTTTGAAAGAGACATAACACCAACTGTGTTTTGTGTCATCTATCAAAGACCCCTAATTGAATTCACTAATAGTGATATATCCAAATTAGAGTTCCCTTTATTGATTTCACTCAATGAGCGATTTTGTCAATAAAGAGCATGACCGTACCTAGAAATAAAACAAAAATCCTTACCATCATCAATTTAATTCGATTTCATAAAAATGTAATGTTGAAAATGGGGATTTTTTGGAATAAGTCGAAACGTCGTAAATAATATTTGCATAATAAGTGTTGTTTTGGAAATTTGAATGAAATTTGGATGAATAAAAATATACATAAATAATATTTGATTTCATTGATTCTTTTTCTGTATTAAAAATATTTGAATTGGTTGAAATTGATATTTGAAGTGGCAAATAAATAAATAAATAATACAGTAACCAATAAGAAATGGGAGTGGGTTTTACTCAAACCTCAACTTCACCAAGTTATTGGTTTTCTTTTAAATAGAAATAAAAATTGAAAATATTCATGTTGAATCTGAAAAGCTTTGATTATACTTACCTGTAGAGGCGTTTCGACCATTTCCTCTGGACGCCATAGGGTCTTAAATATTTGAATATTAAAAATTGAGTACCGGACGGTCATCATCAGCAGAGCCGGATTTTAATCGTTCATTTTGTTCATTAAAAAATTAAAAATGAATTTCTCTTAATTTTTTGTTAATTTTTTGGCGCCAAAAAAATCATATTTTTGTGCCGTTAATAAGTGTGAGGTCATCCTTTCATTGTCTGGAATTTGAGGTGATTTTATATTAAACTTTTTATCATCAAAAACATATAAATGTTTGATCTTTAACATTAGGGTTAGATAAATGATAAAAAATTGTGTTTTTGCAAAACTTGTTCTGCTGTTTTTTCTATCAGTTTTTGAGGATAACCGTTTTTGAGTAAATGATTTGCAATATTTTGATAGCCTTTAATGAAATTTTCTTTACATGAAGAAAGTCTTGCTGTTCTAAGTATTTCACCTGCGATAATATTTGTTTTATAAATACTTGGTGTGTTTGAGTTGAAATTTGAATAACGGATTACGTTGAAATGGTAATCATTAGTTTTATTGTAAAGTTTTGTGTTAATTTTATTCTTTTGGATTTCCATTTCAATGTCGAGAAATTGAGTTTTTGTATTAACTTTGTTAGTTTTTTCAAGTGTTAAACTTTTGTGATAAATTTCTTTTGCGATTTCTTCAAAGTTAAAACTTTTTGTAGATAATATTTGGATATCGTCGACATATCTGTAACCATTTTTGAAACCTTTAAGTTTTAATTTATTTTCGTTTTTACTACAGTAATCGTATTCCATCATTGTTAAGGTTAAATCTGCCAGTAATGGACTACTGTTATTACCTTGAGGGATTCCATTTATTTGTTTAAAAAGGAAGTTACCATATTTTGCATATGAATTTTTTAGAACTGTGTCTATCATGTAAATGACATCTTCTCTTTCTAAATTTTCGATGTTGCCATTTTTATATTCATCAGTGTAATAACATTTATTAAATCCAACTTTAATGTATCTTTTTCCTGAATTTTTAAAGCAAATGTCTATGAGTTTGATCAAATATTTTTTAACAATGTTGTGTGGAAGGTTTGTAAATAGGCTGGAAAAATCTGCAGTATAGATTACTGTGTCTTTGTTTAATTTTGGCAAATTTTGCAGAACTTCCAAACTATTATTAATTGACCAATAGCATTTGCCACCACTTGTATTATTTTGTTTGATACAGTAGTTTTTAAAGTGAGATTTCAAAAAACTTAACACTTTTTGTAATTTTACTGAAATTTCTTTAATGCTTGAATTTTTTGCACCTGTAATAAAGCGGAATTTAGTAGGAGTTTTATGGAATTTAGGGATAGCATAAATTTTAGGAAACATTTTATTTTCTGCACAATTGATTTTGATTTGAAGAGTTTTATTTAATTTTTTGTGGTATTCAATTATGCTTTCTTCGGATTTGTTTACTTTTTGATATGTAATATTTCCATTAACTTTCCATCCATTTGGTGTTTTTTGAATTCCCATTTCTTTGTTTAGAGCTTCAACATAAAATTTTTTGCATATAAAAGCATAGTTGTTTGAAGCTTTATCAACACTGGTTATAATATAATTTTTTTGGAGATTTTTTAGTTCTTTTAATGCTTGTTTATTTAACAAAGGTGTTTGATTACGGTATTTTTTATTAAAGATTGGATATGCAACTTTGTTAATTTGTTTGTAAAATTCTTTCTCCAATTCATTAATTTTTTCGTTTTGAATTCTAAGATTTTCCAATTTAAGTTTTATCGAATCGAATACATCCTTAATCCAAACTTTAATTTCTTTGAAATTTGTGTTTATTTGATCGCGATATTTAGTGCCTTGTTGAATGATTTTTCTTAAATTTTCATTTTTAATAAATTCGCTATCGCCGGTAATTATGTGTTTGTGGTGTTTATCAAAGAATTTGTTTTTTGGATTACATTTGCATTTGCACGTTGTGGATTACTGTAATACAGTAACTTTGAGCCCCTGGTAAACTCACAGATTGAGGATTCGGCAGCTAATTTTTTGCCACAATTATACCTTATACTAGACGAGTTTATGGGCAAAATATGAAGCCCCAACCCCGGCGTTCTTTGGGTATGTCTACGGTCAGGTAGTTTAATATTTTATACGCAACATTCAGAATTCTTTGCCTGTTATTGTAAATAATGGTGAGTTAGAATTAATTAAAATGTATCAACTTTGACCAAATACATTCAAATGAAACTTTTAAAGTTAAATGCATGGATTTTTATAAATCTTGACCAAACATTTTTTAAAAATAAGACTTTCTCTCGAATCACAAATATTTTAGATTGCTATATATTTTCCAAATGATCAGATCAATATAACTGAAGGTTCATTCGAATGCAATATTTTTGATTACAACATACATTTAGCAGACAGTTTTTCATGCTTCATTTTTAAATTACCATATATTCTTTATAATATTAAATTTGGATATTTTACCATAGTTTTTCCAATTTTAGTAATTTTAATATCTCTTTTTGGACGAATCAAACTTCATTATCGGTGGTTCATTTTAAATATGGCGATATTGGATTTCTTAAATGCCTATGGTTTTATTTGTACAAAAGCGGATGACGATATAACAGTTGGTCTTTATATAAATTCACCGTATGCAAATTTATAAAAATGGAAACTCTTTACAGACATGATGAATGCATACCTGATTTTTTGATAATTCAACACGTGGAAACAATTATTTATGCATTACCATCAATTGGATTATTTGTACTTACTGGATCTCGATTTTTGAATCTTTATTTTCCTCAATTTTATAAAAGATCTGCAAAAACTTGGAAAATAATTTTTGGTAAGATTTCTTTTTTGCAATGTTAGATCCAATAGTATATTAAACATTAATTTTTTGCAGCCGATACTTCGATTCAAGGCCTTAGAGGGGATGGGGGCATTGGGGACACGTACCCCCTGAAACTGAGAAAATTCTTTGATCTTTTGCCGCTGCGTGTTATAGAACAAACGATCAAAGGAGGGACCCCTCCCAAATGAAAATGCCCACCCCGAAATTTTTTTCTCCCTATGGCCTTGGTTAAGAATGCACCCTATTTCTTGTTAGAAATATCTTTCATCCCTGTAATGATTAGTTTTCTCCACTTTGACTTTAACTAATTTTTTAGTAATAATTCTCACCGATTTATTTTATATTTTGATTATTATAATTTCAACAAAAATAAATGATAAAAAATTTCGAATTGGTTCTGAATGCTTCCACGATCTTTTAGATATTACCAATGTATTTCGAACGACAAATCAATTTAGAAAGTGTATGTTTTAAAAAAAATAAAAATCAAAAGCTAAACAACTTTTTTTTAGTAAAAGATGGCACAATAATGTTTAACGAACCAAAAATTTGCATGGAAGAAGCAAGTGTCCTGAGTACTTGGTCAATAATTTTTACGTATATCAAAATTTCAATTTCTCAAATTGCACTTTTTTCTTCTATCGTATTCATTATTATGTTAGTAATCAAAATTGGTCGACAATTAAGGTTTCTAGTATGTATGACATATTTTACCGATTTCAAGGTCATATAAAATTACAACAGAATATGTGTATGGGATCGTCCAGATTTGACTTCTTCCGAAAATCAGCCTTGCTCCATATACATCAAAGCCACTTTTTGCTGCACATCAAAGGCGGCATAATCATTACCCCCTCCCTCACCCATGACGTGATATCTGGACGATCAACAAAAGCTATTTTGTCACAAATTAAATTTTTAGAGCTTTACGTCCATCCTGAATTATGGATTTTCTTTTTTAAAACTTTAATTTTTAGGCACAAACAAATACAAAAATGTTAAAATCAAATATTCGAATTATAACAGTTTTTTCAATTCAGACAATTATGCTAATTATTGTTTTTTCTGTTGATGCCTTCCTTCAATATGCATATTCAATTGATTTAAGAATTTTTTACAAATGTCCATTTTGGCTCCAATGGATTTTCAATCAAAATAGTTTAAAATCTTTACGGGAAATTCGAGTTTTTGTTGATTCTTTTATTATTTTAGCACTTATGAATGGATATCGCGAAGATCTGATTGATTCAATTTTATGGATTTTAAAAGCTCCAAAAAGAATCTTCAAAATAATAAAATATATAGCTACAAAGAAAAATAGTTTAACGCCTTTTGCTATGTACTGAACACAAAAAGTATTTAATTTGTAATTTATAAATATTTAAAAATGCAACTTCATTTTCATACGTGTGGTTTCGACAGATTATTTTAAAGTTTGTTTATAATTATCTTTTGTTTTGATTCAAAAATTTTAAATATTCACAAAAAACGTAAAATGTTTAAAAAAGTTTTTTGATTTTAATTAAAAAATATATTGCAAAAAATGTCTCATAAAAGTCATTTTTTTAAATAATGGCTTTTATTGAATTAGATCCTTCGACACACGTTCTTTCAATTATTTACAATTCTTTTTGCTTTTTGTTCGTTGTGATAAATTTTAAAATAATCTATTATTTGCAAAGCATAATTAAAAAATTAAAAAACCAACATGCAACAACGTTTCTTACTTTTTCGTCGAAATTTTTTTCTTTCAAATAAAAATGAGTTTTTTGAGCATTTTAATTAATTTTTTTTGCAATGATTCCATCTTCAATGTCGAAAATATTTTGTTCATTGCTTTCAAAACATTGACTGCTATGATTCATTGCTTATGAAAAAAATCCGCGACGAAAAAAAGAAACAATATTTTTAAAGTGTTGCTTTTTAAAAGAAAAATGTGAGAAACGTCTGCACTGCTTTTTCAAACT
Organism: Panagrolaimus sp. LJ2414; assembly: GCA_024447195.1. Lineage (NCBI taxonomy): Eukaryota > Metazoa > Nematoda > Chromadorea > Rhabditida > Panagrolaimidae > Panagrolaimus > Panagrolaimus sp. LJ2414. The sequence goes on along the minus strand of JAMRXY010000066.1, from coordinate 620,087 downwards.
AAAGTTACAAAAAAATTGGCGCTAACGTCCGTCTTTTTTTTGAAAAAGAACCATTCATTGCTGCGTTTTTGTGAAAAATTTTCCTTAAAAAGAAATTTTTTCGTAACAAAAGATTGATTAGTTTTTTTGGAATATTTTATTATTTTTATTACTTTGTAAAAATAATTTGTTTTTACGAAAAATTTTATTAATTCAATTTTATGTACATACATTTTTTACTTGTCATTTGTACATTTTTTATCAATTGACTGAACGAAAACATAACACAAAATAAAATTGCTAAAAAATTTGTTCAGCCGTGCTGCATTTAATAAATAATGACAATATAGTTATCATATTCAACTTTTAATTTCTCCTTTTTTGGCAAAGGTCTAAACTGTATTGTTTGATATTCTGGAACAATCTTCGTTACACTGTTTTCGATTGCAAAAATTTCTCTGAAATATTCAAAAAAGACACAAATTTTTTTTTTGCAACCTCGAATGCTTTTTTATTGACGAAAAGTGAAGAACAATAAAAACGTGTGTTTGCAAAAATTCGCATTTTTATGAAATAGCAAAAAAGGGTGTCGTGCTGCTCAAAAAATATTACAAAAAAATCGGCAAACTAAAACACAATTTGCCAATATACATTGTAAATGTTTCCCTATTTCCTTCTTTCTTTTTTTGCATATTTCGAAGAACGCTTTTTTTATCTTAATCAAAAACGCAGCTCTTTTGAAACATTTTGGAAAATGTCATTCTCTATTTTTACTGTCACATCAATTTTTTAACTAGTTTTAATAGAGAAATAAAAACACCAGGGAGCAAATTCAATGAATAAAAGAAATGCTCATTATTTGGAAAAAATTATGATAATTCTACTGCACTGCTATAAATACAATTTGTCTCTTGTATTCGACATCGATTTTATAAATTACAGAAACGCACTTTTCAAGTGGTTTTCAAAAAAAAGAAAAGCATATTTTTACGAATTAAACGCAAAAATTCAAAAAAACAAAACGCTTATTGAATGACGGATATGTGAGAATATGCAGCATATGAGAGCATATTATATGCTCTCAAATAATTTCTGTATTTTTTATTATTTGAATGAAGTGTCTTCAATGCAAAATTATTCTTTTCATCTTTTTCACAGAGTCCAAAGTTTGACTTCAAACATGAAAGCATATGCTTTTTTTGAAAAAAAAATCAAATGTTTCGAGGCACAAAAAATGTCAAAAGTTAGGAAACGTTGTTTCTTTTATAGCTAAATCTTTGCAAAATTACTTTTGTTTGAAACTATCTTTTTGGGCACACATTTATTAAAATATAAATTTAAATATTTTGATTATGGCATTTCTTGTTTTTCATTAAATTAAATTTAACTCATCTTTTCTTTAATACAACAAAAAGACGAGGAAGGGTAATGACAGTGTTATTCATGATAAACAATATTTTTGCAAACAACGTCATCAGTTAATCATTCAGATTATTAACAGATATTTTAAATTATTCAAAAAACAGATAGACGTAAAAAAGATACATTTTTCTTTTAATTTTTACGGAAATAACATTTTATTGTTTGTTGGTTCGTTTTTTTTCAACGTTGCTTTCATTGAAACTGTTGAAAGTCTACAACTCGTCGTTTTTAAAATCTGTTGTGATGTAATTTTTAGCAAAGACGAATATTTTTTCAAAAAATGCAATGTTTTTATGCGAAAAAGAGATGTGAAAAAAAAACATTTTTTTTCCAAAAACGAAGTCTTTTTGTAAAATAAGAGACGCAAGAAGGCATCATTTTTTCTGCTCTAATATTGCAACTAAATCTTCTGAAAAATTTGTCTTTTATAGAAAAACTTTTTCAATCGTAAATTATTTTTGTATTTTAGAGCAGAAATTAAGGGTTAACGTTTCTGTTTGAATTTTTTAATAATTCTTGGGGGAATATTTTAAAAAAAAGCTAATTTAGAAAAATAAAGAAGAATTAGCACAATTGATTTTTAACACACAATCAATTTAATAATCATTGGATCGAAAAAGATCATTATTAAAACAATTATAATTATGATTTTGGCAACCACATAGTAATAATACTTTTCGAAGCTTATCAAATGTTTTATCTTTAAAAAATTAAAATGTAGCAATAACAAAACAAAAATTTTCAGCAGACTTTTACACAAATGAAAAAAATAAAAACAGAGAACTACAATAACTTTTTCCAAAGTTTTCTGTTGTTCCTGACAAAATTATGTAACTTTTCATGCAGTTTTCATCTGCCATAATTAATCAATTGAGTTTTTTTCTTGTTTTTTTTTCTTATCCCTTGAAAGGATTCTCTTGTTAATATTATAATAAACAAGGTCATTTTTAATAATTGATTTTTTTTGAGTAGAGATACCACAATATAATTTTTTTGTCAATGACTATTTTTGCGATTTATTGAGAAAATAAGTTTTTAATTGTTAATTTCGTTTTTGAATTTTTTATTTGTTTTTACTTTTGTAGTTAAAAAAATTGAATATAAAATGCAAATTTTTCTTTAACAATTTAAGAACTCTTCTTTGTAATGTGATAAAACTAACTATCATTAATGATAAAGTAGATTAAATAAGAAAGAAAATAACATTTTAATTCTGCAAAAATTGTCCTCATAAATTCAACAAAAATAAATTTTGTTGATTCCGATTTTTGCATTGTTATAAGTACCCACAACAAATTTTTGCCATTATTAGTCTACAAAAACAAATCTAAATTTTTCTGGTTAACAAAAAAGTTAACCAGAAAAATTTCTTCAAACATTGCTGTCATTGGTATAAAAATTTTAGTTTTTTTTAAATCCGTTAAAATCAATTCAATTTTTCAAATTTGGTGTTGAGCATATTGTAGTATCTCTTTAAACAAATAATACTTTCAATAAAAAAAATATTTTCGTATATAAAATGGTAAAATATTTTAGGATTTGCAAAAAATCATGAAAAAGGTTTCAAATTGTAAATTAAAAACTTTTTTAAAAAAGGTTCCAAAAAAATTACCGAAAAACATGTGTTTCCAAAAACGTGTTTAATTTGTAAGAAAAATTTACCAATTCAAAGATTTCTAAACATTATTTATTTGTAATAAATATTTAAAAATACAATTTTTCATCGTGATGGAACGTAAAAATAAAAAGCAGTTTAAAAATGAATTAACATAAACTGTTTTGGAAATGCAAATTTATTTTTATAAGTGTGGTTTCGAAAGATTAGCATAAATTTATTTAATATCATCGTTTGTTTTTAATGATTAATTTAAATATTCAAAAAACGTAAAAATGATCAAACTACGAAGGTGGATAAGAAATGTTTAACGACTATAAAGGCGCAACATCTAAAATAAATGACAATTTTTAAAAATTGTCTTTTTTACGTTTTCCGTATTCTTTTTTCATTTTCGTTGCTTGGGGAATAAATGTTTTTGTTAAAAAAAACTGAAAAAATACATATAACTTTATTCGATTTTTAGTCACTGACATTTTGTTTTTCTTTATAAAAATGGCTGCAAACTTCAAAAAGAAAAAGAAAGCAGCTTTTTGCAAAAAAAACATCGTATACGATTTTCTTTCTTCAATAAATGTTACAACTGTGGGCAAAAATAATATTTTTATAAAAGCTGAAGATAGATTTAAGAGCATCTTGTTTAAATTAAGAAAGTCAAAACATGAGAAAAGAAGCCGTTTTTTAATGCTTGTTACTAAATTATACAAGAAACTTACCTAATTTAAAATTTTTCCTGAATCTTTATTGCTTAAATTGAACGAAAAAATATTGTTATTTAATGTGTTAAATGTTACTTATAAAATTTTTACAGTAAAACAAATCAATTATTTTATTTTTATAAACAAATGTCCAGACCGTGTAACATTCATAGGATTTCTTCTTTTTTTTGTCTGAAATTTATAATGTTTTTAATGCATGGTATTTAACAAATTTTGGAATCATTAAAACATTATTAAAATATTCAAAAAACGTATAACAAATTTTTTCTTTTTAAATTTTAGAGAGGGGAATGAAACTTTCGAAAAGCTTTGCTTGGTTGTTTATGCAAAATGTGAAAAGAAAAAATTGCGACAAATTTTCTCTTTTTTTGTTATTAGAGGCAATATTTTTCTTTTCTTAAAAATAAAAAAATTTATTCCTGCCTTTTTTTGGTTTTTAAGAAATTTTTTAACCACAAAAAAATTGATGTTTTTATTTGAATATTTTGTTGTTTGGATTCCTTGTTTTAATTTAAACTTCGACAGAGTTGATAATTTTATGTATGTAAAAACTGCTTTAACAAAATCTAATATATATCTGGAACATGAAAGTAAAAGAGCAATAGTAATTAAAAACGGACAAAGCAAATACAACATTTTTTTATAAATATTTAAAATTAGGTTAATTTTTTGCAAAATAAAAATTTTAACATCGAAAAATAAAAAAGTAGTGGTCAAATATATTTGTCAACGGGAGTTTTCCTTGGTTAAGGAGAAGTCCATAATAATTGTAAACAACTAAATTTCGTTAACCCGAAGACTTCCGGACCACTTATTTGGAAGAAAAACGATGGTGCTTTTATATAAATGGCAAAATCTTTTAGGGAAGGCAAAACAAAGTCCAGAAAAGAACAGAGAAAGAAAGAGGCACTCTTTTTTGGGGAGGGAAATAAAGTGGCATTGTTGAGATTTTTTATCTGGCCTTTTCTTTCAGCCTCAAAAAATCATCCATTTATTTCAGTGTTACAAAAAATAATAGCTTGTAAAAATTGTAAATCAAATTTTTTTGTCGTAAAAATCTTACAGAGCTAGTCCGATACTGAGGTCCAAAAAAGATACATATTTCGAGCAATTATTAAAATAGAAGACATCCATCATGTATGATTATTAACACCAAAAATATCACAAAATGTGAAGAAACGTTTTATCTGCAAATCTTGAATGTCCATGGTTACAAAATATAAGATATACAAAAAAAAATTAATCAAAAAATGTAATTGAAAAGCGGGACCATTTATTGCAGAATAAACAGATGATGAATATTCTAATTATTCAGAACCAATTTAAAACAATCTTTTATCAAGCTTAAGTTAGAAGGATTTTCAAATTTTGCGCCATAAATGTTTATCTTCCCAAAATAAAATATTGAAAAATTTGACTGCAAACAATACCACATTTTCAAACAAGAGCCACCAATAAATTTGTAGCAGAAAACTGTTCATTGCAAATTAATTGATAATTGTCGAAAATGTTTTGTTCATTGCTTTCAAAAAACCGACTGCCAGCCTATGAAAAAAGTCCACGACGAAAAAGGAAATGATATTTTTAAAAGCGCTGCCTTTTTACAGAAAAATGTGAGAAAAGTCTGCACTGCCTTTTCAATACAATGTTACAATAAAATTGGCGCAAACATCTGCCTTTTTTGAAAAAGAACCATTCATTACTGCGTTTTGTGAAAAATTTTTCTTACCTTAGAAAAAAATTGTTTTAATATTTTATCTATCTCATTTTTTTTTAATCTACAAATAAGGAATTTCTAAAGATTGTTGTTTTTCATTTTTTCAGGTTCAATTAAAATTTTTAAACAACCACTATTACAAGTAGACGATTCATTAATAAAAATAATGAATTAAATGCATCGTTATACTTTAATAATAAAGAAGTGTAATAGTAAATCAAACAAACTTGATTATTTGACATTTTTTTCCACTTACAATTTTTTAAATTCAAAACGCAACAATTCGACGGTTGTGGTAAAAGAAATCAGTACAAACTCTATGTCAAATGAACGAAAAAATAAATTAAGTTAAAAAAACAAATAAGTCATTTAAATTTTAAAAAAGGAGCTATTTTCGAATAATTTTTTCCATCTCTTCTGCGAAAAACTTCCATTTTTAAAAAACTCGCTGAAACAAAATTGTCTTTGCACGAAAGTTTAAAAAAAAGCATACTGTCTCGGTGCTGCTTCTTGCTTTTCCGCCTGCATCTTTCCCAGTGATAAAAGGTCGCCATTTTTGTCCCCCTCCCCTTCCCCTTTCCCCTGGAGGTTCCAAAATTGTCCCCTTTCCCCCGCCCTTCCCCCCGCGATTTTAAATATCCCCCTTTCCCCCGCCCTTTCCCCTCCAAAATCCCCTTTTTCGCCCTTTTAAAGTTTTCTTCGCTTTTTCGAAAAATATGATCTCAATCTTGATTTGTATTGTGAAAAACAATTAAATCCACGACAATGTAAAATACTGCTGAATTTATGAAAAAACTTGCTAAATAAACTTGCTTCTTAAAATTTTGCTAAATTGATGCAAGAATAGGTAGTTTTTTGTTAAAAACATGTTATTTCAGATCCCTGTGAATGAAATTCCCCCTTTTTTTCCCTCATGACTTTCAAACTCCCCCCTTTCCCCTCCCCTTCCCCCCGCGTTTTTCAATTTTTCGCCCTTCCCCTCCCCCGAACCCCGGGGGAGGGGAAAAAAGGGGCCCCCGGGGCGGGGAAAGGGCGGGCGGCTTGCATCACTGATCTTTCCTTCCCTCTCCTTTTTTCTTGTACTTTTTTGACATTACTCTTTGATAAATTATTCGTGTTAATTTATCTTTTTTTTTAAAAAGTATATATTTAATAATTTGTTCAGCACCTTTTATAGCATTTAAACTAACGAAACTGTTAAGAGAGTGCTTTTTTGAGTTATTATTTTGTTGATTTTTTTGCATTTTAAGCTCTGATTCTTTAAACCTTTTTACCCTTTTTTATTTACGTAGTAAAGTCTCGCTTTTTACAGTCATTTTTTACTACTTATTATGTATAACAGTCATCTAATTATTGTTTACTTACTACTTTCAGGTATTCAAACATGGTTGGATCAACATCAAGTAATCTTCAAAGCTCAAAATACAAATGTTTCTGGGATTTTATTCATGTTCAAACCGGTGCTCAAATTATTGCTGCTTTGGTTCTCTTTCATTGCCTTATGTCTCTCCTTGATACCCTTTCCATTCAAGAAGAAAAAAGTGTTATTTTCTGGATTGATCAATATTTTGACATCTTTGCTGAAGCAGGTTTTTGTGGTGCAATACTTCTTGGAATTCGACTCTCTGATGCAGGATGGTTTGATCCGTGTCTTATCTATACTGTAAGCTTTTACCGCACAACATAATATTTTGATTTAAAATACTGTTTTTAGGATTATTTGGCTGTGGTTTATGCTGTTGAAGTTATTAATTGTCTTATTGCTGCAGATTCAAAGTCATCACTTGGTCGTTTAGCTCGTAAAAAAGTTACTGGTGAGTGTATACTCTTGTTTCTTATTTTATAATGGTTTTTAGATGATGTTCTTGTTGCTGGACTCGTTTTTAATGCTGCTAAAATGGTGATTGCTCTTTTGACACTTGATATTCTTTACCGTTGTTCTAAATATATCACTGAAAAATCACGTCAAGAAAGAAATGCTCATGTTCTTCCAGTTGTTGTTCAATGATCTTTTCCACCAGTTGAAAAATCCATCGTTGCTTAGGTTAATATTGATAATCTTTCTCTTTAAGTTTTTGTTTCTCGTTGTTAGCAAATGTTTGATTTTATCACTATTGCGTTTATTTTTGAATAAAATTATATAGTATTTTATGTCATGAAGGATTATCGTTTTTGTTGAAGATACATATCATTATCGTATATTGAAATGGTATAACTATTGACCGGGTTTTGATTTTTAAATTTTTCGAAAAAGCCAAAGGTGATCACATGGAAGTAAGCAAAATCAAGATGTGAAAAAGCCATTTAAGACCTTTTTACATTTAACTTACCAGATGTTTAATATTTTTCACAATGTTTTTTCGTTGAATATTTGAATTTTGCGCCAAAAAATATGTTCTTGAAACGATTGCATGTTGTTTGTTCGCAGCAGCAAAAAAGGCGCTATAAAAAAGAACTCATTTTTGGCGGACAACGGCATTCGACTATTTTTTTCTTCTTCTTCGATGGCAGCTTTAATTTTTCTGTCTTCTCTGTTTATTCTTTGCCCCTTTTTGTGATTAGCTTTTTATTTCTTTTTATGCCCGACTTTTCAAAAAATTATTTTGTGCAAAAATATCGATCCTTGCTGATAGATTGATATTTTTGCACACCACGTTTTTCACGATATAAATTACATCACCTTTATAAAAATGTTTTGTGGGTCTTGAAGTTCACACAATATTCCCACTTTAATGTCGGTTCTTGCAAGCTTGTTCGTGTTTGAGAATAACCAATTTTGTAAGTTGTTTAATCTTCTTTACTAATCATTTATCTTTTTTAGATTATCCAAAGATGTCTGATCTCAAAGATACTCTTCCTCGTGAATCAAAGCGTCCGAAATGCTTCTGGAATTTTCTTCCTGTTACAATTGCGGCACAAATTATCTGTGGTCTTGCTTTACTTGTCTATGGTCTTTCTGCTGTTGGATTCTTCCTTCAACCAAAAGAAACAATCTTTGATTACTGGGATGGTGCTCGAATTATTATTGGAATTTGTGCTTTTACTGGTGTTATCATTGGTATTCATCGATCAAATCCAGATTACTTGATTCTCTGTCTTCTTTGGATCGTAAGTATTTTTATACCTTTTTTATTTCTTTTGTTAATATATTACTATTTTAGGCAAGTCGCGTTGGTTTCCATACAGTTTTTGCTGTTGATGTAATTCTTCGATGTTTCCCTAAATCTTCACTTGGATATCTTCGTAAATTCTTCTTTGGCTTCAAATCTTATGGTAAAACTTGTTCTTCATCTTTTATTTCTGTTTAATAATTTTATCTTTTTAGATTCTGGTATTCTTCTTGGACATTGTTTCATGTTGATTCTTTACATTTTCATCTTTGATATCATTTGCAAGTGCTACAAATATGTTAATGCAAAAGCTCACGAAAAGAAAGTAATTCTTCTTCATTCAACTATCAGTGATCATTGTGCTGCTCAACAAAAGCCTTCCGTTCATGTTACAGAAGAACATTTTTCTCAAGTTTAATAATATCATTTTTTCATTTATAACTCAACTTTTTTTGTTATTGTTTCTTTTTTACTTTGTTAATTTTTTCAAATTTATTACATGTTTTTCTTTGTTGAGTTTTTATAAATAATTTTTTAAAATTTCTTTTGGAGGGTTGGATGTTTCTCAAGTATAATATCATAACAAAAATTTAATGGTCCCCGCTGTTCTTTTAACGTTTTTTAAAATGTGGGAAGAAGATTTTATTCTTTATTGAGTTCGCAAAAACATTTTTTTATCTTCTCTTGGTTAAGAATAGGGACTGGCAGGTCAAAAATAAAAGTTGAAAAAAAATTATTTTATTGTTCTTTCTAGGTACTTTCATACCTGAATAAACCGAAAATAAAATCAAAAAAATTATTAAAAATAGTTAAAATGCCGAAATTCACGATTAAAAATGCGGCAAAGTAAAAATTCTTCGTCGAAAAAAAAGAAAAAGGAACACTTTTTCCTTTTCTTTTTTGTACAAAAAAGAATGCATTTTTTTGACGCGCGTTGAAAAAAAAGTTCATTTCTTTTCTTTCCTTTGTTTTTCAAGCATTTTTTATACAAATCTAGCTCTGCGATCGCTGTTACATTTTTTCGCGTGGATTTCCTTTTAACACAAGATGTATTTTTTGAAGGGCTATCCATTGGTACAATATTCATGAATGCGACTCGATGCGACAAGATTTTTTCCTCAAAAAACACCTAAAAATGCAAATTTTAGGTATTTGCTGCTGATAAAACTTTTTTAAAAGTTACATATTTGGAATCAGCGTAAAAAATTACGTCTGGTAGGCTAGATAATTACTCTTGAAAAAAAAGTTGAACTTTTCATACTGTAACGAAAAAAAGGAAAAGAAAAAGAAAGAGAAAAAGTGTTCCCTGCCAGTCCCTAGTTAAAACGTATTCCACCAATTTATTCTAAAATTTTGACAAAAATGGCACCGCCAAAAAATCGTATATTTTTTTATTTTACCTATGTTTTCGAACATGCTTAAGAAGCTGGAAAAAAATACTTTTTGGTCGAAATTCGGCAAAATGCCGTTTTTAGAGCATCGAGAATGCCAAAGTCGGCATATTTTGTTTCCTTTGGCATATTTTCATCTTTTATCCGTTTTAGGTATAATTGCACCTATATAGGTTTTCGAGGTCGGGGAATCCGAATCTCGACTCCGCGTTTCAAAATTTTCGCGTTAAGACCCATTTTTCGCATGTTGACCTCATATTTTGCCTGAAAAGTAGGTCAAAGAATTTTTTTTTAGATTAGTTATTGTTCCCATCGGATTCCCCGTAGTTTTTTACCCCTGGGGGTGTAATAACGTAAAAAAACTAGGGGTGTCCCGATGCGTCAGAATAAGATGAATAACGTCGACCCCTAATTCGAAGAATTTCGATCACTTATGAAAAATCGAATTTTCATCCATTTATGCTAATTTTCCACCGGTATAGGTTTTCGACCATGGGGAATTCAATGGTAAACTTTGTATTTAACCAAAACCACTTTTTACATGCGAAATGCCCCCAGGGCATGATATAATATATCCACATAAACAAAAAATTCCCCCTGACATTTTCTTTGTGTTTCTGATGTTAAAAAGTGTTGATTATTGTTCACAAACAATGTTTTTATCAAAATATAACTACACTTTAATCATTTAGATGCAAAAACTATTTTTTCAGATGACTTAAAATTACTGTTGATGTTGGGGTATATGTATGAAATAAGAAATCGCTCTAACTTTGCAAATAATGAATTAGGACATTGAAAATTACCAAAATTTCTTTACTTATCTTGTTTTTACTATTCTCAACGTAACACACTATCTAATCATTGATTTCTTTTCATCTACAGTATGTAAAATGCACTAACATCAAATGGTTCAGAATTTTACTATTAATTTGCATTAAAAGACAAAAATATTTTATTAAAAATACCCGAAAATGGTATAAATGAGTATCTGAAACCAACTTTTTGCAAAACTGGATTGTACAAGCACGTTGAAGTAATTCAAAGATTTGCACATATACCCCAACATCAACAGTAATTTTAAGTCATCTGAAAAAATAGTTTTTGCATCTAAATGATTAAAGTATAGTTATATTTTGATAAAAACATTGTTTGTGAACAATAATCAACACTTTTTAACATCAGAAACACAAAGAAAATGTCAGGGGGAATTTTTTGTTTATGTGGACATATTATATCATGCCCTGGGGGCATTTCGCATGTAAAAAGTGGTTTTGGTTAAATACAAAGTTTACCATTGAATTCCCCATGGTTGAAAACCTATACCGGTGGAAAATTAGCATAAATGGATGAAAATTCGATTTTTCATAAGTGATCGAAATTCTTCGAATTAGGGGTCGACGTTATTCATCTTATTCTGACGCATCGGGACACCCCTAGTTTTTTTACGTTATTACACCCCCAGGGGTAAAAAACTACGGGGAATCCGATGGGAACAATAACTAATCTAAAAAAAATTCTTTGACCTACTTTTCAGGCAAAATATGAGGTCAACATGCGAAAAATGGGTCTTAACGCGAAAATTTTGAAACGCGGAGTCGAGATTCGGATTCCCCGACCTCGAAAACCTATATAGGTGCAATTATACCTAAAACGGATAAAAGATGAATATATACCGTAGGAAAGAAAATATGTCGACATTGGCATTCTCGATGCTCTAAAAACGGCATTTTGCCGAATTTCGACCAAAAAGTATTTTTTTCCAGCTTCTTCAGCATGTTCGAAAACATAGGTAAAATAAAAATTTTTTCCGGTGCGGGTCGTTTAAAAAGTTTTGGTGGAATACGTTTTAAGAAGCATGTTTCATTTTTTATTTTTAAGGTTGTAAAAAATGTGCCTTTTTGTGTAACACTGAATAAGACACAAATACATGACAGGAAATCAATATTTTTTTGTTTAACTAAAAACATCATCCGCGTATTTTTTAAATGGGATATTTTAATATTTAATAAATTTAATATTTTACTTGAAATATAAAAATATGAAAGGTTTGAAATAACTTAATTTAAGAAAGATCATACTTTTTCCCCAAAATTTTGAAGAGCAAAATCACAGTAATAAATTGAATAAAAAACTATTTGTTTTGTCAAATTCTTTCATTTTTTAAAGTTTTTAATAATTCAGTTTTATTTTGTAAATTGAAAAATGCGGGTCGTCATCTTATTTGATTTACCAAATTGATATTGCTCTACTTTTTTTGAAATTTTTAACAACAAAAACAAAACTGCTTTTAAGCTTATGCAAATTTATGCGACTTTGGTGTTCATGAAAAAGAGCATATTGCTTTTATGCAAATTTTTGTTCATACCTCCTAAAAAATGTATAAAAGGAAAGAATGTAGTTTTTTCTCGAGCATTCTCCAATTTTTTGTTTATTTTTCACGCCCGTGGTTTTTTTAATGGTTTTAACTTTTATATTCTTCGCTGAAAATTGAATTCAAGCTTCTTCTTTCTTCTTCTTTATTGTATTTCGTGTTTTCCTCTCTTGTTTCTTTTTGTTGTTTGTAATTTAAATGCATGTAAATACGTGAATTCGAGTTTCATTTATTGGACAAATCGGTTCATTTAATCAGTGTTGTTGCGCCTCCGCCTCCGGAGGCGAGGAGGCGCCTCCCAAGTCGCCTCCGCCTCCGGAGTCGGAGGCGGAGGCGGAGGCGCGTTTTGCAAAAGATCAAAGGTGAGAACGCCGCTTTGTGCCTCCGGAGGCGCCTCCGGAGTCGATTTTTCGCCTCCGCCTCCGGAGGCGGAGTCGGAGGCGGAGGCGACTAAAATAAAAAAGCACAACACTGCATTTAATTTAGATCTCGTTTTACAACTTTTTTGTGTTTTTTTCTGTTCTTCCTGTGTATTGTATTTAAATTTTATCAGTTTCATTTTTCAGGCATTTCAAAAATGTCTTCATCAACTAATTTTCAAAGCTCAAAATACAAATGTTTCTGGGATTTTCTTCATGTTCAAACTGGAGCTCAAATTATCGCTGCTTTGATTCTCTTAAATTGCGGCATGACTGTCTTTGATCTTATTTTTTATAAAGAAACATGTGGCATTTTATTGGCTTTGCTATATTTTAATAATTTTGCTGATACGTTTTTCTTCGGACAATTACTCTTTGGAATTAGACAACCAGATACCAAAAAGTTTTTGATCTGTTTCTTCCATACAGTAAGCCTTTTTTTATCATTTAATAAATAAATAATTTTTTAATAAAATTATAATTTTTAGGTTTTTTGGGCTTTGTTTTATGGTATTGGAAGTATTAGTTGTCTTATTGCAGCAAATTCAAAGTCAATCAATTGGTCGTTTAATGCGTAAAATCATTGAAACTAATGGAACTGATAACAAAGCTACAGGTAATTGTATTTAAACATATATTTTCTTTCTTCTTGAATATGTTAATATTTAGATGATTTTATTGTTTCTGGAATCGTCTTTTGTACTGTCAAAATGCTAATTTATCTTTTCTTCTTTGATATTATTTACCGATGTTTCAAATATGTCAATGAAATGTTACTTCAAGAAAGAAATGCTTCAATTTCTCTTCCAGCTACAATTCAATCATGTGTTCCTGAAGTTAATGAATCCAGCACTGCATAAGAGTCAAGCTGCCTCTTTTCGTCTTAAAAGTAGAAAATATTTAACTCTATCACTTATGCCTAAATGTTATAATGGAATTGAATAAAAGCTTTATAAAATTTGTGCTACTTTGTTTTCGTTGTTATTGAACAATACCTTATGTGACATCTATCTGTCACACATCTGCGACTCATTGAATCGACTTATTACAGTATAACTGAAATTTTTCGTATCATTGTTATCAAAAATTTTCAGCTGAAAAATTTTTTTATGAATACGTGTTATTCTAGTTCAACAGAATTTGTTCAGAAAAATCAAAGAAGTCTCCAAAAATCACGTTTGAATCACTCCCACTGTTTTTTGTCAGTGTTGGTGTTGTGTCATTTAAAGGGATATCTTTTTTAATCAATTAAATTTATAAAAAAAAACTATCTGTTACGAGATCAGGATTTTTCTGCTGATTTTAAATATATAAAATTTATCCAATAAAAGTATGGTTTAAGCTCAGGACAACAAACTTTTTTCGTTGATGCCAGCTGCAGCTGTTTTTATCCTCTTTAAATTAAGTTTTATTACTGTTGTTGTTTTTATTATTACGATGTTTGCCTTTATCTGTAAATTATAATGTTATTTATTTTGACGTGGACTTCAATTTTATCGTTAAGTTTTCGAACAAAAAGATCCTACTGAATAATGACGTCCCCACGATGCTTAAAAATCGAGATCGAGGATGTTTTGTTTGTAATACTGAATGAATTTTTTGATGCACGTGTTTTTCTTATATATTTTTTTGTTGTTTATGTTTTATGTAGTTAAAAAGAAAGCCATAATTTGGCTATAATTTCTCTGCTTATTGATATTTGCTAATCTTTACTTCTTTTTAGATATATTCTATCCATTCTGATTCAACAAACATGGCTGTCTTTAATCGTGAAGATTCAAAGTACAAATATTTCTGGGGTGCTGTTCATGTTAAAGATGTTGCAATCGCCCTTTGTACTTTCTTTTCATTTGCAATTTTTTGTCTTGCAATTAGTATCATCGTTAAAGGAACATACACAACTCGTGAATGTATTTATCTTGGAGATTGTGTTTTGGAAATTCTTGCTTTTTGTGCAGTTCTTGTTGGAATTATGCAAACAGAACCTCAATATTTTCTTCCATCTCTTATCATTCAAGTAAGTTGCTTAAGTATCGAATATGTCGCAGTTTAAAGTTGTTAAATTTTCAGGGATTTGGTTTGATTGTTTTTTTCTTCTATTTCATCCTTGTTCTTTTTGGTGTTTCATTTATGGAAAAAGAAGGTATTGATTCACATTTTTATTTAAAGCGATGTGAATTAAATAAAGGTTCTTATAGGTTCGACTGTTCCTTACATGATTATTATTATGCTTTACAGAATCTGCATGTTTGATATTTTTATGAAATGCTACAAATATTACTGTGATAAAGCTGCTGCTGAAAATCCTTCTCTTCCAATGACGATTGTTGGAATCTATTTCTCCTTTGTTCCAAAAAAAGTTGAAGTTCCTGTTTAAGTTTTTTATATACTTTCTTTTTTAGATGTTTTGTTTTTGTTGTTGTAAAGATGATTATTAAAACGTTTCTGTAAAATACTCGGATATTGTGTTCTATATCACCAAAAGTACCGTAACGTTCGAAGCTTCTTGCGTGATAATATTTATGCAAAATTGTTTTGTTTTCGTTATATGAGTTTGCTTTAACTATAACCTATGACAAGTATTGGTAGCCTCATTAAGGGAAAGCGATTCGATAGATTATCAGTTTGTTTTCTAACATTCATTAACAAAACATTCCTACAGTACAAATGTAAAACTGATGTGTAAAAGCAAACACTTCTTCAAAGATGAGGCGATTACTAACACTAAATGCTTGCAACAACATTTCTAGAGTATACTGTACGCAACAAAAACTATTGAATATGCCAAAAACGAAAAAATTTGAAATCAACATTTATTAAATAAATTAATCAAGAAAAGTATAATTCTCAATTTTCAACAATTTCAAAGCTTCAACCCAGCAATCTTGAATCCGTTCAATTTCTTCATCATCAAAATAATCATTCAAAATAGATAAGCAAAGATGATCAGGTTTTTCTCCAATTTCATTCTTGATTGCTTTGATGTGATCTTTAAGTAAAAGAGCAAACAAAAATGCAGGTGAAGCAACTTTCTTTGTTCCATCAAAATTATCAAATTCAAGTAAAACTGGATTTTCATCATCCTTTGTAATTGTGAATCCACGGGGATTAAATTCTTTGAGTTCTTCTTCAGAGCGCATCATGATTTCAAGAAGATCTAAAAGCATACTCTAATAAAATGAAATAATTCAAATGGTTAAATATTACCAGAAACAACAAATTTATGACATTTTCCAAAGAGTTTTTCAGCTTCTTCTCCGATGTACGGTTTTTCTTTATCAAAAGCAATGTACATTGGTCTTCCCCATTGTCCTAAAAAAAGTATCCAGTGCTACAGTAATCACACAACTAAAAAGAAACCCACCACCCCATGTTTCCAAAAACTTGTATCCATCTTTTTCTTCATCCCAAACACAGATAAATGAGTTATTATCATATAATCCAATGATAGGAGCTTTTTCAGAATATTCAATTTCATCGGTACCTGACATTGGTAAAGCAAGAATTTGATCAACGACACATCCTTTGACTTCATAGCTTGGAAAATTATTAACATCAATTTTCAAAGTTACTTCATATTCATGTGCAGCAGCATCATCAAGAGTAAAAGTTTCTACACGAATCGGCTTTGAAGGAGTTTCATGATCAGGATATCCAATCTAAAAATTAACAAAGAACTTAAGCAATATGTATCACTGAAATCTTCAAAACCAAAGACAAAAAAACTTACATAATGTTCAAAGCAAGATTTTGGTACAATGGCAGTCTCTTCAAACGGTAAAGAAAGTTCAAGACTGCCAATAGAATTAAGCAAAGAATAATCTTTATCTCCACAACGATACCCAATACTATAAAATCTTGTCAAGGTTGGACAAACATGAAATTTAGTAGCATTGTTATCCAAAATCCACTTTGAAATTTCAGTTACTATAGCACCAGGTGTTTCAGCAGTAATTTTATCAGCCAAGAATACAAACTTCTTGGATTCAGAAGATAAAAGTGTTTGCAAAGTTCTTAAATTTGGATTTGAAGAAGCGTTGCAATGAAACAGAATCTTTTCAGGTTCATTTTCAAGAATAATTTCTCGGAGTTCTTCATCATCATGTTCTCGATCAACCATATCAAATTTTTCTTCAAAACGAACAACTTCATATCCAACACCAGAGTATTTCAACTCAATAATACGAAACATGTTTTCTTTAATCCCAAGAATCAATACGTATTCCCCAACATTTACAGTAATATCAGCAGCAACCAATTTTTCAGTAATAACATAATCCAAATCCGAAATAAAACCATATGGAATCTTAGTCGTCAATAAGCTGAAGCAATCCATTCCATCAAATTTTGCTTTTAAAGCTTTACAAAATTCAACATTATTCGGGAATTTTTCATGCTTCAATCCATAAACTTGAAAAATTATTGCTTTAATCTTGGAATCCATAATCTTTGGAAGATCATCAATAAAAGCTTGTGGATCTTTAACGATGATATGAAAATAAGATTTCTTACTTTGCCGACCATAAATATCAATTTGAAGATGATGATTTTCACTAGGAGAAACAAGAGTAACAAAATCTTTATCGTAGCTATTCGGGACAAGCCTGATAACATCATAATAATGTTTAATACCACTCATAGCATCCATTTTATTTGTAAAAGTTTTGCTTATTTTCAATAGAGATAAAAAAATCGAAAAAAGATTTACAAAATCGAGCAAACATAAAAAAATCCGCTTCGATGAAATTAATTAATGACGAACATTTTGATACACGTTTTGCCAAAGGTTTAAATAATGATTTTATGTCCAAAAATTTTTTTTAATAAATTCCAAATTAATTTTGTAAATCAACTGTTTTTTGAATTTTTTTATATTTATAAACTCGGTGATAATTATGATAAGTATGGCTGTTGCAAATAAACTCAGACAATTATCATTTAACCAACAACTTAAGCTTACCCATGGATGGCAAGATGCATTATTTATGTTTGTTTTTTTGACTATTTTGTAAGACAATCCAAATAGTTTAGATTTTCTCCACAATAATCAAATAATCTACATGAATTTTTAGTTTGTTTTAGCATTTACATAGTTGAGTTTATTGCTTTAAAATATAATCTTTATTGTATCACTTAATATGTTTTTAATACAAAGTTAGATTTTTAGTACAAATTTGACTACAGAGACTGAAAATTCATTGCCTTCAATTTTTCATGATTAAAACTGCCTGCTTTTTCCGGTTACAGAATCTCCCCCGCGGTTTCGATTATCGTTAAAGGTTTTTTAAAATATAATTCCAATGGGATTTCTTGTAAAAGTTTTTTAAGTTTGCATTTACCTTGTAAAGAATAAAAAGTGATGAAAAGTTTGTCATTAAATGTCAGACATAAACTTTGTACAAAAATTAGCATTTATTTTTATCTTCTTATTCAACGGACATTTTTTTACAAACACGTGCTCATCGCTATGGGCAAAATGTTCGGTAGAAACGGTTTTCGGTCAAAACCGTTCAAAATGTGTTAAAAATGCATAAAAAATAGTTTAGAATGTGTTTTGGGCACTTTTGGCGAGGTGCACTCGAAAAAACAAAAACGGCCAAAAAGTGCCATTTTCGGCAGTTTTTTTGATGCCAAATTAAAACTAGGTCAAAAATAAAACTTTTGAGCCGCTACGATTTTTTTTTCAACCACATTTTAGTCAAAAATAACTTTTAAACATTGATATCTATGCACATGTAGAAAAAAATAAGGTCAGAAAATGGCAAATTTTGGTCAAAAATGAGCAAAAAATTCGGTTTTTGGCATTTCCTGGTCGTCTGGGATCAAATATCGGAAATTTGATCCGTTACGTTTTTAGATATACATGTTATTGATATTTGTGAACAACTAAAATGATCTTTACTGTCAACACCGAAAAAAAAATAAGGTCATAAGAAACATACTAAATTTGGAGCAATTTCACATTTGCATACGGGAATCGCGTAAGAAGGTGAAAATCAAAAATCGGATCCCTGAGAATTGTTCAAAATAATCTCAGGTACAAGAATAAAAGCGCCGAAATCTTTCATACACTCCCACTTCTTCAATTTTAGACGTGGAAGTAATAGCACTCGAAAATCAACGTTTCATTAAAAAATTAGGAAAAAAATTTTAGAGTCCTAAATCAAAAATCGGGTCCCTGAGGATTGTTCTAAATTTTATAGGGAACGTTTTAAGACCTTTAATGTCCTCTAAAGTGTTCTGGAAACCCCAAAAATAGAAAAAATTGATATTTAAGCCTAAACACACCCATATCACAGAAAAACAAAGCTTTAAAATTAATCTAAACATTTGAAAATGCTTTATTTAAGTTCCTCTACCTCGATTTAGTATTATACAATCTTATTATAGTCAAGAAACCCCACAGAAAAGTTTTTCTTCCATAAGAAAATGTTTCACATTACCCCCAACATCATTTTCAGCTTCCATCACGAAAAATTTCGATTTTCTGTCTTCGAATTTTTGTTTACTTTTCAGGAAATGATCAGGGGGTTATTACGAGTAGTTTAAGCCCAAAAACAAAAGAATCGAAAAAAATTATTTTTTTGTCAAAATCCATGTGGTCCCCCCCTGTGGAAAAAATCGAAATTTTCGAAATTTCGATTTTCGAGGTGCACCTTTCCGAAATTATTTTTGGGGTATTCCTATGATATTTAGAAGTGATTTTGACCACATTTGACCCCTTAAATCCAAAATCCGTCTCTACCGAACGCAAAATGAGCACGTGCAAAAACATTTTCATTTGATGTGAGAAACTATATTTTTCTTTTAAAATTGCTGCAATCCATTTCATATTTCAGGTTTAATAGTTCTTCTTTTACTCCACAATCCTCAGATACGTTTTTTTTGGTAAATACATCGTTCTTTAAGACACAAATTTTTGTTCCGAAAAATAAAATATTCAAAACTGTTGTTAATGAAGCAACAAAACACTTTTAACAAAATTTTTTGCTAAAACTTTTCAAGATGAAATAAATTGATAACGATGTGAAAACACTATCACTTTTTTCCTTGAAAAAGTTTCCAAAATGCGATAACAATAGAAACGACCTTTTCGTGTAAAGAGAAATTTACCCTTGCTTCTTTCAACGTTTTTTTGAAAAAAAGAAGAAGGAAAAAAAGGAATGAAAAAAGCTCGTTTTTTTGTATTCTTTTTTTCCTTCTTCTTTTTTTCAAAAAAACGTTAAAAGAAGCAAGGGTAAATTTCTCTTTACACGAAAAAGTCGTTTCTATTGTTATCGCATTTTGGAAAGTCAAAAGTGATAGTGAAAAAGATAAACAACGTTTTTCTTGCAAAAGCAA